>CM070522.1:24940679-25365673 GCA_036346375.1 Guadua angustifolia
GGTATGATGGAGCTTAAGAAGGAAGAATTTAGATCTTTGAAGCGAGGAGGCGGTCGGTGGCGATTACTGAACAAATTTACCCAGCTTACGCTATGCTCAGGAAGGCGTAACAGAGATAAGGCAGAACAGTCCCGACTCATGAAGGGACTGAACTCTGGGCTTCAAGTGGGACTGATCACCCAAACATTTCCTGATTTCCAAGAGCTGGTCAACAAGGCTCTAATTCTTGAAGACAAGCGCAAAGAGCTAGAGGATAATCGCAAGTGTAGCATGGCACAGAGGGAGGGCCTTGAGGTCGGCATAGACCAAGAGTGGTACCTCAGCAGTTCACGAGTTCGGCCGAGGAGCGTAGCGAGAACACCATTACCGCTGCAAATGACCTATTATTCAGAATCCACAGACACCAGCTAGAGCAATCAACCAAGCTGGAGGAAACTCATCGATGGTTGGAAGACGTTGTTACAATTGCAACGAGATGGGGCACTTCGCCAATGTTTGTCCCAAGAAGGGAGGAGTCACTCTTGTCTGTTTTAATTTGGGAAATACTCCAGCTAGAACTCCTGTTCAAGGAGAAAGCCGAGGACCTATTCAAGCGGGAGCTGCACCCCAATCAATTGTGCAAGGAAGAGTCAACTACATCACGGTGGATGGAGTTCAGAATGCAACGGACGTTGTACTAGGTAAGTTTCTAGTTAACTCAGTATCAGCTACAATTCTATTTGATTCTGGAGCTTCCCATTCATTTGTTTCATGGGTCTTTGTTATGAAAAATGATTTGGACATGGTCAACCTTAAGAGTACACTAATAGTCCAAACCCTGGATCAAAACTCCGAACTAAAGTAGGGTGCTCTGGGGTGAAATTATTAATAAATGGAATAGAGTTCCTAGCGAACCTAATCATACTGGATACCCAGACCATAGATGTTATTTTGGGAATGGATTGGTTATCCAAGCACAAAGCGATGCTAGATTGTGGCGGAGAGTAATGTGATTGAGAGCTCGGATGGTAGGAAGGTGGAGATTCAAGCAATGGTACATTCAGGATGGCCAACCGATGGTCAATAGTGTGAAGATCGTTAATATGGAAGATGTTCCGTAGTTAACGAGTATCAGGATGTATTCACGAAGATTTACAGAATGCCACAGACGAGGGATATAGAGTTTGTAATTGAGTTAGTACTTGGAACAGCTCCAATAGCTAAGAGACCTTATAGGATGTCCACCGAGGAATTGGTAGAGATGAAGAAGCAAATCAAGGAATTGTTAGAAAAGAGATTTATAAGACCTAGTTCATCACCGTGGGAGCACCGGTGTTGTTTGTCAAGAAGAAAGATGGAAGTTTTAGAATGTGTATAGATTATCGTGCACTTAATGATGTGACGATAAAGAACAAGTATCCATTGTCCAGAATAGATGATCTTTTCGATCAGTTAAGAGGAGCGGGAGTCTTCTCTAAGATAGATCTTAGATCCGGATACCATCAATTAAAAATTCAGACTGAGGACATACCAAAGACAGCTTTCTCGTCGAGATATGGGCATTATGAATTTACGGTCATGTCCTTTGGATTGACCAATGCCCCAGCTTATTTCATGAACATGATGAACAAAGTATTCATAGAATATTTGTACAAGTTTGTCGTTGTTTTTATTGATGACATTCTTGTTTACTCCAAGTCGGAGGAAGAGCATGCTGGACATTTAAGGAAGGTTTTGGAAAAGCTAAGAGAAAACCAACTGTATGCAAAATTTAGCAAATGTGACTTTTGGAAAAAGAAGGTTGAATTCTGGGTTATGTAATGACTGCTTTGAAGGAGTAGTTGTTGACCCAAAGAAAGTAGAGGCGATGTTGCATTAGGAGCAACCAAAGACGATCACCAGATCGAAGTTTCCTTGGAATGGCGGATACTACCGCCGGTTCATTGAAGGTTTTTCATCAATTGCGAGACCTCTTACGCAATAGTTGAAAAAAGGAGAAAAGGTTTGTGTGATCGCCCGAGTGCGAAAAGAGTTTCCAAGAGCTAAAGAAGCATTTAACTTCGGCACCTGTCTTGGTGTTGCCGAATGCTAAGGACAATTTTGATATCTACTGTGATGCTTCGCATCAGGGACTTGGTTGTAGGGGTGCAATCGGCTCGGATTCGGTCGGATATCATTCTTTCCATATCCTAAACCATATTTTTTATCGGATTCGAATCGGATTCGGATAGTCTCGGATCTGAATCTGGCACGGATAATATCGGTTCTTGAATTCAATCGAATCTGAGCGAAATCGATCTGATGCTGGATAATTTTATCGGATATAGCGTGAAAATAGAGACTGCATAAAGAACACATATAGCACTGATTAATCAACTGTATGAATTTAAATGAAACAGAACTATCACAATTTAACTAGTTATTTTATCAAGTAGTCCAATAAAGTTGTAAAAGTTCATTCAATTTTAACTATACATATAATGAAATAGTACGGAAGATAGAATAATATATAAATAATATCTTACCAACATGACCCGAGCTCATGCATCTCCTTCAGTAAATTCTTTGCCTTGCCAGGCTGGCCAATCAACCCCAGCCCACCAACCATGCTCGTGTAAGAAATCACATCGGGAGAAATGTCCTTCTGCCGCATTTCGTCGAGCACTTTCTAGGCCTTCTCCACGTCCCGCTTCTTGCAGTGGCAATCAATCAAACATTGTAGGTCACCAGGTTGGGCTCCACACCGAGCTCCCGCATCTCTGCGAAGAACGCGTCGGCGTCCTCGGATGATTTCCTCGGACATGCACTTCTCCTGGCAGAGCGTGCGGAGCAGCGCGTTGAAGAAGTCGGCCGCCTCAGTGCCCTCGCGGCCGCGGAACATCCGTGAGAGGCGGCGGAAGGAGGCGACAGTCTCGCGGACGGAGCACACCTTGGCGACGCGGCCAAGGACGACCATGGCGGTGCGCGGGGTGATGGCGCCAGGGCAGAAGCGGTGGGACGAGAGGAGCAGGTCCCACATGTGGGAGAACCGGCGGGCGCGGCCGAGCATGTAGAGGGCGGTATCGAGCGCGAAGGGGGAGGGCGCGACGCCGCAACGGTCGGCGGCGAGAGCTCGCGCAGCGGGTCGCCGTGGGCGAAGCGGAAGCAGCGAAGGACTAGGTCGAGAAGCGTGGCCGAGAACGCGACGACGGATGCGGAGAGCGCGGACTCCATCAGCCGTGACGAAGCGGTACACGACGTCGGCTCCAGACGCGAGGGCCTCGCCGCTGGCCAGATTGGATTATTAGGATCGGATATCCGAACAAATATTACCGGATATATCCGAAAAAAGTTTCGGTATATACCGATCCGACGGATAATGATATCCCGAATCCAAATCCGAATCCGAAATAAAATATCCGAATCCGATACCGAATCCGAAAACTATCTGAAAAATTTATCCGAAACCGATCCGAACTCATCCGGTCGGTCGGTCGGTCGGAAATTATCCGATCCGATTGCACCCCTACTTGGTTGTCTATTGATGCAGAATGGTAAAGCAGTAGCTTATGCATCAAGGCAGTTAAGGCCACATGAGCAGAATTACCCCACTCATGACCTAGAGTTAGCTGCTGTAGTGCATGCCCTTAAACTATGGCGTCACTATCTCATTGGAAACCGATGTGAAATATATACGGACCACAAAAGTCTAAAGTATATATTCACCCAATCAGACTTGAATATGAGACAAAGGAGGTGGTTAGAATTAATCAAGGATTACAATATCGGAATCCACTACCATCCAGGAAAAGCAAATGTTGTGGCAGATGCTTTGAGTCGGAAAAACCATAGATTAAATTCGGTAGTTGCAGAAAACCAGTTCAAATTATGTAAAGAGCTTCAGAAGCTAAGATTGGAAGTTGTACCGGAAGGATTTGTAGCTACTTTGAAAGTAAAACCGACCCTTGAAGAGCAGATCAGGGAAGGTAAAAAGAATGATGATAAGATTAATAGGATCAAATCTAAAATGGACGAAGACCTAGCCAAGGACTTCAGAGTAGATGAGCAGGGTACCTTGTGGGTGAAAAATAGAATCTACGTACCTCATAAACCGGAATTGAAGCAGTTGATACTTGAGGAAGCACATGATTCCAAGTATTCAATTCACCCGTGATTAAAAAATGTACCAAGATCTTAAAGAGATTTTGGTGGCGAATATGAAGAAAAAGTAGCTGAGCATGTAGCGTTGTGCGATGTGTGCCAAAGAGTCAAAGCAATGCATCATAGACCAGCAGGACTGCTACAACCGTTAAAGATACCGGAATGGAAGTAGGAGGAAATTGGGATGGATTTCATCACTGGTTTACCAAGGACTCAAGGTGGATACGATTCCATATGGGTCATAATAGATCGTTTAACAAAGGTTGCACATTTCATACTAGTAAAGACAACTTATTCAGGAGATAAGTTAGCAGAGTTGTACATGGCGAGGATTGTTTT
Organism: Guadua angustifolia; assembly: GCA_036346375.1. Lineage (NCBI taxonomy): Eukaryota > Viridiplantae > Streptophyta > Magnoliopsida > Poales > Poaceae > Guadua > Guadua angustifolia. The sequence continues at coordinate 24,945,138 of CM070522.1, forward strand.
TTTGCATGGAGTACCTAAGAAGATAGTGTCGGATAGAGGTACTCAATTTACCTCAAGATTTTGGGATAAAGCGCATACAACGATGGGCACTGTCTAATTTTGATCTGACATACCATCCGAAGATGATGGTCGATCGAGAGGTAAATCGAGATACTTGAGGATATGTTAAGAGCTTGTGCACTGTCATATGCAACCTCATGGGACAAATGCTTGCCATACGCAGAATTTAGTTATAACAATAGTTATCAAGCTAGCTTGAAGATGTCACCTTTTGAAGCTTTGTATGGTCGACCGTGTCGAACACCTTTGAATTGGAACAAGACAGGAGAACGTCACGTTTTTGGACCAGACATACTCACAGATGCGGAGGAAAAGATTGCTTTAATTAGAGAAAGACTGAAGATTGCACAATCAAGGCATAAGAGTTACGCCGACAACCGACGCCGTGATTTGAGCTTTGAGCCAGAAGACTACGTTTATCTCAAGGTCACGACACTCAAAGGAGTTAAAGGTTTCATACCAAAGGAAAACTTGCCCCAAGATACGTGGTTCCATTCAAGATTTTGAGCATAAAGGTGAAGTTGCCTACCGATTAAATTGCCTCGATCTTTGGCGGGGTACATGATGTATTCCATGTATCGCAATTGAATAAATGTCTTGAATCTGGAGAGAACAAGCACCTATAGAAGCTATTGAGCTGCAAGAGAATTTAACCTACAATGAACACCCAAAGAAGATTTTGGACACCATGGATCGTGAAACAAGGAACAAGTCAACCGCTTTGCGAGTCGGTGAACAACCACTCGGCGAAGCAACTTGGGGCGTGAGGAAGATTTGAAGGAGTTTCCCAACCTCTTCTCTAGTTAGCCACGAATCTCGGGTTCGAGATTCTGTTAAGGGGAGGTTTGTAACATCCCGAAAATTTGGCCATTTTGAATTTCATAAGTTATTTTGAATTTTTGAGAATTTTGGAATATATTTTGATTTAATTGGAATTTCTAGAAATTAATTAAATAATGAATATGCTTTTAAAAAATGGAAATAATTTATTTGAGTTCAAAATGCTCTAAAATATTTTCGGAATTTTTTAGAATTTTTCGATATTTTAAATGCTTCAAATGATTTATTTAAATTTCTGGAATTATTTTTAATCAGAAAACCTGAGAAAAATGAATGAACAGATAGGGCGAGCCCATTCTTGTGTCGTCACTCAGCCAATGAAGCGGAACCTAAGCGCTGTAAACATAACCGTGCGATCTTGATCGCGACGGTATCGGAATCGCCGCCGCTTGCCGTCGCTTTTGTCAGATTCGATCGATGCTGGCGTGGGCGGCGGGATTGGACCCGGCGTCGCCACCATTTCGAGAAGCCGCCGCCGTGCGTTACCACCGAGGATTCCGCACGTCGAAACCGTCGCCGTGTCCTCTCCCCGCCTACATTAACCGGCACAACGTGCAGGGAACTTCTTTCCGCGCCTTTTGCTGTCTTTCACGCCTCCCGAGACCCACCGTAGAGCCCTCACGACCTCGTCGTAGTTCCGAGACCCATTCCGTCGTGTTTCGCCCTCTCCGATAACTCTCCGCCGCCGTTGAGGTCACCGGAGTGATCCTCGAACCAAGCCACGTCGAGCCGTCTACTTCGCGTCGCCGGAGAATCCTCGCAACGCCGTCACCGTCGTCATCTTCTCCATCTCCATCGAGGACCGAGCCGCTGCGACATCACCGCCGAGCCGAGCTTCGTCCACCGTACGATCTTCAAGCAACGCTTCTGATTCATCCACGTCATCGCACCGCAGTGAGTTCCAACTTCATTCCTTAGCCGTTAGATCTTGGATAGGTGGCTCAGATCCAGCCATGTAGTCACGATAATAGTAAACCTCATCTTCAATTATCAGCCGTTAGATCTTGATCGTATGATGCTTGTGTAGCCAAGTAGTCTAGATAACCATAGCCTTTGGATTTACTTTGATAGCATAGGATTGAATTAATCTGAACCATTAGATCTTAGATGTGCGGTGCGGATGCGTCCACACGTCACGCACCGTGGTAGCCACGTAGCCGATCGTAATGCGCAAAGAAGATTTAATTTGAGCCATCTGAAATTGAATAAACGGTGCAGATCGCGCCGCGCGCCGGGCCAGTCCCAAGCTGACGCGTGTCGCACGGAAACCCTAGCGTCGTTGGATCCTCACCGTTAATTCCAGCGAGTGGTCGAGATCGAGCCGCGTGTCGCACGGGAACCAAGGAATCAGAGCAGCCGCTGACTCAGCCGACGTCACCTGATTGAATGCCAGCCGTCCGACCCACATGTCAGTCGAGGTATTGTGGGTGCTGACGTCATCCGTGACGTCATTCGTGACGACAGCAGTGGGGTCCACATGTCAGTGAGTGTACTGTTCATGTGACGTCATGCTTGCGCAATAATTCGATTTTCCTTTAGGAAAATAATTCGGTGAAAATCAAATCTGGTGCTGACGTCATCCTTAGGTCATGCTGACATCATAATTCTGAATTTTCTGTATAAAAATAAATAAAGGAATTCGGTTTATTCTTTTTAATTGATTTATAAACTTCAAATGGTTATAACTTTTGCGTTTTAACTCCGATTTGAGTAATTCCAATTTCTAAAAATTGGTAAAATCAAGATCTATTTATTGGTGAATTTTGTGGAATTTTTAGAGATGAATTTGCTCTCTGTAAATTATATTTATTGTGTGTATAATTGATTTGAGTAGACGTTGATTTGCCGGGGAGTTACGAGGGGGAATTCTCAGCACAAGATCAAGCTCTGAATCAGGACTAGCAGGTATTCGAAGGCACGTTGTGCTTTGACCATGTTGCTCCTAAGTTTTGAAAATATATTTTGTTTCAAACTATGCATGCTAATTCAACTAAAAATGGATTTAAATATTTTGGGCGAATTAGCTAATCAACCTAATTGTTATTGCCACCTTGTTATTATTATTCGTATGCCATGATTACTTTGATAACCTAAGTGGACAATACTAGTTGGTTGTACTGACATGCCAACACGGGAGGCTAGACCATGAATAGTTGCTTAGCTTTGCAAATATCGTGAATAGTCTTTTTGAATATAGAAACAATATTGACTAAAGAAATAGTGAATGCATTTTGATAAAAGGTGGAATGTTGTTGGTAATGATGTTGGAATGTAGAGACCTGTGTGGTTCTACATGAAGGATGATTACGGGCATGTGTTACACCGTTAAACCACTTGGGATGGAAATTGATTTAGACTGGGGCAAGTGGACCGAGGCTTCGTGCCAGGCGGGCCTGTGTGGCATTTGGGGGGGGGGTTGAGTGTTGTGAGGGCTGTGTGCCAAATTTGAGAGAAGGATGTCTTGCATTGGTCAGTTAAGGACTTCAATTTGCAAGCCTTTGACTTGAGTCTCTCGTACAACCACATGTCTGAATGGGAAGACCTAGTTTAGTAAGATTCTGATGTCTCACCTTGGATACCTTGGGATGGCAGTTACACGGGGGTAACTGTATGGGGGAGCGTGCCTGTGCTACGGCTTGGTACCCGTCCAACGGTGTTTGTCGGTCCTGTACTTCGGCTCTTAGTGAGGGAAGTGATAGTGAAGGCAACTCGGAGGGGTTCCTAGGTAGAGATAGAAGTCTTTGAAAGGCTTTGTTACGGTCAATTGCCTTTGTGGTGTGCGACTGTATCTTGTGGGCAAAGTGTACAACCTCTATAGAGTGTTAAAACTGTTGAATAGCCGAGTCCACGATCTTTGGACATTGCTCGGGATTACTGATCAAGGGTAGTGTTTGAAAATAAAATGGGGTGGAAGGCTATGTGCTGGGTTAATGATGAATGTTGATTAGGGACTGTGTGTCTAAAATTATGTGGAAACAATTTGAGAAGTATAATATATTTATTGGATTTTGATGCTTTCAATCTAAATTAATAATAGTTCAAAATATTGATGCAATGCAAATCAACCAGTTGAACCATTCCTTTGTAACAAGCCATGCATATAGTAATAGAACTGCATTCTGTGCATGACTTGTTGGGTACGGTGTGTACTCACCCTTGCGGACAAAATTTACCAGAAGCGGAGACTACGCCTGCGTATGAGTAGGAGTTCATTGAAGAGCCAGATAACTAGGGAGCAAGCCTCTGTCGAGGCGCCTGTGGCGAAGATGGATCACCAAGATGTTTACTTTCCACTGTTGAACTATTTACTCTGATTATTGTAAGCCCTGTGTGGCAAACTATTGTAAGGGACCATAAGGTCGTACAACTCGTTTATATACATGGTTGAAGTACTTATTTGTTATTCCGCTATGTATGTTGTGGTACTTTAACCCTGTATAGCCTGTGTGCACTAGTGCGATCCTGGACTAGTGCAGAATACACAGACTGTCTGAATTTGCAGATTCGGGGCACGACACAAACCCACGCTGAAAGAAGGATTTAAAAATGACCACCTCTTCAGTTTCGAGCGTGGGGCAAGACTCACGCGCTGCAAGTCAGGCGGAAAGCAACACCAATGGCGGGAAGACGCCGCCGGTGACCAACTCCTCCAATCGCCTTTCCGTCGTCACCGAAGTGGCCCAATCCTTGGCTGAGGCTGATGCAGGAATGTCTTTGGAGGAACGAGAAGACATTTTTTGGCAAAAGAGCTAGCAACTGCGTCGGATTGGGATTGCGAGAGAGGCTAACCCTAGTGGTGGAGTTTGCTGCAGAAGCACCGAAAGTAAGAAGATGAAGAGGCAGGTGAAGCACAGTGCGCAGAAAACCGCTTCGTTTACACCAAGTCTTATACTTATATGGAGCCATGCTAATTTTCGTCTTGAGCGGGAAAAACGCTTTGCCTTCCGCACGTCCAGAGGTTGCCCTAGGGCACGCCTCAAGATGGGCTAGATGCTATGTATAGCAACCGCTGTGCACAAGCACTCCTGGGCCGAATCCAGTTTGGGATATGGTACGCTCCACGACGGGCCAAAGGCCAATGACCGCATCAAATGAAATTTGGGTACCTTCCAAACTAAAATACCTTCTTATGATATGCCTCATAAAAGGTCGAATGCTGGTTACCATTCAAAACGGAATCAGATATCATAAGTTGATTCAAAACAAATATTTCAGATGTATGCCTCATGATGGGCCATTAGCCGTATACTATAAAAAGCAGGTGCGAGTACCGCTTGGATAATTCATGGTATGATTCATGACAGGGCAAAAGCTGTGTGCCATGGCACACAGGTACCACTTGGCTAAAAGCCAACCTAAATAGAGATATACTCCATGGCGAGTCGGTGTTGGCTCAATAAATTGGGCTAGGAACCACTCGAAATGCTTACACGTGGAGCTCTATCGAGTCCTTCACGACCTCTTTGCCTACAACGGAGCACTCGGCTGAAGAGAAAACCAGTCGGGAAACCCTGTCAACAAGAAGGCAACTTGACCGCAAAGCACTCGGGGGCTACTGTGGAGTATATGGACTACAAGTATCTGCAAGGTAGGACTGCGAGGCCCAACCGAATAAGGTCAGGCCAAGCTGACTGCCTAGAAACAGAAGCTACCTGGGTTGCGCCAGATGTGCAAAACAAGGAAGCCCACAATAAACAGAAGACACCTCCCCCATTTTACAATGTGTAATCCTAAAGAGTCTATATACAACTTCACTTGGCCCAACGTGGCTCAATACAACTCTGCACGTGCACGGCCTACATGCCGCACTCACGTGACTAACCAGCCTCCATGTACAGCGTTCTCTAGCCTTAATGTTCTGCATGACATTCTTGACCATCAAGACCTCGATTCCTCTCTGAACCTAGTCCTGAACCTCAGTTCCTCCATGAATCTAGTTCTGATCCCGTCATCGACCACGTTTGTCCTCAAGCAACACCTGCACATGAAAAAACATGAAATCCGTGTATGAGCTCAAGTCCACAACTTGACTCAAGAGATGCAACCACTCACATAAGCGCATTGTATCGAGCAAAACCATTACCATGATATCACAAGCATACTAAGTAATTATCTAACATAGCACATGCATACGCACCACACATGCCTTGATCACAACCACTTTGCAATGTCAATTTTAACATTCAGCCAATTTTTCAGCACATGATTTTACAATCTCCCCCTTGATGAAAACATTGGCAACACTATTTAGAACTGAACATTGGCATTCACCTCACAAGAAAATTTTTAAGAAATTTTATTTTAAAACCAAAAAGCAATATGAAAAATCTCCCCCTAAAAAGAAGAAAATATGTGTGTGAATGTGCAATGTGTCCGAAAATTCCCCCCCTTTGACAATAGATTCATCAAGAACACAAAAGAGAGAATAAAATCTTTTTGTTTGTTTTTAGTTTATCTTTTTTATGTACTGAGTATTATAAGTCATCCAAAATGTACCAATTTCATCACCAAGTCATGCTATCAAAAATACTTGCACCCTCAAGAAGTGCGATAGTACATAACCTTGATCTTGCATTTATCAACAATCACTCTTTGAACTTTAGCACTTAACTTTGATAAATTTTGTATTTAGCACTTTTTGAGCAGGATAAGATAGCCAAGAAAGTTCAACCATGACAAGATTTAATTCAAGTTTTCATTCCATTTAAATAGTCATGTCATAAACTACACTATATATGCATAAAAATGAAGTTGCAAAGACCTTATAGCGCAAATATGTCTTCAAATGACACATGTGTATGAAATACAATGCTCATTACTTTTTCATTGTTTTCCATTTTTTTCATTTAAGAAACATACAAAATAAAAAGTATTTTACAAAATATTACGAAGACTTGAAAAAACTCCCCCTCAAAAATAACCCATTAGATGACCACCCTAAGTTCTCCCCGAATTAAAGTAAAACGAGAAGAAGACAAAGGTTTTATGAAAATGTCTGCTAATTGATGTTCAGTATCCACATGATGAAGCACAATATTTCCCTTTTCTACATGATCTCTAAGAAAGTGAAACCTAATTTCAATGTGTTTTGTCCTAGAATATTGCACAGGGTTCTTAGCAAAGTATATTGCACTAGTGTTATCATACAAAAGAGGAACACTATCCAAATTAACCCCATAATCTTTAAGTGTAGCTACTATCTAAAGAATGTGAGAACAACAACTAGCTGCAGCCACATATTCAGATTCAGTAGCTGATTGTGCAATAGAAGATTGTTTTCTAAATGAGTATGGAATAAGAGAATTACCCAAGAAGTGACATGACCAGATGTACTTTTTCTATCAATTCTACAACCTCCAAAATCAGCATCAGAAATGCTTTTAAACTAATGCATGAGGAAGCAGAAAGCCATATGCCAAAATCTTGAGTACCATGGAGATACCTGAAAATCCGCTTGACAACTTATTAATGTGAAGCACGTGGGGAAGCTTGAAAGAGAGCACACAACAAATTGAATATCTGGCCTTGATGCAGTGAGGTACAAAAGTTATCCTATCATGGTTTTATATTCCTTTTGATACCGTCTCACCATCTTCATTCAGATCAAGTGTGCAAGTGCCTCCCATGGGTGTCATGATTGGCTTGCTATTTTTCATCCCAAAGTGATGAAGCAAATCTTTTGTGTACTTACTTTGATGAACAAAACTGCCTTCCTTCGTTTGTTTGATTTGAAGTCCCAAAAAGTATGTTAACTCACCCATCATACTTATCTCAAATTCTTTCCTCATGGTTTCTAAAAACATAGACACAAACATGAGATGAACCACCAATGATAATATCATCAACATAAATCTGAACGAACAGTTGATCATTGCCTTGTATGAGTGCAAAGAGAGTTTTATCAATCTTTCCCATTGTAAACCCCTTTTCAAGTAAAAAGATTTTTAGTCTATCATACCATGCTCTAGGAGCTTATTTTAAGCTATACAAAGCTTTTGACAATTTAGACACATGATCTGGATACTTAGGATTTTCAAAACTAGGTGATTGCTTAACAAATACCTCCTCATTAATATAGCCATTAAGAAAAGAACTTTTCACATCCATTTGATACAATCTAAAACCTTTAGATGCAATAAACACTAAAATAATTCTAATGGCTTCAATTCTAACAACAGGAGTAAAGGTTTAATCAAAATGTAAATCTTCAACTTCCATAAAACCTTGAGCAACTAATCTAACCTTATTTCTAATAACAACACCATCCTCACTTTGTTTATTTTTGAAAACCCATCTAGTTCCAACAAGTTTCTAGACTTTATTACGTTCAAAATTCTCCTATTCCTCATGCATGGCATTGATCCAAATTCGTCAGTTAATGCATGAGAAATATCTTTGGGTTCAAAAGAAGAAACAAAAATAGAGTGAGCATGAGAATCAGAAGCAATAAACCTAGATCAGGTGACTCTCTCATTTAAATCTACAATCATCTACTCAGGTGGATGCCTCCTTTGAATGTGCAAAGGAGTTGTAATTTCATAAACTTCTCCTTCTCCTTCTTTATTTTTAGCATGTACAGATGATGTAGCTTGAGAATGCTCAGCTGTAGGTGATGTAGTGGTAGGTGCCAAAGGTGCTACAGCTGGTTGTGCAATAGGAATCAATACCTCATTCTCAACATCATCATCATCATCATCCTCATGAACAAAGATACTCTCCCCTTGAACATATGCACCTATACTTGCATCAATTGGACTAGTGCCTGGACTAGCCTCATTAAAAGTAACTTCGTATGTTTCTACAATTTTGTTAGCCTCGAAAACAAGCACACGATAGCCACATGTATAAGCAGGATATCCAAGAAAAATTCCATCAGTTGATCTAGCTTCAAATTTATCAAGATTTCCAAATTTTAAGACATCGCATTTGCATCCAAAACTCTAAAATGAGATACACTAAGCGTATGACCAAAACGAAGCTCATATGGAGTCTTGACTAGCTTCGATCTCAAAAACACTCTATTAGAAACATAGCATGCAGGTGAAATTGTTTCAGCCCAAAACTTCCTAGGAGTGTGATGTTCATCTAGCAGATGTGGCTTGCGTTGGCACTGAGTTAGCACGACGCAGGCCCCACACGTCGGAGAGACCAAATCGCGTAGACTAGGTCCACCATTAATCTGATGAGGTTCATGGACTGAGTCCATGGACCGCAGGACACGTGTCAGTCTGTGGATGGATCGGATCAGGGCTGATGTTAGCATGACGCAATAAAGCTATTTTTCAATACAAAACTAATTTGGATTATTATTTGATTTTCAATTTTCTGATTTTTAGAATTTTGGAACTTTTCTCGAGCTTGTTCTCACTCATATGAACTCCGATTGAGGAGATTCAAATTTCTAAAAATTTGTAAAATTAAGATATATCTATTGGTGGATTTTATTTGATTTTTAAAGTTCATTTTCTCTATATTTTGGTATTTATTTGATTTTTTTCTCTCGATTCATGTAGACATTGACTTGTGTGACGCATCGGAGGAGGATCTGTCAACTCAAGATTAAGTTCCAGAGCAAGAATAGGACCTTTGCCAAGGCAAGTTGTGCTTTGATAATATTGAACCATTGTTTACAAAATCGCTATGTTGTTTTACTTATTTCATGATAATTTCACGTATACAATGGTTTCAATTTAAATTGGGACATACATATTATACCTTTGATCTATACCCTACCTTGTCATTTCTAAGTCATGATCTATTTGTCACCCTTGATTGGTTCACTATTGTTGGTTAATAATAACATCAACATGGGATTGAGTTGTTGTGATGAGGGATGTCATGCAACGATGTCGAATTGTCGATGGCACATTGTGCTTGGTAATCAACTGGGGTGATGTTCATTTAGATTGGGGCAAGTGTGCCAAGGTGGGCCCGATGGGCAGAGGGTATGTGGAAGTCTTGCTTCAATCATCCTAAGGACTTAATGTTGCAAGCTTTTGACCTGAGGCAATCATATAACCACATGTCTGGTATGGCCAGCCTAGCTGATTAATTTGCAATGTCTTAGCTTTGGTATTATCGTAGGCGGTGTGAGTCCCAAGTTATGGTAAACTCACATGAAGTAAGAAGGGGGCCTTGGATGTGGTAACCAGACCCACCAGTGTTGAAACCTTAGTGGATAGTATCGGGTTAAGATGGTGCATTGTAAAAGCTTTGTTATAATCACTCACTTGTGTGGCGTATAGTTGTATCATATGGGTAAAGTGAATAACCTCTGCAGAGTGTAAATATATCCGGATAGCCATGCTCACGGTATTGAGCATAGCTTAGGAATTACAATCAATGGTTAGTTTAATAAAATGAAACTAGATGGCATGGCAAGTTGCCATATGGAAGGTTGGAAATTTGACTTAGGATTGCAAACTTGGTTCATTTGGAAAAACTAAAATTATTTACTATTGAAATTTGTTTTACTTTCTTTACAATCTATTTAGGGTACTTGTTTATAAACACTTTTTTACTGCAAATTAGCCATTGTTAGCCATTCCTTTGGAATAAGGATTGCATATAGTTGTATAGAATTGCATTCTGTGCACAACTTATTGAGTGCTTTATGTACTTACCCTTGCCAACACCAACTAATCAACAGTTGAGGAGTCATCGCCTTTGATGGAGGAGGAATTCCAGGAGAGTACATGATAGGAGATTTGGTCATGATCTTTCGATGAGATGGATAACTATTGATTTGGTAGGAGAAGACATTGACGGTCTGACTACAACCGTCCAAGAACGTTGCGCCTTAGCAACCGATACACCAACTCCAGATGGTTATTGACCTCACTGAAGCACAATCAGCCTGACCACGAAGGACTTTATTCCTACAAGCAATTGAAGAACTAGCAAGAACAGGATGAACAAACAATTCACTTAACTCAATAGGATGAGGTTCTGAGTGAAGAGCAATTCAGACAGTCTAATCGACACATGTGATTACAAGAAGTAGTAGCGGCTAACTTAATCAACACAAAACCTACTAAAAAGTAAGCCACACACATCCTATTTATATACATAAGGACTCTTCAACTCTCTTGGATGATTTCACACATGGTTGTTGCCTTTTCATCTCCTAGATCTGATTGCCGAATGGAATTAAGGATATCTAAGCGCTCGCATTGAATTTGGAGGATTGGGTGGATCCGTTGGAAAGTTCTAGAATTAAGCTTTCAATCAAGTACTCACACGCCCCAAACGGAGTCCGTTTGCATTCTCTATAAGCAATTTACTCCAAAGTGGTCATTAAAGTCCGAACTAAAACTCTTTCACGTTCCCACTTAGTTGTTTGGATTCACACCTTGCATCCTTCCCTGTGGCTGTCTTGTAGCATGACTTGGTGTGCTTCTTCCCTCGTTCCTAAGCATAACGATGTCATCACAAGCATTAAGTAGTAATCCATTCTGTATGTTATGTTTATTTAACTCTAAGAACGCATTCACCTGATGTTTAAGTCGACGTGCACGAGCTCGAGTGAGAGGTCTGTGCACCATTTGTTCTGGTTCATCTTTAGGAAGGGTTGAACTAGACATGGTTGTATCTGCGGTTAAGATGTCCTCATCATCCTCCCCTTTTTGCATTTGAGTCGTCCTCGACTAAAACTCACCTTTTAACTCGTCTTCAGTACAAAACATTCTCATATAGGTCCTGTATTTATTTAAATAAAATAGTAGCTCCGCGTCTTTATATATTTTGAAGATAAGAAAAATATTTAGAGGATTCACCTGATAATTATCCATATAGCTCAACACTTCTTTCCAGCATATAATAGAATGATGAAAGCTAGCACTCCTGGATGCTTCCACCCCTCCTTGAAGGAAAACCATCCTCGATTTTGCACAAGCTGGAAAAGAAACAAAGAACAAAAAGAACAACGTATACACAGCATATATGTATATATCCCATATTTCATTGTTCTTTTGGATTCCTGAAATGCTATTTTCATAACAATAAATGAGGAAATCAGATTTATGCAAAACACCTTTGCTCACAATTTTGCAACTCAATTTGTGGTTATAAGTGAAGCATATAACACAAATATTAACATGATTCAGTTTGCAACTTAATTTGCAAATATATGTAAAGCACATATCTATCCCTAACCTTGGATAAAGAAAACTCATGTTTTATAAGCCTCGTTCAATAACATAGATGGGCAAGAGTACAAGTTTTGGCATCAAACATGTCTCATTCATATCATCGAATTGTAAACAACGATGACATAATTTTAATGGCTTTCCACCCATCAACTATGACATGTTGATTTGTAATATAAGTCAATGTACTAAAATTCAAATAATGTGGTAGCAACCTATAGGTATCACACATATCAAGAAAATTTCATCGTGTCGCAAATGAAACAAGCTATTGCATATAACAATAATTGCCCAAAATAGCAAGCTTTAATTCAGCAAGTTTATCACAAGTTATGCATATTCTATAAACAAGAAACTTGCCATCTATGCCATAATCACCAAATAAATTGAATTTAAAACAGTTGGCATAGGTGTTAGACAAAGACTTAAGAGATGAAATTTCAGAAATCTTGTCCATAACACAAGTCAAACTAATAGGTTCATTCAACATGACATAGCCCAAAATAGTGGCACGGGATATTCTAGCTATCACCTCCTTATGCATAATCAGCACCACATGATCAAAATTATAAGCATGCAATTCATCACAAGGTTCTACAATTGTGTTACAAGGTGGTAACTCACTAGAATTTAGTATAGCAGGATTATACTCACAACACAAATTTGCTCCCTTTCTTGCTGTAAACTTAGATCTGTACCATGATCATTAGCATCCTCAGAAGAAGTAGGAACATCAAAATTTTCACTTGATAACGCTAGTTTTTCGGCTTGTAGCTCCCCTTCTTCTAAATCACTATCAGTGATTATAGGTGCAACTTCAATTTTCAACTCTTCACATTCGTATGGAGCAGAAAAGAACTCTTCTTTTTGCACATTTTCTTCTTCATCCTTCTCTCGATGGTACTCACTTTTCTGCAAAATATTAGCTACAACAGAAGGTGCAACAATGGGCACCTCAAATGAAGCTAAAGACTCTTTCAAAGATTTGGCAAGCATGTTTTCATCTCTACAAGTGTATTTAATCAAATCTGAAAGAGAATTATATGTTTCATCAACAAGAACATCCTGAATTTCATGATTAAGTCCACGCATGAACTTAAGCTCAATAGCTTATTCACATTCTTGCAAACCACAACGCAACAAATAATTTTGCAATTCATGATAGTATTCTATAATATTTTTAGAACCTTGTTTCAAGCGTTGAATTTTAGTAAGCAAATATTCATCAAAATATTCAGGAAAATAATAATCTCTCATAAGTCTTTTCATGGTATTCCAAGTTTTTGGTTCTTTATTATGTCTAGATATATGTTTTAACCAAAGCATTGCATCTGACATTAACATTCTAATAATGGAACTAATCTTTTGGTTTTCAGATAAGTCATACTTTGCAAATTCATTGTCTACCGCTACCTCCTAATTAATATATGTTGTAGGATCGAACTTTCTAGCAAATGAAGGCATTGTAAATTAATCTTTCCTAATGGATCATCACATACCTCCCGAGGTGTTGAAGTTGTGCTTGTAAGTTTTTTGCATCTCGTAGGGGGAACTATCTCTTCTCCTAGGATGCTGTTGGCCCAAGCACTATGACGTTGAGAACCTACCATTGTTAGTGAAGACAAGGAACAAAATCACAAGTTTAATATTCCTATCACTACGTGAGATGTGGTGAAAATTCACTCTCTCTTGCTCTTTACCAAGCTCTAACCAATTCTTACAAAGCTTAGCAGAAAGTGATGGCAACCAACGAGGTAACAACTCCTGGAAATTGGATGTATCGATGCTAGTCACAAGAACTTGGGGTTGTACCAATATGTGGAGCTAAAGGTGGCTTAAAACGTACCAAGGAAAAGCTAAAACCACGCTAAGCCAACACAAGTTGAATAAGCATTCAAAGATGGTGCTATGCTAGTCCTAGTCCAAACTGTGCTAGAGACACAACCCGAAACACAAACGTCCTCACAGAACAACAATGATCCCTTTCTCTCTCTTTTTCTTCTTCTTCTACCTTTTTTCCAAAATAGATTGCTAACTTTTATTTTTGGTGCGGCATTTATCTTTGCACCTACCTCTTTCCTTCTTTTAGTGTGGCTTTTATCTATGCACTGCCTTATTTTGTGAATCTCTGATGGAAGGGCAGATTTTGATTCTCTCCACTTGGATTCAACAACAAATACTAATTTGAACTCAACTATGATTCAGCAGGAAATTGACTCAGACTTAACAAAAAAAAAACAGACCAAACTCAAATACTAGTGACAGCGTGACTCGAACTTGAAACTTTAAGGGTAGAACACTAAGACCAGTAAAGACACAACGATGCAACGCAAACTCAACAAGCAGGACTAGGTAGAAATAGTATAAGGCTCAAACTGTTTTTGACCAATAGGATCTACTCTACTATATTTTTTGGCAGTTTTCTGGAATACAAGTAAATTAAAAGATAGAACAAGAAATCTCTGACCGATCAAACTGGCGCTTTGATACCACTTGATACGAAATTTGGTCTTGATCTTTTTATGAGATGGATAACTATCAATTTGGTAAGAGAAGACGTTAACGGTCCGACTACAACCGTCCAAGGACTTTGCACCTTAGCAACTAATATACCAACTCAAGATGGTTATTGACCACACTGAAGCACAATCAGCCTAACCACGAAGTTCTTTGTTCCTGCAAGCAATCGAAGAACTAGCAAGAACATGATGAACAAGCAATTCACTTAACTCAATAGGATGAGGTTCTGAGTGAAGAGTAATTCAGACGGTCTAAAGTAAGCCATACACATCCTATTTATATACATAAGGACTCTTCAACTCTCTTGGATGATTTCACACATGGTTGTTGGCTTTTCATCTCTTGGATCTGATTGCCTAATGCAATTAAGGATATCTAAGCACTCGCATTGAATTTAGAGGTGAGAGTGGATCCGTTGGAAAGTGCTAGCGTTAAGCTTTCGAACAACTACTCACACGCCCCAAACAGAGTCTGTTTGCATTATCTATGAGCAATTTAATCCAGACTACTCATTAAAGTCCGTACTGAAACTCTTTCGTGTTCCCACTTGCTTGTTTGGATTCACACCTTGCATCCTTTCATGTGGCTATCTTGTAGCATTACTTGGTGTGTTGCTTCCCTCATTCCTAAGCATAAAGATGTCATCACAAGCATTAAGTAGTATTCCATTCTATATGTTATGTTTATTTAAACCTAAGAACGCATTCACCTGATGTTTATGTCGACGTGCATGAGCTCGAGTGAGAGGTCCTTGCATCATTGGTTCTGGTTCTTCTTTAGGAAGGGTTAAACTAGACATGGTTGTATCTGCGGTTAAGTTGTCCTCATTAGTTCGAGTCACTAGGCCCAAGCCTTGTCAGTTGCCTGTGGTCTTAGCCATAGTTTGTCTTAGTCTTTATTTCAAGTCTAGCCCTACAAGGCTTAATAATGTAAGTTGGTCGTAAGATCATACACTTAGTTATATCAATAAATGGAGTCTTATTATTATTATCATTGTGTATGATGTGATGCTTGCCAACATTGAGCTGTGTGCCCTAGCGTTGATCCAAACACTAGTGCAGTAAACAAAGTGGGTTCGAATTGGTGAATTCAAGTCCCGACAACGACTCCGGTGGTTTGGAAAAGATCGACTGTGCCAACAAAAACCACAACAGGAAGCCTCCAGCTTGTGACCCAGCGCGTGAGAAGAAGTACCCCAACTTCACGAAGACCTAGAGCGACGAGGGCAAGGATGATCCACAAGAGAAGAGTAAAGGTGGCGATGACTTCATCGGGATGTGTTGCATGGTGGACGATAACGGCATCAGCGACTCCAAGCTCTACAGTGACTTGGATGAGGTACCCTCCTATGACCAGCTCAATGAAGCTTTATGCAAATTAGGAAAATTTCATGCTAGAGCTAGAGCTAGGTATGTAGAGATAGAAAATGAAGTAGGTACTTTGTCTCGGGAGTTAGTTTCGCTTAGATCTTGTTCCTCCCAAGAGTCTACTGATTGTACTTTTTGCGATGCTTTGCTTGTGGATCTTGAGAACCTATGGACTATGCATGATAGTGTGGTTTCTGAGCTTGAGTGTCTTAGGTTGAAGAATACTAGCAATTGTTGTCGAGACCCAGATTTGCAAATCCAAAACCCTTTGTGTATATTGCACTAGTCTAGAATAGTGCTAGTGCACACAATGGCAACATAGAAGAAATATCATTCCATACAACAAAATAACTAAGAAGAAGCAAATTATTATTATTTAAAGCAAATGACCTTATGGCCAAGGTTCATACAACTATGCCTTGTGGGATTAAGAAACAAATAAACTATTGCAGCGAAAAAGAAAATAACTTGGGCCATTCGACATGCCACAGGCAATCGTCTGGTGAAACGACTTCCTAGTCCACGTAGTCTTCATAGTATTCCTCCTCATGATATTTGTTGCTTCCTGGTCCTTCCTCAGCAACTGATCAACAAAGGCGTAAAACCGTGAGTACAAAAAGTACTCAACAAGCCGTAGGGAAATGATGCAATATTCATGCTAGGCTTGACAAAGGATAACAATATGGTTCATTTGCAGAAAGCAATAACTTGAATTGAAATATAGTAAATAGATTGAAAGCACATTTACGAAAAGATAATAATAACTGATAAAGTAATGATAGACAACATGAACAGAATGGCGAGGCATCACCCTACACCATCCAAAACAAGTATCAAACCACTAAATTCAACAGTGTTAAATTTAGACAACAAAACAATAATGAACCCCCCGTTTACATCCCAATAATTCCACATTCACACATTTTATGTAACACTCTATACCTTGTGTGAAATTCCTGGGCTTGTCCATGACCGTGGATATGGCTATTCGAATAGTTTTACACTCTACAGAGGTTGTACAGCTTTACCCACATGACATGATCAGCTCTCGCCGCCAAGCGCTATTAACACAGTTCCTTTGGTGTCTTGACAGAAAGATCACGACAAAGCCTTTACAATGCATGTCTAAACTCCCTACTGCCCACAAAGGTTTTGCCCCTCAGGGCCCCCTCTTGAGCCATGTGAATCTACCCGTCTGTCCCAGAACCCACACCACCAATTGGCAGTACACAAGGCTAGACATTGCAAATTAATCAACTAGGTCTGTCCCATCCAGAATTGTGGTTGCATGGTTAGGCCCAGTTCAGTGGCGCACAAGATTAAGTCTTTAAGTTATCTCAGGCAAGATATCCACATCCCAATGTGTTAGAAAGCACCCCTTTATTGCATGATCACTTGCAGGGAAAACATTTTGTTCAACCAAGACCAATGGCAAACCCTACCATGTTACAACAAATTTTACAATATCTCATTAAATCAAGATTAACATTAATTCAAATATGATATGGATCCCAAGCATATCTAAGCATAGCTACGTTAACCTAGGGTTGGTAATATAATCATGTCCAACTAGTAATGTCCCAACCTAGAGTAAACAATGAATACATGACATTCCAATAATCAAGTTGGCATAAAGTCAACTAGGTATATAGCTATTCCCACGAAATAAGCATTGATAGATAAATAGCATGCACTTATATAAAATAAATTACTTTGCAAACATAGGATCAATATGATCGAAGGTTATAAATTGCTTTGCTGATCTAGTGCTGAGTCTTTGTCTTTGAAGTCTCGTTTGCTCCTCGGGATTAGCGTACCTTTGGAAAAAGAAAGCAATGAAACTAAATAAATGCCAAACATAGATTTAAATATTCTCAAAATTGAAAAAAATGCTCTGGAAGATAGAGAATGATTTTAGAAAAATTTAGAAATCTGAATCGCTTCAATCGAAGTTCGTATGAGAGAGAACGGGCCTTTGAAAAATTAAATTTAGAGAAAAAGAGAAAGGAATATTTTCTAAAATTATTTTTCTACAAAAAAATCTGGTTTATTGTGCAATACTGACATCAACAAGGAATTTTGAAAAATAAAATAAATCAAAAAAAGCCTTGACAGACTGACGCATGGGCCCATGGTCTATAGACCATGTCCACGGATTGGCTCAGTCCACAGTGGATCGGGTTCATGGGAATAGCGCTAAGTGATGCAAGCACTCGCTCGAGATGACATCATCGCGACAGCTCTTGACTAGATCTTGGCCTTAAGCAAACACGCGGCTTGCCAGCGTCGCGCCCAATGACACAGCGAGATCGAGCAATGGGATTCAGTGGTGCGGTGGTGAGGATGTGACCAGATCTAGAGTGCTTGCAGGTGAGCGGATGGCTGGAGTTCACAGCGAGGAATGACGATGAGGCGGTGGGGGTATTCTCCCGGACGCCAGGTGGATGACACGATGCTCAGCGTAGGAGAGCCGGATCTTGACTGGTAACATAGGGATTGGAAAGAGAACGGCACCGGCAACATGATGGTGCAACCGGTGATGGCGGAGATGCATCGGCGGTGAAGATCCATGTGAGGAAACCTTCAGTTGCAACAGCGAACTTCGGCGAGGGCACACGATGCAATGGAGGGCTCCCAGGCCACGAGAGATGGGGTGGTCGGAGCGGTTCGAAACGGGGATCCATGGAGGGGGTGTGTAACATCCTAAAATTTGGCCTAATTTAAATTTTTGGAGTTATTTGAATTTTTGTGAATTTTTGGGATTTATTTGGATTTAATTGAGGTCAATTTAAATTTATCCTTCTCTTCATTAATTAAATAACAGAAAGGTAATTATAAAAAATAAATAAATATATTTTATTTAAGCTCTAAATGCTACGACATATTTTCTGAATTTTCTAGAATTTTTCGAGTATTTTAGTGCCCTAAATAATTATTTTGATTTTCTAGAATTGTTTTAATTGTTAAAGCCGGAAAAATGCTAGCTACGATGTCGGTAAGCCCAACATTTGTCTTGTGGCGTCGCTGAAACCCTAACCCGTCGTTAAGGCCGTTCGATCCCGTCAGACGGTTGAGGTCGAACGCGTCGCTTCTTCGTGAGAGTTGTTGGATCGTAACAACTTGAGCGGCGAATTACCGCGTGGCATGGGCAGCGACGATCGCTTCGCCTGGACCGTTGGATTGCGATCGAATGGCGTGCCCAATCTTTGCCGCCAAACCGGTGCCGTTGGATCAAGCGAATGGACGGACCGGATTATCTTAGTAGAATTTTAAATAAGCGGGCGAGATGTTGCCATATCGTTAGCCGATGAGGAGCGCGCACGTGGCACAGGGGTGCCGGCGGTCTTGAGCTGCTGTAGTAGGATTTTGAATGGCGGTGTGGATGTTGCCGCGTGGCGTGGGTTGGCCGTCACGAACCGTCGTTGGATTCAGATCAGCGGCGAGAACGCATGTAACGCGTGGACAAAGGATCGCGCCATGTGTCATTCTTTGGCGGACCGAAACCTTTATTCGTCGGGCCCACTGTCGATGGGAAGCGTGGTAGCGTCATCATAACGTCACCATGGGGGTCGATCGATGTGCTCGGTGGACCGAGTCCACGGTGAACCCGAGTCAAGCCGTAAGCCCGGTCCATAGACCCGAGGCGATGTGGCTAGCTCCGGTGCTGACACGTGTCAAGCCGAGGAATTTAACTAGGATTTCCAGTAGAAAAATAAATCAATTAATTCGGGTATTTCTTTTATTTGTATATACAAAATTACAATCGCTATAACTTTTGCGTTTTAACTCTGACTTGGGCAATTCCAGTTCCTAAAAATTTGTAAAAATGTGAACTATTTATTAGTGAATTTTATTTTATTTTTAGAGTTAATCTTGTTATCTATTTGAGTATTTATTGTATGTTGCTTGTTGCAAGTAGACTCCGAATTACCGGAAGCTGACGGGGAGGAGTTCGGGGATCCATTTCAAGCTTCGGAACCAGACCAACCACTTTTCGAAGGCAAGTCATGCTTTGAGCATATCGTTCCTAGATTTTTAAAATGTATTTCAATTTAAACTATGCATGTTATATTAACTAGAAAAATGACAATGATTAATTTTGGGTAGAGTAGATAATACACCTACCTTGATTATGCCACCTTGTATATTATTTGTATGCCCTGAAATCCTTGACACCCTAAGTATCAATTTAAGTTGGTTGCTATCATAATGCCAACACGGGAGGCTAGGCCGTGATTAGTTGCTTAGTCCGATTGTGTCTTGTTGAATGACTTTCAAATTGCAAAAGAATATTGACTAAACAAATATGGAACGCATTTTGGAATAATGCGATGATGTCATGAGATGGATTTGGGGGTAGCGACCTGCGTGGTTCTACTTATGCAATGAAGTAGGCATTGGCATGTGTTGCATAAATGCAAATTGGGGTGGGAAAATGATTTGGACCGGGGCAAGTGGCTAGTTGGCTCCATGCCAGGTGGGCCTGTGTGGCAACGGGATGTACTAAAGATTGTAAAGGCCATGTACCGAGAAATATAAAATGGATGTCTTGCCTGGGACAGTTAAGGACTTCACCTTACAAGCCTTCGAACTGAGTTACTCGTACAACCACTTGTCTGGAATGGGACAGACCTAGTTTAGTAGGGTTCTAATATCTTTCCTTTGACACCTCGGGGCGGCAGATACACACGAGTGTAACTGTGAGGGGCGTGCTGTGCTTTACTGGCTTGGTACCCATCCAACGATATTAAGCTTTTCGAACTTTGGCTCTGAGTGAGGAAGTGTTGGAAGGGCAATCTTGGGGAGGTTCATAGGTTAGGTGTTAGTCTCGAAAGACTTTGTTGCAATCAATTACTGTGTGGTGGCGATCGTATCCTCGTGGGTAAAGTGTACAGCCTCTCTGAGTGTGTGTGTTAAATCTATTGAATAGCAGCGTCCATGGTATTGGACAATGCTCGGGAATTACAGTCAAGGGGTAGATTTTCAAAATAAAAAGTGGAATGGGTGGCTGTGTGCCAAAGATTGATGAATCAAGCTTAGGGCTGTGTGCCAAACTCTTGGAAAAAAATTGAGAATTAATTATTACGATAATGGTTTTATGCTTTTAATCTAATTAAGACTATCTGTTAAAAGAAATGCTTCTTCATTCAAAATAGCCAATTAAGCCTTTCCTTTGGAATAAGCCATGCATGTAGTAATAGAACGGCATTGTGCATGACTTGTTGAGTATGTTGTATACTCACCCTTGCTTCAACAAAAACTTCAGAAGAAGAAGCAACACCAGCTTGGGAGGAGGAGTTTAACGAAGGTCCGGAGAATTAGGGTTGAGCCTCGTCGGTTCGTGGCGAAACGAGGGTTCATTGATGTACTTTTGCTTCCTCTGTTGAACTTGTGTTACTTGGTTATTTATCGCCCTACGTGGCGAATTATTGTAAGGTGACCATAAGGTCGTGCAACTCATTTATAATTATGTTTGAGGTACTTAATTATTATTTCCACTGTGTGTGATTGTGGTATCTCAACCTGTTTATCCTGTGTGTACTAAGCGTGATTCGGACTAGTCTGAGAATACCTGAAGGTCGGATTTGCGATTCGGGTCCCGATAGAGTTGATATCGATCCATACTAAGCTGTAGGACTTAACCATAGTTAGGCGGCCGTTCTAGAAAGGATAAAAATTAATTTCTAAAAGAATAAAATTTGGACAAGAATAATCAATGAAATCTTGACTTATCCTTTCTTCCTTACTTCATACCTATCTTGCATTTGCTATTACTTTTGTATTCTTTTAAAATTTTAATCTTGTGAGTTGATTTGGCATATGAGGATGGTTCACTCCTTCGGCGCGCCACGGAGGATCTGCCTGCGAGCTTTGGAGGATGCTCCGGTGCTTGGAGGTTTTGACCGCCCTCTTTACCTGTCTCGCACTTGGGTGGTCAACGGCATCAACCATGGTGGAGACGACCTTTACTTTGTATGCACGGAGAATGCTCGTGCCGATCGCTGCTCCACCTCGTGGTGAAGCGAGCCACCTCTGGCGGGCATTGAGTGTGCCCGGCTAAGCGCTGAAGATCAGCCGTGACCACGGCTATGAGCTATGGGACCTTGCTTTCGTGTGCACCCCCACGCGGGTGGACCGATCTAGGCGCGCTTGGAGCTGTGGGGCGATGTTCTTTGTCGTCCACAGGGGACGTTATTTGTGGCCCAAGAGGAGCCCATGGACATGGCTACGCTAGAGCTGATGTCGATGTACCGCACCTTGGAGGAGACGAGACGACCTGCGAGACCGGGATGCCTGTTGTGCGAGAGGATCACCGAGCTAGAGGAGGCCCTCTCGGTCACGGGGAACTGAGGCCGTCATGGAGCTTGGCGACAGGGCGAGGAGGAGAGCTAGTGCGGAGGAGGAGCAGGAGCAGGCGGTGCGAGGATCGGCGGCCAGTGGAGCCCGGCACGGTGGGAGGGCATTGGGATCGGTTGCCCGATGCCGCTCACCCGCCGATGTCGTGATAAGCGAGCAGCGGCCAGGATGAATCGAGAATTGAGTTCTTTTAGGTTAATGGTGGTCAAATTTTGCATTGAGACTCACTTGTTAGAGTCGCGTCTTTTAATTCTCGAACTTCCCTTAGATGGCGATGATGTAATGAACTATTTTGATTGATGATTGTGTTTGTTAGTATGGTTGCATGGCCCCTAGGCCCTTGTAAGCAACCCTGCTTATCTATTATTTATGAATTGATGTTTAAAAGTTTTAGTTACACCTGTTTCCCTCATATAAGTTCTTCTACTTGCCTATCCTTTCCCTCTCATCTCTAAACCGTCAAAGCAATTAGCAAATGGTGAACACTTCATAACACAGGCCGGAGGCGATGGTTCACGTCGAGGGGAAGCGATCGAGGCAATGCATCACTTCCTCGAGCGGACACCACAAGTGGACATGCAGAATCTGGGAGCTTTTCTCGCAGCACAAACGCAGTTAATGCAGACCATGATGGCAACCGTATAGCAAATCAATAACCAAGCAGCTGCCAACAATCAAGCTATTAACAATGGACCACGTCCCTACTTAAGATTGTCCGAGTTCATGAGGACGCGTCCACCTACTTTCTCAGGCAACGCTAGCCCATTAGAGGCAGATGACTGGTTGAGGACCATCGAGAGGAAACTACATATAACACAGTGTGATAGAAATGAGAGGGTGCTTTATGCCTCTCATCAGCTGGACGAGACAGCAGCTGAGTGGTGGGAAAACTACTGTGCATCGCAGGAAAACCCACATGAAATTACTTGGGAAGAATACACCATAGCTTTTCGTCAATATCAAGTGCCGGAGGGTATCATGGAGTTGAAAAAGGAGGAATTTAGAGTGTTGAAGCAAGGAGGCCAGTCAGTGGCTAATTATTTAAATAAGTTCACTCAGTTGGCACACTACGCTCCGGAGGACGTAGCAACAGACAAGGCCAGACAGTCCTGTTTCATGAAGGGACTCAACACTGGATTACAGGTGTGATTGATTACCCACACATTTCCTGATTTTCAAGAACTAGTGAACAAGGCACTTATATTGGAGGACAAACGCAAGGAGCTAGATGATAACCGCAAACGTCGCATGGCACAACAAGGAGGATGCCAGGGACAGCAGAAACCAAGAATGATACCTCAGCAGTTTTCTAGATTCCAGCAAGGGAACAATGTCGGGACTCATACCGATGCCAAGACCAACAGGACAAACCCCGGACTCGGTCGAGGCGTGTCGAAATGGAGAAACCAGCGAGATGTCGGAAAAGCGCTACAATTGTAATGAGACAGGCACTTCGCCAATATGTGCCCCAAGAAGGGAGGTGTGACCCCAGATGCGCTTCAATCTGGGAAACACGCTGCTAGAACTCCTATTCAAGGAGGAAGCGAGAGGACTGCTCAAGCCGGATCGCTTTTAATCGGTTACGGAGGCGAGGTCAACCCGTCACTGCAGATGAAGTTCAAAATGCCACGGACGTAGTTTTGGGTAAGTTGCTAGTCAACTCAGTTCCAGCTACAGTTTTATTCGATTTCGGAGCTTCACATTCATTCGTTTCTCGAGTTTTTGCTGTGTAAAATGAATTGGGTGTTGTCAACCTTAAAAATACGCTTATAGTCTAATCCCCTGGATCAGAACTTCGATCTAAGATCGGTTGTTCTGTGATAAGCTAATAATAAAAGGTGTAGAGTTCCTAGAGAACCTTATTATACTAGATACCCAGACCCTAGATGTTATACTAGGAATGGATTGGCTGTCTAAGCACAAGGCTGTATTAGACTGTGGACGAAGAGTCGTGTCTATAGAGAGCCCTGAAGGCAGGAAAGTTGAATTTCATGCAACGGCAGTTCGAGAAGGGCAGTTGTTGGTAAACAGTCTAGAAACCATCAGTTTGAAGGATGTACCAGTGGTCAATGAGTACCCGGATGTTTTTCCTGAGGAGTTCCTGGGAATGCCACCAGACAGGGACATAGAGTTCATAATTGACTTAGTGCCTGGAACAACACCAATAGCAAAGAGACCATATCAGATGTCCACCGAGGAGTTGGTAGAAATGAAGAAGCAGATTGAGGAACTATTAGAAAAAGGATTCATCAGACCGAGCTCGTCACCTTGGGGAGCACCGGTTCTGTTTGTTAAGAAGAAAGATGGGAGTTTTCGGATGTGTGTGGATTATCGAGCGCTTAATGAAGTAACAATAAAGAACAAATATCCGTTGCCTAGGATAGATGATTTATTTGATCAGTTAAAAGGTGCAGGAGTTTTCTCTAAGATTGATCTTAGATCAGGATATCACCAGCTGAAGATTAAGACAGAGGACATACCAAAGACTGCATTTTCTTCAAGATATGGATACTACGAGTTCACTGTTATGTCTTTTGGATTGACAAATGCACCAGCATATTTTATGAACTTGATGAACAAAGTTTTTATGGAATATTTGGATAAATTTGTAGTCGTATTCATCGATGATATCTTGGTTTACTCAAAGTCAAATGAAGAGTACGCCCAACATTTGAGATTGGTGTTGGAAAAGTTAAGAGAGCAGCAGTTGTTTGCTAAGTTCAGTAAATGCGATTTCTGGAAGAGTAAGGTAGAGTTCCTAGGGCATGTAATGACCGCCGAAGGAATCGCCGTAGACCCAAGCAAGGTAGAGACAGAACTGCATTGGGAGCCGCCAAAGACGGTGACCCAGATTCATAGTTTTCTTGGGATGGCTGGTTACTACCGCCGATTTATAGAAGGATTCTCGATAATTGCTAGACCTCTCATGCAATTGTTGAAGAAAGAAAAGAAGTTTGTTTGGACACCAGACTGCGAGAAGAGTTTTCAGGAGCTAAAGAAACGTTTGACGTTGGTGCTAGTGTTAGTTTTGCCAGATGTGCACCAGAGCTTTGATATATATTGTGATGCATCACGGCAAGGACTTAGATGCGTGTTAATGCAAAGCTGGAAAGGTAGTGGCTTACGCATCAAAGGCGATTGAGGCGCATGAGGGGAATTACCCAACACATGACTTAGAATTAGCGGTAGTAGTGCATGCCTTAAAGATATGGCGTCACTATCTTCTTGGGAATAGATGTGAGGTGTATCTGAGATCATAAGAGTCTTAAGTACATCTTCACCCAATCTAACCTAAACATGAGGCAAAGAAGGTGGTTAGAGCTGATTAAAGATTATAATATGGGGATTCACTATCACCCCGGTAAAGCCAACTTGGTGGCTGATGCCTTGAGTCGGAAGAGTCATAGCTTAAACATGTTAGTAGAAGAAAGTCGGGCAGAATTGTGCAAGGACTTTCGGAGGTTGAAATTGGAAGTTGTTAGGAAGGATTAAGTAGGCGCTTTAGAAATAAAGCCTACCTTGGAGGATCAGATTAGGGAAGGCGGAAGAATGATGAGAAGATCGAGCGAATCAAATCCAAGATGGTGGAAGGTCAGGCAAAGGAATTTAAGCTGGACGATCAGGGCACATTGTGGATGAAAGAAGCGCATCTGTGTACCTAACAAAAAGGAGCTGAAGCAGTTAATTTTGGAGGAAGCTCATGACTCAAGTATTCGATTCATCCAGAAAGTGCGAAGATGTATCAAGATTTGAAAGAGAGGTTTCGGTGGCCGAATATGAAGAGAGAAGTAGCCGAACACATAGCACTATGTGATGTATGTCAGTGAGTCAAAGCTATGCATCAGAGACCAGTAGGACTGCTGCAGCCATTAAAAATACCAGAGTGGAAATGGGAGGAAATCGGAATGGATTTTATCACCGGTTTGCCAAGGACACAAGGAGGTTATGACTCCATATGGGTCATAGTGGATCGCTTGACAAAGGTCACGCACTTCATACCGGTGAAGACAACCTATTCAGGAGATAAGTTAGCAGAGCTATACGTGTCAAGGATCGTTTGCTTGCATAGAGTGCCAAAGAAGATAGTATCGGACAGAGGTACCCAATTTACCTCAAGATTTTGGGATAAGTTGCATACGGCAATGGGCACCCGTTTGAACTTTAGTACAACTTATCATTCGTAAATAGATGGGCAAACCAAAAGAGTCAATCAGATATTAGAAGATATGTTAAGAGCTTGTGCGCTAGCTTATACAACATCTTGGGATAAATGTTTACCATACGCTAAATTCAGTTACAACAATAGTTACCAGGCCAGTTTACAGATGTCACCTTTTGAAGCACTGTACGGTCGACCTTGTAGAACACCACTGATTGGAGCAAGAAACGGTGAGCATCGTTTCTTGGACCGACATACTCCAAGAAGTCAAGAGCAAATAGCCTTGATCGAGAAAGGTTGAAAATCACTTGATCTAGGCAAAAGAGCTATCACGGACAATCGCCGTGAGGGATTGAAGCTTTGAGCTGAAGATTATGTGTATCTCAAGGTTCGCCTCTTAAGGAGTCGGAGGTTTCACAAAAGGAAAACTTTCACCAAGATATGTAGGACCGTTTAAGATCATAAGTCGCGAGGTGAAATCGCATATCAACTAGAGTTACCGCAAACATTAGCGAGAGTACTAGCGTCTTTCATGTATCGCAACTCAAGAAGTGTCTCCGAGTGCCTAACGAGCAAACACCCCTGGAAGCAATTGAACTACAGGAAGACTTGACCTACAAGGAGCAACCGATAAAAATTCTGGATACAATGGATCGGAAAACAAGGAGCAAGACCACCCGTTTTTTTAGAGTTCAGTGGAGCAATCACACAGAAAGTGAAGACACATGGGAACGACAGGAAGATTTGAAAAAGGAATTCCTGAACCTATTCTTTAGTTAAGCTTCGAATCTCGGAATTCGAGATTACATTAAGGGGGTAGGTTTGTAACGTCCCAAAATTTGGCCTAATTTAAATTTTGGAGTTATTTGAATTTTGGCGAATTTTTGGGATTTATTTGGATTTAATTGAGTTCAATTTAAATTTATCCTTCTCTTGATTAACTAAATATCAGAAAGGTAATTATCAAAAATAAATAAAAATATTTTATTTAAGCTCTAAATGCCCTGAAATATTTTCTGGAATTTTTCTAGAATTTCTTGGGTATTTTTAGTGCCCTAAATAATTATTTTGATTTTCTAGAATTGTTTTAATTGTTAAAGCCGGAAAAATGCTAGCTACCTTTGTCGGTAGCCGAGCCCAACCTTGTCTTGTGGCGTCAATTTGAAACCCTAAGCGCCATGGATTACAGGCGTTCGATCCCGTCGGACGGTTGAGGTTAGGCGTCGCTGCTTCGTGAGAGCCGTTGGATCGTAGCAACTTGAGCCGGCTTTAAATCTTCTAATTATTAGAAAATTCAATTTAAGCTTTGATTAATTCGAGAAAAATACGAATGGTTCATTTTTGGATTTTAAACATTCCAAAACTCAAATTTTTGGGATGTTACACCTCGGGAGGGTGGCCCGACGTGGAATTCGTGGAAGGCGGCGTGCGGCGCAAGGATTCTTCGGCTAGGGTTTCATTGTGCCGTGACAGTCTGGTGGCGTGGAGGCATCGAGGCGTTCATCTTGGCCGTCGGTACGATGCAAAGCAACTAGGATTGGGCCGAGAGAATGGATTCGGCCCGAAGGGAAAAAGGGAATTAAAATGAATTTCCGAATTTAAGAAAATTCCAAAAATCCGAATAAGAGCAAATAAATTCAAATAAATAGCAAATAAATTCATAAAAATCTCCAAAAATACAAAAAAAATCCTTGGAGCACAAGGAACCCAATAAAAACTGGAAATCTTTAGTTTGATGAATAGTTTAGTCAAATTAAATCCTTTTACTATTGGAAAATCATATTAAGCTTTAATTAATTCGAGAAAAATGCAAATAGTTCATTTTGAAATTCAAGCACTCAGAAACACAAATTTTGGAATGTTACAGAATAGATCAGCACCTGTACTTACCTTTGCTAAACAAGCCCTTGTGGTTACAACAAGAAATAGATCAGCAAACAAAATGTAAGCGCTAAAACGGGATTGGTTTTAAACTAAAAAATGGAAAAAGAAAACAAGGTAGTAACTAACCATCTAAGGTGTTGAGTGTATTATTATCACCATCTAGGAGAGTTCTAGCCCATCATGTGGCTTGGTGCATGGAACCAAAGATCATCTTGCTAAAGGCGCCATTCCATGATGGTACATGAAGAGGAATAACGGTGACTTGGGCAAGCGAAAGATACCAAAGCGCACAAAGCACATAAAGCTTAAACTCATAGTGAAGATAAACTCCTAGCCTTCAAATACCTATAGAGATAATGAACACATGCAACCCTTAAACTCATAGTGAAGATAAAATCGAGAAAGAGCTACTCATGCTTGATAGCTCTCAATCTATTAGTTTTGTTCCAGCACCAACCTCAGCAACATGTGATAATCATTATGCTTACTATGAAATATCCAACAAGTTAAGCAAAATTGTTGCTTCAAGATTCAACATATCACTACCTTGCAGTACATCCTTCCCATTGATGACGATGAGATGTTCTTTTGAACTTGAGTGATGCTGCAAAATGCGAGTTCGTAAATCCATTCATGGATCAATCTCAATTGCAGCAATCAACATTTTTCACTTGGTTGGTTTATCAAACTAACCAAGTAATTTTTCACTTGGTTGGTTTATCAAACTATTACAAACACATGAAATAACTTCATATGAAAAAATAACCATGTAAAGGCAAACACATGAAATAACTTCATATGAAAAAATAACCATGTAAACCAGCGACAAAACAAGTGGCATTGACAAAAGAAGGGTTCCCATTTCAAAGGAACAAAGAGTTATTTACAGTTTGTAATGAAACAAAATTGAAGTAACAAAAGCCTAAACTAGTTTTCTAAACTAGAAGCCTCTGGTCTTGAGAGGTTGGAGACACGTGGCGTCGAAGAATAGTATGGATGATTGGATCGTTGTTGTCTTCGTCATAAAACTTGCCTTTTTGTTGATTATTTCCTTCATGATGAAGTAGGCAAGCTGCGTACTGAATGGCTTGGATTTGAAGGAAGCGATCCTACTAGTAGGCGACTTGAGTATTGTAAGTATGAAAAACAAAATTAAGAGAGTATATAGAAATTGAGTGGTGCGAATCAATGTGTTATGTCGGCATGGTGACCTCCACATCATTGTCTTTTATTGTGCAACCTAAGATTTCACGCATGTCTTGGCACACTGAAGTACCCACATAAATTTGTTCCTTCATTTGCTTGTGACCTTTGCAAAAATCGAATGAACTAAGATATCATCGAAGGAGCTATTTACTATGAAATACGATATAAAATTATTCCTTGCGTGTGTACCGGAAAGTTAGTATGGATTGTAAGGGATTTGTGGTATGGGCGGTGTTTATGGCTCTTCTCACAATATCTTTTGAACGCCTCATTCATTAAATGTGTCATCACTTCAAAGTCTTTTTTAGGTTTATCCAGTGGATCCATGATCAGCATCTTACTCTTTTCTGGATGAATTATTACGAGAATCCAGTGGAAGCTACATACACATGCATGATGCCACAGTCATTAGTCCTTACATCAGAGTAAATAACGAAATCAACGAGTAATTTAACTAGCTAGTGAGGAACTTACTTAAAATGGTATGGTACAAGTATAAACTCATTGTCTTGTAGTTTAATCAAAGCTTTATATATGTACTCCTCGACCTCCTTTGGTGCTCTTATGATTTTGGTTTGGCAAACCGTTCTCGGGTCGAAGAATCCCACTGGCCTATTGGTTCTTCGTACTTCAATCATCTCGTATCTATATAACGAAATAGTTAGACATGACATTTATCAGTATTACGTGAATGTAGACCAAGATTGATATATTAGACACTTACAGTGTCCAGCATCTCAAAAAAATATGTCGAGGGCGTCATGATAGAACAAGTTGTGCAAGTTATTGAATTCTATTAAGAAGTAGCCATCGCCCGCATGGTGAAAACGTTCCACACGGAAAATTGCAGTGATCACCTACGGGAGTACGTCTTGGTTGGATCGATCCATGTACCATGCATGTAATCGCTGCATCATGGGTGTTAGACTTTTTAACTTTGAATCGGTGACTAATGGCTTCCCTACCTCGAATTTCAATCTTTGTTGATTATCTTAGTCATCAGACTTCACCTTGCCCTTACTTTTTTCTCACACGACATCATACTCGGTCTGGCCACCGATATGGTCGTCTGACTTGTCTAATGTGCCATTTTTTGGGATCAGGGGTTCTAGGTTTTTCCTTTGAAGTACCAGGTGTTATAGGTTTCTGCTTTGGAGTACTAACAGTGGCCATCTTTATGGGGTCCTCAATGGATTTCTTTTCTACCTCATCTTGCTTCTTCACCGTTTCACTCTCGGTCTTTGGTGATGGATCGTGGATTATCTTCTTGAGAGAGGTCAGCCTTTGCATGGTCCAAGACGATGTCACGCTTGCGCCACTGGATGAATGAGTGGACGACACTTCCTAGAGTTGTTATCTTGTCATTGACGAGTTTTTCTAGCCTGATCTCATCAAAGCTGTTCAAGTCTTGTGTCCACGGACCTTTGCATAACTGGCGCTTCTCGGGGTATTGTGCGGACACCCCTTCTTAGCGCGGATAAACTACCCATGGCGACTGTAGAAATATGTTCATCACGGGCACATTGAGCTGACAAGGTGTGGGGTCTTGTATGTCGTCCACAGGATAATAGTTGTTGTCCGCTTCTGCCAATGGCGTGAATGACGCATAGCTACTTCTGACGACTGTAGAAATTTGGAGAGAACGTTGTGGAGTCTGCGCTGGATCAAGGCTTGTTATACTTGTCGTTCAACTTTTTCTTCAATGGTGCCTTGTATTTCTCATGAAGCCTTTCCTTCATCCTTTCTATTTCTGCTCGGCCGCTCTTCTTTAGCTCTCTTCCGAGCTCCTATAAGAGTCTTCGTGCTCGAGAATCCCATCTTTCATGGAACCTTGACCCCGGCGCCTCGTGTTCGACCGAGGTGCTCTTGTTTCCTAGGGCATGTTAGCTCGTCTTTCTCCTATGCTGGGTGGAAAGATCCTTGGGTGGTGGGCATAAAACTCATGAACTCTTTAGTCATTACTTCATCTTATTTGCTCTTGAATGATAAACTCGATGAGACAAGATATCGCCTCGCTAGCACGTAGTGCTTCACTCGATCTGTAGTCCGATCAAGGGACTTGTGCCGATCAATTGGATCACTTCTAATTCCTGCCTCTCCCATTGAGCAATTTTACGCGTACCCACTCGTGCTAAGTCCGGGGGTGAGTATTCCTTCTTCGATGCTAATGTGGTCCTCCTTGGACTTCCTTCGCTGCTTGATTGCTTCATCGCCACAAACTCATCCCAATATGGCTCTAATCTTGGGTAGTCTCCGATGGTGACGGTTTTGCTTCACATAATTTCGTTCGGCCTCGCCTTGAAGTTTCTCCACGCGCATCCATGGTCATCAATGCATCCATAGCGCACAAGTTCTTGGCTCCTTGAAATTCGAAGGTTTCTTTGAGCTCTGTCCACAGATCCTCTTTGGTGGCTCGGGGAATCCGAATAGGTGATTGGCACTTTATCCCTTACGATGTACTCGCATGTTGACCTGTATTTTGCTGCTCATTTTCTCAGTGCAATAGGGGCCCCAGTATCTGAGACCTCTGAGATGGTGTACCGGCCTTCAGGCTTCTTAGTTTTCCCTCGTCCTCGGCGTCTTGCAACAGGATCATCATCTGCAACAGCGGTGGAGGCCTCGGCGACTTCGGTGGTTGGGTGGAGGGTAAGGTACTGCTTCGGGCTCTCCTCCATTATAGGCTCGGTTTTGGGCTCCATTAGAACTACTCAATAGAAAGGAGATATTTGAGAGAGGAAAGATATAGACTAGTTTGTGACAACCTTACCTCACATTAATACATGGCGATCGAGAAAATCAATCAATTTGACAATCTATAACTATCTTGAAAGCATATATGAGCAGACAGACTAACAATTGCTTTACGGACAAAAGCCCTACTATTTTAGCTTCACTCAATCATGGGTACCTTAATAGTTTTGCGAAGTCATTAAATCCTAAACATGGTGGAGGTGGAGGTGTGAATGCGTGATGAACCTTCTTAGGGTAATTCGGGATGAATATGAAAATATTGTTCTCAATCAAGATAATGAGCACATGATCCTGCGATGGGATGAATTCGGAATGAATTACTGTCAAGGCGTGTTAGGGAAGATATTTATGATTTTTGCTTACATTTCTTGGTGAGTTTCTCTTTGTTAATACCTCTTCTCTTTATTTTACAGGAATAAGATAGAAGATGTACCAACTGAGGACTATATTAGATCCTTAAAGTGCTTGTCCATGGCTCATTTTGAGTCACAAATGGAGGTTTGGAAATTATGTCCTCAAACACCGGAATTTTATATATACACCAGATTTTTATATATATCACCGGAATGTTGAAAAGCATGCAAGTATAAGAGCAAGATTTTAATCATTATTCCTAATAAGTACATATATGAGAATACATAATCCACAAACAACCAATATGACATAAACAAGATGAAACTAAACAAGTTTAAGTCATCCATTATATGAATTATGCCTTTTACCTCAAAGAGAGAATTACTTATTGTGCTCTCAGACTTAGGCTATGGATGAAGATAAGAATCTTCATCTCAATCACAAATGGGCTAACAATTTATTCAATGGATTAGGCCTTGAACTCTTACCACCTTAAAATGCACAATAAAGAATTCTCTGATCAAGGAATATACAGATTCAGTTTATAACGAGTTTAAAGCTTGCTAACCAAGCAGCGGTATTTTCAGATCGAGCAAGTGAATGCAAATTCTACCGATCAACTCTGCTATTAGCCAACAATCGATCACCACTATCGAGATTTGAATTTTTTGATTCAAGTATACCAGTCGCATCAATTTAGCTCTCTTTACAGATGCACATTAATCAAGACCAAACAAGAATCATATTAATTGGTGACTAATTCAGCAAGCAAGAGCTAGCAAAATATCAATTGCTGACATAGAACGAAATAAGCAATATGTCGAGACCCGGATATGCAAATCCGAAACCCTCTATGTATACTGCACTAGTCCAGGATCACGCTAGTGCACACAGTGAAAATGTAGATGACATATCATTCCATACATCGAAATAACTAAGAAGAAGCAAATTATTATTGAATAAAGCAAACGACCTTATGGTCAAGGTTCATACACCAATGCCTCTTGGCTTAAGAAACAAGTGAAACTGTCGCAGCGGAAACATAATAATTTAGGCCAATCGACATGCCATAGGCAATCATCTGGGGAACGTCTTCCTAGTCCACGTAGTCTTCATAGTATTTCTCCTCTTTATATTCATTAACTTGTTATTCCTCAGCAACTGAACAAAAAGGGCGTAAAGCCGTGAGTACAAAACGTACTCAACAAGCCGTAGAGAAATGATGCAATATATTCATGCACAGCTTGACAAATGTAACATCCCGAATTTTGGCCAGATTTTAAATTTTGGAGTTATTTGAAATTTTGTAAATTAATCAACCTTTATTTGCATTTAATTGCATTTAATGGAATTTATCTAATTTTTCTGGGATTTATTGGATTTAATTGGAATTTATTTATATCATTTTCCTTTGAGTAATTAAATATCAGAAAATATAATTATCAAAAAATTAAGAATAATATTTTATTTAGGCTCAAAATGCTCTGAAATATTTTCTAGAATTTTTCGGTATTTTTAGTGCCCCAAATAAATACTTTGAATTTACTGTCTTTATTTTTATTAAGTAAAACCGGAAAATGGCTAGCTACTGATTGTCGGTAGGCCCAACATTGTTTCATGGAGAATAAAACCCTAATAAATCGCTCACTTGACCGTCCGATCCGTCGGACGGTGGCGATCAATCATGGCAAATCTCGGGACGAAGCTTCTTGTCTTGTAAATCGTCGCCAGTTGGGGAGCCGGAGATCATGTCGAGATATTCTGGCAACTTGATGCATGTTAAGACAAATGAAGTACACCCGAGCTCAGCACTTCACTCAGCTCATTTCGCCTCAACTCTTGTGTGCTCTCGCCCTCGTAGCTCTAGCACTTGCTCGCCGGTTGCCTCTTCCCCTTCTCACTTCTTCTCCGTCTTCCGCCGTGCTCATAGTTCCCGCCGCTTTTTGAGACCACCTCAGAGTTCCTGCATCACGCCGCACACGTTGAGCCACTTCATTCATGGGAGAGGCTCGGAACGCCGTCGCCGTGTCGTCTTCTTCAACTCGGCGACGAGCACCACCGCTTCTCCTTCGGCGCCAGCGAGCTCCTGTGTCCGTCGATCTTCATCCGAGCGCCCAAAATAACGCCACGTGGGGCATAATGTGATGAACCGCTCGGTAGTTTCAGCGCCGTCGATCCGAATCCTGATCGGAAATCGTGCATCGTGGCTGATGATTCCTTGGCGTGTCGATCCAGAGCATGTGGGGCCGGTATTGTTCATGGGCCGCTTGTCGGCGTGTGACCGGGATTCTTGATGTCGGCCGACGTCACCCGAGGGCCCACTTGTCGATGGCGAGGCGGCGTGGTTAGCTCTGGTGCCGACCGTGTCGAGCCAGGTGGGAAATAGCCGGAAAAATCGGTGGAAAATAGAGGATTAATTCGGTTTATTCTTTTACAAATTTTGAGAATATTGTAAAGGCTATAACTTTTGCATTTTAACTCGGATTTGGGTGATTCAGTGCCCAAAAATTTGTAAAAATGTGAACTATTTATTAGTGATTTTTATTTTATTTTTAGAATTTATCTTGCTATCTGTATAGTGTATTTATTGTGTGATTGCTTGTCTTGAGTAGACTCAGAGTCACGGGTTTAAATCGAGGAGAATTTGAAGACCCGTCATGAGCCTCGACCAGAACCAACTCCTCTTCGAAGGCAAGTCATGCTTTGACCATGTTGCCCCTAGATTTCGAAAATATATTTTGATTCAATTATTGCATGCTATGTTAAGTATAAATGATGTTGCTTATATGGGAACAGTAGTTAAAATACCTATCTTGTTTATGCCACCTTGATTATAATGTTTGTATGCCCGGAAAATCCTTGTCCACCCTAAGATGTCTAATACGTTGGATAATAATATGATGCCAACACGGGAGGCTAGACCGTGATTAGCTGCTTAGCTTGCTTATACGATGAATGAATTTCAAATAGCAAATGAATCTTGACTAAACAATTATGAAGCGATTTTTGTAAAAGTGCGATGATGTCATCTGATGGAATGGGAATAGTCACATGTGTGGTGCTATTAGGAATTGATATGAACAATGGCATGTGTTGCTTAAATATCACGTGGGGTGGGGAAATGTTTTGGGCCAAGGGCAAGTGGCGAGGAAGGCTTCGTCTTGGGTGGGCACAATGTGGCAATGGGTTGTATGAAAGATTGATAAGGTGTGTGTGCGAGATGTATAAAATGGTTGTCTTGCACGGGACAATTAAGGACTTAACCTTGCGAGCCTTTGAACTGAGTTCGTGTACAACCACTTGTCCTAATGGGGCGGACTGGTTAAGTAGGTTTCGACCTCTTTCCTTTGAAACCTCGGGGTGACAAGTGCACACCAAAGTGCAACTCTAGGGAAGCGTGCACGTGCTCGGCTTGGTACCCATTCAGCGGTGCTTGCTCTGTCTAAACTTTGGCTCGAGTGAGGGAAGTGTTAGAAGGAAGTATCGGAGAGGTTCAACGGTTAAATGTTAGTCTCTGAAAGACTTTGTTACAATCAATCGCTTTGGTGGTGGCGATGTATCCTGTGGGTAAAGTGTACTGACCTCTGCGAGTGTGTGTGTGAATCTATTGAATAGCCGTATTCATGATCTTGGACATTGCTCGGTGATTCTGAGTCAAGGGTTAGATTTTCAAAAATAAAAGATGTGGATTGGGTGGTCAGTGTGCCAAAAAGGCGTGTGCATGAAACTAGAATTTGTGTGCCAAAACTCTTAGAAAAAGAATTGAGAAATTAATTATTAGTAATATTGATTTTCCTGCTTTTAATCTAATAGGACTTCCTATTAAAAGAAATGCTGCTTTATGCAAAATAACCAATTAAGCCCTTCCTTGGAATAAGCCTTGCATATAGTAATAGTCTGCATTGTGCATGACTTGTTGAGTATGTTGTATACTCACCCTTGCATCGACAAAAACCTCAGAAGAAGAAGAAGCCATGCCAGCTTGGAATGAAGAGTTCGTCGAAGGCCAGGAGGATTAAGGGTTGAGCCGCACTCAGTTGCCTGTGGCTATGAAGGGTTCATCGTTTTGCTTTTGCTTCCGCTGATAAACTAGTGCTACTCTATTATTCATCGCCCTGCGTGGCGAATTATTGTAAGGTGGCCATAAGGCCGTGTAACTCGTTATACTCATGTTTGAAGTACTTTATTATTATTAATTCCACTACGTATGATTGTGGTACTTCAACCTGTTTATCCTGTGTGTGCTAGCGTGATCCTGGACTAGTGCGGAATACACGAGTGCGAATCCGTGAAAATTCGGGGCACGACAGGATAATATCGAGCCATCTTGTTGTAGGACTTAGCCCTAGTTAGGTGGCCGTTTTAGAGGAGTCAAACTAATTTCTAAAGAATAAAATTTGGGCAAGAATAATCAAAGAAATCTTGACTTATCCCTTCTTCCTTACTTCATATCTCTCGCTGTATTCGCTATTACTTTTATGCTCTTTTAAAAATTTTAATCTTGACGCGTTGCTTTGGCGGATCACGGATGGTTCACTCTTTGGAGGCGTCACGGAGGCTACGCAATGAGCTCGGAGGATGCTCCAGTGTTGGGAGGCTTGACCGAGCCACTCTACAAGTCTCGCTTTGGATAGTCAGCAGGATTGCTCACGGATGGGAGACGACTCGACCTAGACGCTCGGGAGCACGCTCGTGCTAGCCGTCGCTCCGCCTCATGATGAAGCGAGCTAGCTATGAGGCGGGCATACAGGAGTGTGCCCGGGTTGCACTGCGACGGATTAGCAGGGACCACGGCTAT
Source organism: Guadua angustifolia (assembly GCA_036346375.1). Classification (NCBI taxonomy): domain Eukaryota; kingdom Viridiplantae; phylum Streptophyta; class Magnoliopsida; order Poales; family Poaceae; genus Guadua; species Guadua angustifolia. Next base: position 24,982,581 of record CM070522.1, read on the forward strand.
GAGCAGTGGGACACCGCCTTCCGCGTGCACCCGCACGCAAGTGAACCCTGCAGCTCGCTTGGAGCAAGAGGGCAGCGCCGCCATCGTGCACTGGGCGGTTCTTTGCGGCACGGGAGGAGGTGATGGGCGCCACGACTCTGAGAGATGCGAGCCGTCTACGCGTTCTGGAGGAGACCGAGGAGGCCTTACGAGAGACCCGCATGCCGCCTGTTCGGCGGATCGCTGAGTTGGAGGAGGCTTCTGAGCGCGGAGAGCGAGCGCCGTCATGGAGCTCGGCAGCGGCGAGGAGGCCGGAGGAGCCAGCTGAGACCCGTGGCAGTGGTGCCCCAGTGCACGGTGGGAGGGCATGGGGACCAGTTGCCCGATGCGGCTCACCCGCGGTTTACGTGATCGGCGAGCGAGCCGGGTTGGCTCGATGGTGATGCGTGTTAGAGTTGCGAGAACGGCTTTTTGCGTTAAGACTCAGTTGTTTTGAGTCGCATCTTTTATTTTGAAACTTAGTTATGCGACGTGATGTAATGAACAATGTGATGTGGTGATTGTGATTGCTGTATGGATTGCATAGTCCCTAGACTATGTAATAAACCATACTTAATTATTATATATGCTTGGATGTTTAAGTTCCTTTCATCATTTTCGTTTTAAGTTACACCTGTTTCCTCGTATAAGTTCCTATACTTGCCTATTCTTTTCCCTCTTATCCCTAAACCACCGAAGCAATCAACAGATGGTGAACACTCGCAACAACGGAGCAGGAGGCAGTGGTTCGCGCCCAGAGGCGATCGAGCGATCGCCACCACCGCGGCGGACCGCCAAGTGGATATGCAGAATTTAGGAGCATTTCTGCAGCCTGAGACTCAAGCGATGCAGACTATGATGGCAGCAATACAGCAGATCAACCACCGAGCGATGCGCCAACAATCGAGCCATAAACAATGGGCCCGTCCCCATTCAAGGTTGTCCGAAGTTTATGAGGATCGTCGCCGACATTCTCGGGCAATGCCGATCCACTCGAGGCGCAGCGATTGGTTGAGAACTATCGAAAGGAAATTGCACATAACCCGTGTGAAGGAAGCGAGAGGGTACTCTATGCCTCTCACCGGCTTGAAGGAACAAAGGTGAATGGTGGGAGAATTCTCACGCATCGCAGAGAACCCGCAGAGATTACAGGAGAATTCACCCTAGCTTTTCGTCAATACCATGTCTTGGGAGGGTATTATGGAGCTGAAAAAGGAGGAATTCGGCGCCGAAGCAAGGAGGCGATAAAGGGCGATTATCTGAATAAATTCACTCGGTTAGCACGCTATGCACCGGATAGCGTAACCAACAGACAAGGCAAGGCAATCTCGCTTTATGAAAGGGCTCAACATCGGTCTCTGGTGGGGTGATCACCCACACTTTTGGATTTTCAAGAAGCGGTAAACAAGGCGCTCATCTTTGGAGGACAAGCGCAAAGAAGCGGGCGACAATCGCATAAGCGCCGTATGGCTCAAAGAAGGAGGACGTCGGGGTCATCGAAAACAAGGATGATACCTCGGCAATTCACGATTCAACGAGGAGCAGTGTTAGGGCCTTGCCAATGCCGAGGCCACCGGACAAACCCCTCGGACCCGACCAAGATTATTAACAAGTAGTGGAAATCAGCAAATGTCAGGAAGACGCTGCTACAACTGCAATGAAACTGGACATTTTGCTAACATGTGTCCAAAGAAAGGAGTTGTGACCCCAGTGCGCTTCAACCTAGGGAGCACCCCAGCTAAGACCCCAACCCAAGGAGGAAGCCGAGGACCTGCACAAGCTGGATCTACACCGTAGGCATTCACGCGAGGAAGAATAAACCATATCTTCGCAGACGAAGTCCAGAACGCTACGGACGTCGTGCTCGGTAAGTTCCTAGTCAACTCTGTGCCACTCTGATGATATTTGACTCGGGAGCTTGCATTAAATCCATTTCTCGAGATTTTGCTGTGACAAATGAAATGGACATTGTTAACCTTAAAAGTACACTCCTAGTTCAATTCCCTGGATCAGAACTCCGTTCTAAGGTCGAATGTTCTGGAATTAAGCTATTAATAAAAGGAGTAGAGTTCCTAGCGAACCTTATTATATTAGATACCCAAACCTGGATGTTATCACAGGAATGGATTGATTGACTAAGCATAGGGCTATATTAGACTGTGGACGAAGAGTTGTGTCTATCGAGAGCCCCGATGGTAGAAAAGTGGAATTTCAAGCAAAGGCGCTTCGGAGAGGGCGGATGTTAATAAATAACACAGGAGACCGTCGATTATCTGAGATGTATCGATGGTCGATGAATACCGGATGTTTTTCAGGAATTACCGAATGCCACGAACGAGACATAGAGTTTGTAATTGACTTAGTGCACAGAACAAAGACCGATAGCAAAGAGACCATATCGGATGTCCACCAAGAGTTAGTAGAGATGAAGAAGCGGTCGAGGAATTGTTGGAAAAAGGATTCATCAGACCGAGCTCGTCACCATGGGGAGCACCGGTTCTATTTGTTAAGAAAAAGGATGGGAGTTTTCGGATGTGTATTGACTATCGCGCACTTAATGAAGTGACGATAAAGAATAAATACCCGTTACCCCGAATAGATGATCTTTTCGATCAACTAAGAGGAGCAGGAGTATTCTCCAAGATCGACCTTAGGTCAGGATATCACCAGTTGAGAATCAAGACAGAGGACATACCCAAGACCGCATTTTCTTCAAGATATGGACACTACGAGTTCACTGTTATGTCATTTGGATTGACGAACGCGCCTGCTTACTTTATGAACTTAATGAACAAAGTATTCATGGAGTACTTAGAGAAATTTGTGGTCGTGTTCATCGATGATATTTTGGTTTATTCAAGGACGGATGAAGAGCACGCCCAACATCTGAGATTAGTATTGGAGAGACTAAGAGAGCAACAGTTATATGCAAAATTCAGTAAGTGCGATTTCTGGAAGAGCAAGGTAGATTTCTTAGGGCATGTCATGACTGCCGAGGGGATCGCAGTGGACCCAAGCAAGGTTGAGACAGTGCTACATTGGGAATCGCCAAGATCGGTTACACAGGTTCGGAGTTTTCTGGGAATGGCGGGTTATTACCGCCGATTTATAGAAGGATTTTCGACAATTGCAAGGCCAATTACGCAATTGCTAAAAAAAAGAAAAGAAGTTTGTTTGGACACCGGATTGCGAGAAGAGTTTCCAAGAATTGAAGAAAAGACTGACATCAGCACCAGTGTTAGTGCAACCAGATGTGCATCAGAGTTTCGATATCTACTGTGATGCATCACGCCAAGGACTCGGATGTGTGTTAATGCAAAATGGAAAGGTAGTAGCCTATGCATCAAGGCAGCTAAGGCCACACGAAGGGAATTACCCGACACACGATTTAGAATTAGCAGCTGTAGTGCATGCCCTGAAGATATGGCGTCACTATCTTATCGGCAATAGATGTGAGGTGTATACAGACCATAAAAGCCTTAAATACATTTTCACCCAATCTGACCTAAACATGAGACAAAGGAGATGGTTAGAGCTGATCAAGGATTACAACATGGGAATCCATTATCATCCCGGCAAGGCCAATGTAGTGGCTGATGCCCTAAGTCGGAAGAGTCATGGTCGAAATTCGGCAGTGGGAGAAAGTCAGGAAGAGCTATGTAAGGACCTTCAGAGGTTAAAACTGGAAGTTGTTCCCGAAGGATTCGTAGCCGCATTAGAAGTGAAACCTATCTTGGAAGATCAGATTAGAGAAGGTCAGAAGAATGATAAGAAGATCGAGCGAATCAAGGCCAAAATGGAGGAAGGACAGGCGAAAGATTTTAAGCTGGACGAACAAGGTACACTATGGATGAAGGAACGTATTTGCGTACCTAACAAAAAGGAATTAAAGCAATTAATATTGGAGGAAGCTCATGACTCCAAGTATTCGATTCACCCAGGAAGTGCAAAAATATATCAAGATTTAAAAGAGAGATTCTGGTGGCCGAATATGAAGAGAGAGGTTCTTGAACACGTAGCACTATGTGATGTATGCCACGAGTCAAAGCTATGCATCGAGACCAAAGCCGAGGGCTACTGCAGACCATTGAAAATACCCGAGTGGAAATGGGAAGAAATCGAATGGATTTCATTACCGGATTACCAGGGCGCAAGGAGGTTATGACTCCATATGGGTTATCGTGGATCGATTAACAAAAGTTGCGCATTTCATACCGATAAAGACAACCTATTCAGAGATAAGTTAGCGAGCTATACATGGCAAGGATCGTTTGCTTGCGGCGTATAAAGAAGATAGTGTCAGACGAGGTACCCAATTTACCTCAAGATTTTGGGATAAACCGCATCTGACAATGGGCACCGCTTGAATTTCAATCTGACTTACCACCCGCAAGCAGATGGATGATGAAAAGAGTCAACCAGATATTAGAGGATATGTTGAGAGCTTGTGCGTTAGCATATACATCAACTTGGGATAAATGTTTGCCATATCACGGAGTTTAGTTACAACAACGACTATCGAGCAAGTCTTGAGATGTCACCTTTTGAAGCATTGTATGAGTCGACCTTGTAGGGCGCCATTAAATTGGAATGAGACTGGTGAGCGTCGTGTCTTCGGACCAGACATACTTCAAGAAGCCGAAGAGCAAATAGCACTGATCAGGGAAAGGTTAAAGATTGCACATTCAAGACAGAAGAGCTACGCAGATAACCGCCGTAGAGATTTGAGTTTTGAACCAGAGGATTACGTGTATCTCAGAGTTACGCCGCTTAAGGGAGTCCAGAGATTTCACAAAAAGGGTAAACTTGCGCCAAGATATGTAGGACCATTTAAGATCATAAGCCGTAAGGGCGAAGTAGCCTACCAATTGGAGTTACCGCAGTCACTAGCAGGAGTGCACAATGTTTTTCATGTATCGCAACTCAAGAAGTGTCTCCGAGTGCTCAAGAGCAAACATCCTTTGAAGGAGTCGAACTACGAGAAGACTTGACTTACAAGGAGCAGCAGATAAAATTGCAGACACAATGGATGGGAAAACAAGAAACAAGACAACCTGTTTACAGAGAGTTCGATGGAGCAACCACACCGAAAGTGAAGCCACTTGGGAGCGAGAGGAAGATCTGAAAAGGAATTCCCAAACCTATTCTATAGTTAAGCCTCGAATCTCGGGGCGAGATTACATTAAAGAGGTAGGTTTGTAACATCCCTAATTTTGGCCAAATTTTAAATTTTGGAGTTATTTGAATTTTGTGAATTAATCAACCTTTATTTGCATTTAATTGCATTTAATGGAATTTATCTAATTTTTAAGGGATTTATTGGATTTAATTGGAATTTATTTATATCATTTTCCTTTGAGTAAATAAATATCAGAAAATATAATTATCAAAAATTAAAACTAATATTTTATTTAGGCTCAAAATGCTCGAAATATTTTCTAGAATTTTTGAATATTTTTAGTGCCCCAAATAAATACTTTGAATTTCATCTTTTTTTTTATTCAGTAAAACCGGAAAATGGCTAGCTACGATGTGGTAGGCCCAACACTGCTCATGTGAATAAAACCCTAATCGCCGCCGCTTGACCGTCAGATCCGATCGGACGGTGACGACAATCATGTCTCGGACAAAGCTTTGTCTCAGGCGCCGTCGCCTGATTAGAGCCGGAGATCATGTCGAGATATTACTGCAACCGATGCATGTCCGGGCGAATGAAGTACACCCCCGAGCTCAGCACTTCACTCCGCTCATTTCGCCTCAACTCTTGTGTGCTCTCGCCCTCCGTAGCTCTAGCACTTGCTCGCCGAAGTTGCCTCTTCCCCCTTCTCACTTCTTCTCCGTCTTCCGCCGTGCTCCGCCGTTCCCCGCCGCACCTGAGACCACCTCCGAGTTCCCTGCATCACGCCGCACATGTTGAGCCACTTCATTCCGCCGGAGAGACTCGGAAACGCCGTCGCCCGTGTCGTCTTCTTCAACTCCGGCGACGAGCACCACCGCTTCTCCTTCGACGCTTCGCGAGCTCCCACAGTCGTCTGATCTTCATCCGACGCCCAAGGTAACACCACGTAGGGCATAGTAACAGTGAACCGCTCGGGTAGTTTCAGCGCCGTTTGATCCGAATCCTACGGTCGGGAAATCGTGCATGCGTGGCCTGATGATTCCTTGGCGTGTCGATCCACCGATGTGGGGCGGTATTGTTCATGGGCCCGCTTGTCGGCGTGTGACCCCGGGATTGCTGATGTCAGCCCGACGTCACCCGAGGGCCCACTTGTCAGTGGCCGAGAGCGACGTGGTTAGCTCTGGTGCCGACACGTGGGAAAATAGCCGGAAAAATCGGTGGAAAATAGAGGATTAATTCGGTTTATTCTTTTACGAATTTTCAGAATATTGTAAAGGCTATAACTTTTGCATTTTAACTCGGATTTGGGTGATTCCAGTGCCCAAAAATTTGTAAAAATGTGAACTATTTATTAGTGATTTTTATTTTATTTTTAGAATTTATCTTGCTATCTGTATAGTGTATTTATTGTGTGATTGCTTGTCTTAGAGTAGACTCAGAGTCGCCGGGTTTCGTCGAGGAGAATTTGAAGACCCGTCGCGAGCCTCGACTGAACCAACTCCTCTTGAAGGCAAGTCATGCTTTGACCATGTTGCCCTAGATTTGAAAATATATTTTGATTCAATTATTGCATGCTATGTTAAGTATAAATGATGTTGCTTATATAGGAGCGATGAGTTAAAATACCTATCTTGTTTATGCCACCTTGATTATAATGTTTGTATGCCCGGAAAATCCTTGTCCACCCTAAGATATCTAATACGTTGGATAATAATATGATGCCAACACGGGAGGCTAGACCGTGATTAGCTGCTTAGCTTGCTTATACACGATGAATGAATTTCAAATAGCAAATGAATACTGACTAAACAATTATGAAACGCATTTTTGTAAAAGTGCGATGATGTCATACGATGGAATGGGAATAGTCACCTGTGCGGTGCTATTCGGGAATTGATATGAACAATGGCATGTGTTGCTTAAATATCACGTGGGGTGGGGAAATGTTTTGGACCGGGGCAAGTGGCAGGAAGGCTTCGTGCCGGGTGGGCCTGTGTGGCAATGGGTTGTATGAAAGATTGATAAGGTTGTGTGCCGAGATGTATAAAATGGTTGTCTTGCCCGGGACAATTAAGGACTTAACCTTGCGAGCCTTTGAACTGAGTTCGTGTACAACCACTTGTCCTAATGGGACGGACTGGTTAAGTAGGTTTCTCACCTCTTTCCTTTGAAACCTCGGGGTGACAGTGCACACAGTGCAAGCTGAGGGGAAGCGTACTGTGCTACGGCTTGGTACCCATTCAGCAGTGCTTGCTCTGTCTAAACTTGACTCGAGTGAGGAAGTGTTAGAAGGAAATATCGGAGAGGTTCAACGGTTAAATGTTAGTCTCTGAAAGACTTTGTTACAATCAATCGCCTGTGTGGTGAGGGACTGTATCCTGTGGGTAAAGTGTACAGCCTCTGCAAAGTGTGTGTGTGTGAATCTATTCGAATAGCCGTGTTCGCGGTACTGGACATTGCTCGGTGATTACAGTCAAGGGTTAGATTTTCAAAAATAAAAGATGTGGATTGGGTGGCTGTGTGCCAAAAAGCTGTTTGCATGAAACTAGTGCTGTGTGCCAAAACTCTTGGAAAAAGAATTGCGAAATTAATTATTAGTAATATTGATTTTACTGCTTTTAATCTAATAGGACTACCTATTAAAAGAAATCTTTTTATGCAAAATAACCAATTAAGCCCTTCCTTGGAATAAGCCTTGCATATAGTAATAGTCTCAGCATTGTGCATGACTTGTTGAGTATGTTGTATACTCGGCCTTGCATCGACAAAAACCTCGGAAGAAGAAAAGCCATGCCGGCTTGGAATGACGAGTTAAATCGAAGGCGGGAGGATTAAGGGTTGAGCGCTTTTCGGTTACTGTGGCAATGAAGGGTTCATCGTTTTGCTTTTGCTTCCGCTGATAAACTTGTGCTACTCTATTATTCATCGCCCTGCGTGGCGAATTATTGTAAGGTGGCCATAAGGCCGTGTCACTCGTTATACTCATGTTTGAAGTACTTTATTATTATTAATTCCGCTGCGTATGATTGTGGTACTTCAACCTGTTTATCCTGTGTGTGCTAGCGTGATCCTGGACTAGTACGGAATACACAGAGTGCCCGAATCCGTGAAAATTCGGGGCACGACAACAAAGGATAGTCATATGGTTCATTTGCAGAAAGCAATAACTTGAATTTAAATACAATAAATAGATTGAAGGCAGATTGATAAAACAATAATAAATAAGTGGTAAATCAATGGTAGACAACATGAACAGAATGGCGAGGCATCACCCTATATCATTCGAAACAAGTATCAACCACACAATTCAACAGTATAGCTTGAGACAACAAAAACAACAGTGAACTCCCTGTTCACAATCCAACAATTCCACATTTCATGAAACACTCTATACCCCGTGTGAAATCCCCGGGCTTGTCCATGACCGCGGACATGGCTATTCGAATAGTTTGACACTCTGCGAGAGGTTATGCGACTTTACCCACAAGACATGAACATCTCTTAGTGCAATCGATATTATCACACTTCCTTTGGTGTGTCGCAGAGATATCATGACAAAGCCTTTACAATGCACGTCCAAACTCGGTACTGCCCTCTAAGGTTTTGCCCCTCGGGGCCCCCTCTTGAGCCATGTGAGTCTACCCATCCATCCTGGAACCCACACCAACACTTGGTAGTACTTAAGACTAGACATTGCAAATTAATCAGCTAGGTCTGTCCCATACCAAACTTGTGGTTGCATGGTTAGGCCTAGTTCAATGGCGCACAAGATTAAGTCCTTAAGTTGTCTCAAGCAAGACAACCACATCCCAATGTGCTAGACAGCAACCCCTTTACTGCACGATCACTTGCCCAAGGGAAAACATTTTGTTCAACCAAGACCAATGGCATTCCCTTCCATGGTACAACAATTTTTACAACAGTGTCAACAGTGACAATTCAATATCTCATTAAGTCAAGATTAACATTAGTTCACAGGTGAAATGAATCCCATCGGACAACTAAGCATGGCTAAGCATAGCTACGATAACCCTATGTTGGTACTATGATTAAGTCCAACTAATAATGTCCCATCCTAAGGTTAACAATGGATACATGGCATTTCAAAAATCAAGGTGGCATACTGACAATCAGGTGAATAGCTACTCCCATAAACTAGCATTGATACACAAATAGCATGCAATTGTATAAAACAAATTACTTTTGCAAACATGGGTTAAATATGATCAAAGGTTATGACTTGCCTTGCTGATCAAGCACTGAATCTTGGTCTTCGAAGTCTCCGTTCGCTCCTTTGGGGTTAGCGTCTACCGGAAAATAAATCAACGATATCAAATAAATACAAAACAGAGAAGAAAGCAGCTCAAAATTGAAAATAAATGGCTCTAGAATGTAGAGCTCGATTTTACAAAAATTTAGAAAGTTGAATCGGCTCAATCGGAGTTCGAATGAAGGAGAACAGGATCTCGGAAGATTTAATTCAGAGAAAAATCCATGGGATGACACGTGGCAGAACTGGATTGGCTGATAATTTGGATTTTCAGGAAAATCAGAAAAAGAAAAATAAAATACCGTTGACACATGGGACCCACATGTCAGTGAGACGGTCCATGGTAAACCAGGACCACCGAGAGGACATTCGGGTGACGTGGCGGACCACGCTGATGCGAGCATACGCGAAGCTTCTGGCGGATCTGATGGTGGCCCAGGTGCACTGCGCGTCGACATGGCGGCTGACACGGCGAGACGCGCGTTGCATATCGGACGGCTTGGCTCGATCGGACGATAGCGAGGCGGGGAGACAACTACGAAGACGCGGCTCAATCGGGTGCGTTGAAGGATGATCGGACGGGCGAGAACTCACGGCTGAGGTTGACGGTGAGGGGTGGCGCTATTCCGCCGGAGCTAAGGAAGACAACAACGGACTCGGTGAAACAGCACCGGATCGGGCGGAAGAAGTATCGGATCCGGAAGAGGGCATCGAGGTGAGTTCGGACGTGTGACCGGTCGCGACGGAGACCCACCGGAGGTGGAGAACCAGGCGGCGGAAGGTCTCGGGAGGCAGTGATACTTCGGCGAGCTCTCGGGATAAGATGGCGGCGTCTCGGGCGATGGGAGAGGTGGCGGCGGTTGCAGCGCGAAGAGGGGAACCTCGGGGCGAGGTCGGCGTCGGCAAAGTAGGCCTAGGGGAGGCGGGCAACCGAAACGCCCAAGCAGCGGCGGTGGTGAATAAGGCGGCGGCGGCGATGTTAGGGTTCGCGATCTTGGCGATGTAGCGGCGGCGTGGCTACTGTCCGGCCGGACGCGTGGCGGCGATCGGACGGTATTGCTTGGCTAGGCTCTTGGCGGGCAAAAGCGAGAAGTGGGCGATGGCGTTCTTGGTTTGGGCGAGGATGAAACGAGGAATGGGTTCTTGCGGAAAAGGTTCGGCCCGAAGAGATTTTCCAAATAAAATACATTTTTCGAATTAAATAATTTCCAAAAATTCCAGCAAAAGCAAACAAATTCAAATAAATACCAAATAAATTCCAAAAAATCTCTAAAAATACAGAAAAATTCTTTGGAGCACAAGGAACCCAATAAAAATTGGAAACCTTTAATTTGATGCATAGGTTAATCAAATTAAATCTTCTAATTATTAGAAAATTCAATTTAAGCTTTGATTAGTTCGAGAAAAAGGCAAATGGTTCACTTTTGATTTTAAACATTCCAAAACTCCAAATTTTGGTATGTTACAAACCTCCCCCCCTTAAATGGAATCTTGACCCCGAGATTCGGACTGGCTAGGGAATAGGTGGGGAAACTCGGACTTCAGATCCTCTTCTCGCTCCTAAGTGGCTTCCTCTTCTGAATGATTGCTCCATTGGACTTTGCAAAAACGGATGATCTTGCTTCTCATGATGCGCTCTGCAACATCCAAAATCTTCACTGGCTGCTCCTTGTAAGTGAGATCCTCTTGAAAATCGATGGCTTCCAATGGCATCTGTTCTTCTAGCACTCGCAGGCACTTCTTCAATTGCGACACGTGGAACACATCATGGATTCCAACGAAAGACTGGGGCAACTCGAGCTTGTAAGCAACTTCTCCTCTTCGTTCCAAGACTTTGAACGGTCCCACATATCTAGGGGCAAGCTTTCCTTTTACTTGAAATCTCTTAACTCCTTTTAGAGGGGTAACTCTAACATATACATAATCATTGGGCTCAAAACTCAAATCTTGGCGACGATTATCTACATAACTCTTCTGTCTGCTTTGAGCTATCTTCAGCTTGTCTCGAATTAACTGAACTTGCTCTTCAGCTTCTTGCAGTATGGCAGGACCAAATAACTGTCTTTCTCCAATCTCTTTCCAATTGAGAGGGGTTCTGCACTTTCTTCCATATAAGGCTTCGAAAGGAGACATTTGCAGACTGGCCTGATAACTGTTATTGTAAGAAAACTCTGCATAGGGCAAACACTTGTCCCATTTAGCACCATAGGTTAAGGCACAGGCTCTTAACATATCCTCAAGAATCTGATTCACTCGCTCTGTCTGTCCATCGGTTTGAGGGTGATAAGCAGTACTGAACCGGAGATGAGTTCCCATCACTTTATGTAAACTCTGCCAAAAACGAGAAGTAAACTGGGTTCCTCTATCGGAGACAATCTTCTTAGGCACTCCGTGAAGACTGACAATCCTTGATATATATAATTCTGCCAATTTATCTCCGGTGTAGGTAGTCTTAACTGGAATAAAATGAGCTACCTTAGTCAATCGATCCACTATTACCCAGATCGAATCATAACCTGCTTGGGTCTTAGGAAGTCCGATAATAAAATCAATACCAATTTCTTCCCATTTCCACTCTGGAATCTTCAATGGCTGAAGCAATCCTGCTGGTCTCTGATGCTCAGCTTTGACCTTCTGGCAGACATCACAAAGAGCAACATATTCTGCAATCTCACGCTTCATACTAGGCCACCAATACCTTTCCTTGAGATCTTGGTACATCTTGGTACTTCCAGGTTGAATAGAGTACAAAGTCTCATGCGCTTCTTCGAGTAATAACTCTTTAAGCTCTTTCTTATCGGGTTCACAAATGCGACTCTCATACCAGACGGTACCTTTTTCATCCTCGGTGAAACCTGAGGCTTTTCCTTTCTTCATATTACTCTTGATCTCTTTGATATCAGCATCATCAACTTGGTCTTCTCGAATCTGATCTTCCAATGTTAGACGCACTTCCAAAGTAGCCAAGTATCCTTCTTGAACCACTTCCAGACTGAGTTTCTGAAATTCCTCATAGAGAGCTGGCTGACTTTCCTTAATCATCAAGGTATTGCAGTAACTCTTTCTACTCAAAGCATCAGCTACAACATTGGCTTTGCCTGGATGATAATGAATAGCAATGTCATAATCCTTGATCAACTCTAACTATCTTCTTTGCCTCATATTGAGATCAGATTGGGTAAAAATGTACTTCAGGCTCTTGTGATCCGTATAAACCTCACAGCGATTACCGATGAGATAATGACGCCAAATCTTTAAAGCATGCACTACAGCAGCCAATTCCAAATCATGGGTCGGATAATTGACTTCATGTGGCCTTAATTAACGCGAAGCATAAGCCACATCCTTCTTATGTTGCATTAGCACACAACCGAGTCCTTGACGGGATGCATCGCAGAATATCTCAAAATCCTTCCTGATATCTGGCAAAATAAGCACTATGGTAGTCGTTAAACACTTCTTTAGTTCTTGAAAACTTCGCTCACACTCTGATGTCCAGGCAAATTTCTTCTCATTTTTCAAAAGCTGGGTGAGCGGCCTAGCTTTTCTGGAAAAACCTTCTATGAAACGATGATAATATCCTGCCATTCCAAGGAAACTTCTGACTTGGGTTACCATTTTGGGCGACTCCCAATTGATCACGTCTCGCACTTTACCAGGGTCAACAGCGACTCCTTCCGCTGATATGACATGACCTAGGAAAGCAACTTCCTTCATCCAAAACTCACATTTACTGAACTTGGCATAGAGTTGATGTTCTCTTAGCTTTGTCAATACTTTCCGCAAGTGATCCTCATGTTCTTCCTCACTCTTGGAGTAGACCAGAATGTCATCAATAAAGACAACGACAAACTTGTCTAGATATTCCATAAATACTTTATTCATCAGGGTCATGAAATAGGCGGGGGCATTGATTAAACCAAAAGACATCACGGTATACTCATACTGTCCACACCGAGTAACAAAAGCTGTTTTGGGTATATCCTCTTTACGGATCTTCATCTGATGGTAACCTAACCTCAAGTCAATTTTTGAGAACACTCCTACTCCTTGAAGCTGGTCAAACAAATCATCAATTCTTGGCAGAGGGTACTTATTCTTGATGGTGACTTCATTGAGAGCACGATAATGTACACTCATCCTCTGAGTTCCATCCTTCTTTTCAACTAGAAGAACTGGGGCTCCCCATGGCGAAGAACTCGGTCTAACAAAACCTTGATCTTGCAGCTCTTTAATCTGTCTCTTCACTTCAGCTAACTCATTAGCAGGCATCCTGTACGGTCTCTTGCAAATAGGTGGCGTTCCAGGAACTAGCTCAATCAAGAACTCTATATCTCTATCTGGTGGCATACCAGGCAACTCATCTGGAAACACATCAAGAAAGTCTCTAGCAGTTGGCACATCTTCCAAACTTATTCCTTTGGCACTACAAACTTTTATTCCTTCGGACTGATCTGAGGTAGCTTGAAATTTTAACTTAACTCCATCTGGACCGGTTAATGTGATCTCTCTATTTTCACAATCCAAAACTGCTTGGTTCTTGGAGAGCCAATCCATTCCTAGGATCACATCTAGGGACTTGGTGTCTAGGACAATGAGGTTGGCTAGGAATTCTACCCCTCCGATTAATATCTTAACTTCGGGGCAGCCTTGGTTTGTACTCAAATCCGAACCAGGTGATTGCACCAATAAAACAATTTTAAGAGGCCTTGTTTTTAACTGATGATTTGCAGCAAAACTCTGAGAAACAAAAGAATCGTAGCTCGAATCAAAAAACCATGGCGAGATCTTTGAGTTGACTAGGAGCTTACGTAGGATGACGTTTGGTGCAGCCCAGGCATCCTCAGTGGTAACATGATTCACACGACCTCTTCCAATAGGCGGTGGAGTCCTAGTAGCCTAATTTGGAGTCTGAGACGCTCCACGTCCTGCTCCTGGTGCGGGGGTCCTGGCTGGTGTCGATCCTAGGTTGAAACGAATTGGCGTCACAGTTTGCTTCCTAGGGCAACTATTTGCATAATGAACATGCTCATTGCAGTTGAAACAAGTGACTCCTACAGCTGGATTATTGGTCCTCTAAGGCGGATTGTTGTTGGTACTGAAGTTGGGGTTGCCTGAAGGAGCTGGGCGAGGCATTGGTGCAGGTGTCTGAATCTTGGATGGAGGAGTGAAAGCAAGCGAGTTCTGCGAGCATTAGTCTGGCTCTCTGCGGATGATTCTGATGAGCTCCATGCTGCATCATTTTCCTCTTGCGGGCTTCCTCTAATTCACGACGAGATTCTTCAATGAGCATAGCTTTGTCCACCAAGTGCTGGAAATTTGCATAGTCATTGCTAACAACTTGCACCTTTAATCCTGGGTTGAGCCCACGCTTAAACTTCTTCTGGCGTGCATCATCTGTAGCTACATCTTCTAGAGTGTAGCGAGCGAGTTGAGTGAACTTATTGAGGTATTCACTCACTGACATCCCTTCTTGCTTGAGCTCCCTGAACTCATTCTTCTTCATCTCCACCTTTCCATCAGGGATATGGGAGTGGCGGAAAGCAGCAGAAAACTCTGCCCAAGTGATGGTCTGGGGGTCATCATGGGCGGCAATATAGTTTTCCCATCATTCAGCGGCGGTGCCCACTAATTGATGAGCAGCATAAAGAACTTTCTCATGATCTGTACACTGAGCAATGGAAAGCTTCTTCTCAATAGAGCGAATCCAATCATCTGCGTCCAAGGGTTCTGAAGAGTTGGAGAAGGTAGGTAGACGAGTCCTCATAAATTCTGCCCGACCATTGCGGACAAGCCTAGGGAGGTGCAGGCTGCAGCTTGATTCTCTTGGTTTAACAAGTTGTCTAGAAACAAGCTGTAGTGCAGTTCTGTTGATTCATCATGTTGTTCATATTGCATCATTGTATTCATGAGTTGGGTGCTGTTGCTAGAAAATGTCCCATGTTACGATTGTCACTACTGAGGAGGTGGTGGCGGTGGGTTAGCACTAACATGGCATTAGCATTGGCATCCTTGGTGGCCTGCAATGGCTCGAGCAGTGTCAACCATCTGCGACGCAGCACAAGGGTTTAATAGGTAAGAGGAAAAAGCAATAGACAAGTGGTAAGGTCATCTAGGGGAGAAGATAATACCCAAGAACAAAGGCTAACCAAGGACATAGCCGAAAAAAACTACAAAATAAAAATGCAATAAAAGCTTCCAACTAAGGTATGGTTGTAACACCATGCTTGAGGCAAGTGTACAACATACCCGGTACACCAGAAATGAAAATCCTAGTATACGCAGACTAAATGTAGCTAAACTAAAAAGAAATAGAATACTCCAACCCACGGAGCACCTTAACCTGTCTTATATGGTAGTCTTCTTGGACATACTTTTCGACAGCTTGATCATTGCCTCCCTTGATTTGATTCCTTGCAGAAGATCCATGGCTTTGAGATGTTTCATGAGATAAGATCAATTTAAATTCCAAAGAAATGTTTCAGCAAAGATGAGGAGTAGGAACCTACGAATAAGATGAGAGGAGACAAACTATTAAATATCAATTTGTTGGTTTCGTTTAGAAAATAATTTTGAAGACCATGGTAACTAAGAGAGTGACCTACAGTCGATATGGCTCTGATACCATCTCTGTCGGGACCCAAATATGCAAATCCGAAACCCTCGGTGTATACTGCACTAGTCCAGGATCACGCTAGTGCACACAGTGAAAACATAGATGACATATCATTCCATTCTACGAAATAACTAAGAAGAAGCAAATTATTATTGAATAAAGCAAACTACGTTATGGTCAAGGTTCATACACAAATGCCTCTTGGCTTAAGAAACAAGTGAAACTATTGCAGCGGAAACAAAATAACTTAGGCCATTCGACTTGCCACAGGCAATCGTCTGGGGAACGCTTTCCTAGTCCATGTAGTCTTTATAGTATTCCTCCTCTTTATATTCATTAACCGGTTCTTCCTCAGCAACTGAACAACAAGGGCGTAAAGTCGTGAGTACAAAACGTACTCAACAAGCCGTAGAGAAATGATGCAATATATTCATGCACGGCTTGACAAAGGATAGTCATATGGTTCATTTGCAGAAAGCAATAACTTGAATTTAAATACAATAAATAGATTGAAGGCAGATTGATAAAACAATAATAAATAAGTGGTAAATCAATGGTAGACAACATGAACAGAGTGGCGAGGCATCACCCTACATCATTCAAAACAAGTATCAACCACACAATTCAATAGTATAGCTTGAGACAACAAAAACAACAGTGAACTCCCTGTTACAAATCCAACAATTCCACATTTCATGAAACATTCTATACCCCGTGTGAAATCCCCGGGCTTGTCCATCACATGGACACGGCTATTGAATAGTTTGACACTCTGCGAGAGGTTATGCAGCTTTACCCACAAGACATGAACATCTCTTAGTGCAATCGATATTAACACACTTCCTTTGGTGTGTCGCGAGATATCATGACAAAGCCTTTACAATGCATGTCCAAACTCGGTACTGCCCTCTAAGGTTTAGCCCTCGGGGCCCCTCTTGAGCCATGTGAGTCTACCCGTCCATCCGGAACCCACACCAACACTTGGCGATACTTAAGACTAGACATTGCAAATTAATCGATTAGGTCTGTCCTATACCAAACTTGTGGTTGCAGTTAGGCCAGTTCAATGGCGCACAAGATTAAGTCCTTAAGTTATCTCAGGCAAGACAACCACATCCCAATGTGCTGAGGCAACAACCCCTTCTTGCACGATCACTTGTCCGAGGGAAAACATTTTGTTCAACCAAGACCAATGGCATTCCCTGCCATGGTACAACAATTTTTACAACAGTGGTCAACAGCCACAATTCAATATCTCATTAAGTCAAGATTAACATTAGTTCACAGGTGAAATGAATCCCATCGGACAACTAAGCATGGCTAAGCATAGCTACGATTACCCCATGTTGGTACTATGATTAAGTCCAACTAATAATGTCCCATCCTAAGGTTAACAATGGATACATGGCATTTCAAAAATCAAGGTGGCATACTGACAATCAGGTGAATAGCTACTCCCATAAACTAGCATTGATACACAAATAGCATGCAACTGTATAAAACAAATTACTTTTGCAAACATGGGTTCAATATGATCAAAAGTTACGACTTGCCTTGCTGATCAAGCACTGAATCTTGGTCTTCGAAGTCTCCGTTCGCTCCTTCGGGGTTAGCGTCTACCGGAAAATAAAACAATGACACCAAATAAATACAAAACAGAGAAGAAAACAAGCTCAAAATTGAAAATAAATGGCTCTAGAATGTAGAGCGTGATTTTACAAAAATTTAGAAAGTTGAATCGGCTCAATCGGAGTTCGGACGAAGGAGAACGGGCTCCTGGAAGATTTAATTCAGAGAAAAATCCATGGGATGACATGTGGCAGAACTGGATTGGCTGATAATTTGGATTTTCAGGAAAATCAGAAAAAGAAAAATAAAATACCACTGACACATGGGACCCACATGTCAGTGAGACGGTCCATGCTAAACCGGGACCACCGAGAGGACATTCGGGTGACGTGGCGGACCACGCTGACGTGGACGCCACGCGGAAGCTAGGGCGGACGCGGTAGCTGACTGGGCGCACACGCGGCGTCTGACATGGCGGCTGACACGGCGGGACGCGCCTCGCATATCGGACGGCTTGGCTCGATCGGACGACAGCGAGGCGAGGAGACAACAGCGAAGACGTGGCTCAATCGGGTGCGTTGAAGGATGATCGGACGGGCGAGAACTCACGGCTGAGGATGACGGCGAGGGGCGGCGCTATTCCGTCGGAGCTGTGGAAGACAACAACGGACTCGACGAAACAGCACCGGATCGGGCGGAAGAAGTATCAGATCTGGAAGAGGGCTTCGAGGTGAGTTCGAACATGTGACCGGTCGCGACGGAGACCCACCGGAGGTGGAGAACGAGGCGGCGGAAGGTCTCGGGAGGCAGTGATACTTTGGCGAGCTCTCGGGAGAAGATGGCGGCGTCTCGGGCGATGGGAGAGGTGGCGGCGGTTGCAGCACGAAGAGGCGAACCTCGGGATGAGGTCGGCGTCGACTTAAGTAGGCCTAGGGAGGCGGAGCAGCATGGGCCTTGAAAGCTGCGATCTGGTAGTGAATAAAACAGGGCGGCGATGTTAGGGTTCGCGATCTGTGTGCGTACGACGAGACGTGGCTGCAATCCGTAGGACGTGTGCGTGATCGGACGATTATTCTTGTGGCTATTTGGCGAATAAAGGCGAGAAGTGGGCAGCGGCGTTGCGGTGGGCGTGGGATGAACGAGGAATGGGCTGCGCGGAAAAGGTTTGGCCCGAAGAGATTTTCCAAATGAAATACATTTTTCAAATTAAATAATTTCCAGAAATTCCAGCAAAAGCAAACAAATTCAAATAAATACCAAATATATTCAAAAAAATCTCTAAAAATACAGAAAAATTCTTTGGAGCACAAGGAACCCAATAAAAACTAGAAACCTTTAATTTGATACATAGGTTAATCAAATTAAATCTTCAAATTATTAGAAAATTCAATTTAAGCTTTGATTAATTCGAGAAAAAGGAAAATGGTTCACTTTTGATTTTAAACATTCTAAAACTCTAAATTTTGGGATGTTACACAATAACAGGTTATCAGTCATGTATAATCTGGACAGTTAAACAAGCAATTCTTTCTAGCATTCAGGACTATAGTTCAAGGCCTAAACCATAGGGATAAATATTCTGATCATTCCTATACCCAAGTTCATCATAGAGCACACCAATCTCAGACCCAAAGGCAGCAACACAGCAATTTGAAATAATTTGTGTTGTTAGGGATCTCTTGGAGCATGATATTATCATGATAATAATTAGGAAAGAAAATGACTTGATAGGGAAAGAAAACAAGCTTAATTTAATGTAACACCAGAATTGTTAAATGAAACCAGTTTTAGACTCGTGCTAAACTGCAACCATTGTATGTGCAATTTTGACAAATTTGTTGCAGTTACTTATTATTTTATTACACAATATGGTATAGTTTATGGATATTTTGTGCCTAACAATTCATGCTCTCTTTGAACATGTGGACATCCCTATGAATTGAAAATGTCTAGGGTCACAATGAGCCTCTAGAATCTGTTGCATGACAGTCTTTAGTTGTAAGTACTGAGTAGAGACAAAGCAAGTGCTAAAAGTGCGGTTTCATGAATAAAATATGATCTTAACTGGTTTTATTCTAAAAAGCTGCACTAATTTTTTTATAGTTAGGTCTATGATTTATTCTTGAGCTGTTAGTACTTTTTATGGCACTAGACACCTAGAACAAAAGCGAAATTTCTTCAATTTTTTCTCTTGCGAAAGAGTGCTATCTTGCTATTTACTTAAAAGAAATTTATTGCATTGGTGAGGAGCCAGTTAGGTGTTTGTCCTGAATGAGCTGAGAATATGGCAAAAAATACAATTTTGTTTCTTTGTTACTTCTAACATGTTCAAATGATCACATGCAGATGGACCCATGCTTTGCAAGAAAGCTTGGTAATTCAAATTATATCCTTTTATATTTGCCTGTTATATTGAACCGTTGTAGTCAGAAACTGACCAAACTATTACTTTTAAAGTTTTTGTTGTTTTGATTTGTCTCTGTTAGCATATTATTAGACAACATATTGTATGTGTGTTCCATATAGTTATCCTCTATCATTCTATAGTTTACAGTTTATCATGAGAATAATGAGGAAAGAAAATGACTTGATAGGAAAAGAAAACAAGCTTAATTTAATGTAACATGAATAAGTGAACCCTGCTATTTCAGAACTGATACTATGAAAAAAAGAATCTCTTTAAATTGGTCTATTTTCGTTTCTCTATCTAGGCTATTTCAGAACTCAGTTGGGTAATGACTAATGACACGCAACATGGATTGCCCTTTTGGGGCACCAGATACCCTGTCTTCTTGGAGACAACTATGTGACCGAGCACCAAACTTCTGGGGCTAAGTACCAAGTGACAGTATCATAGTATCACCATGTCGTTGGCAGGTGGACAATGAGCACCATGTGCAACTGCTTCGCTTCTAACTCTGATATGAGCACCAGTGCCTATCTATAAACCCTAACCACCGTAGCCAATGCATTACCCCGAACGAACCACAAGGCTACACAAAGCTGCGGCCAAAGCCAGCAGGCTCGGCGTGAGGTACAACACTACAAAGCCGAGGAGCTCGGGAATAGGTAAGAAGTTTGTACCTTGGAGTGGCGGCGGCACGGCTTGAGTCCTCCCCCACGGACGACGTTGCCACGACTTGGAGTGGCGAGCGTCTGGTGGCCGTCTTGGCTGGCTGGGCCAGATCTTGAGGAGTCTGAGGCGAATGAATTTTGGAAGTGCGTATATGGGCTTAGGTTTAGGTATATGTGGGATGAGTATCTATGACGGTTAATAATAATAACCGTCACAGATAATAGTTATCTATGGCGGTTAATAATAATAACCGTCACAGATAACCATTATCTGTGACGGTTATTATTATTAACCGCCACAGATAACTATTATCTGTGGCGGTTAATAATAATAACCGCCACAGATACAGCCGAGTACCAGTCTATAACATAAGAAGATCCCTTATCCATACTAAGACTAAAGTATGTAGAAGTAAGCAGTAGAAGTAGAAGTGAGATTAATTGTGTAAATACAATGAAATTAATTGTGTAAAATACAATGTAAATACAATTAATTGTGTAAATACAATGAAATCCTTTAGTTTAATTCAATTTTAATTTTGATGTATTCTGTGATGTAAATACAATGAAATTAATTGTGCAAAATGAAATTTCAATAAAATAAAAAAGGAGTCTTCATGTCCCGTTATCGAGGACCTCGTTTTAAAAAAATACGCCATCTGGGAGCTTTACCAGGACTCACTAGAAAAACACCTAATCCAAAAGTAATCTGAAAAAGAAATTCCATTCTGGGAAAAAAGAGCAATATCATATTCGTCTTCAAGAAAACAGAAATTGTGTTTTCATTGTGGTCTAACAGAATGGCAATTACTTAGATATGTACATATTGCTGGAAAAGCAAAAAGGTCAACAGGTCAGGTTTTACTACAATTACTTGAAATGCGCCTTAGCCATTTAAAGAGCTATCAAATCTCAATAAAATAGTTTTTATTTGTTAACCGCCACTAATACAGATGACTATGCATCGTCACCGAGCAACCATTGTTGCTGCGATGCCGAAGATGAAGAATAGAAGTGCGACGGCGTTTTTCATCGAACCTGATGCATTAGAGTGTATGATTTTATATTTTCACAATAATTTCATACTGTTTTTGGGAAGATATGGTAAAATTTTAGCTGGACAAACATATTACATTCGCAGTCAAAAGGAGTCATATCACATTTCACTTCGTTACCTTATTTTTCACATATACAAGGACAAATATTGCCATTACTCGTAACTACTTATTTTCTTTTACAATTTGGCCTTCATTGTGATCATCACGATGATAGGTAGCTTCTTGCGTGGCCGTCCTCGAGGTGATGATGCCATCTCGAAAGGAGGCAACTCATCAAAGCGGTTGTACTCTTCCTCATCCACGACATTCTCAACTCGATGATCCTTCTTTTCCTTGCGAACTACATGGCGCTTCTTATCTGCGCCGTCGATTATGTAGAATACTTGTGCTACTTGATTCGCAAAATACGAATAGTTAAATCTCTGCATCCGACATGTTCGATGTCCACAGTAATAAAACCGTACTTGTCCACCTTGACACCCTTCGGGAGTTGTACCCAATGACATCGAAACACCGGGATCTTGAAAATGCAATAGTCGAGCTCCCAAATCTCCTCTATGAACCCATAGTAGTTGCTCTTCGTACTGCCTGTGTTGTCGTAGGCATCTATACAGACACCACTGTTTTAGTAAGTGCTCTTGCTATCCTGAGCTCTTGTGTAAAATGTATATCCATTGATGTCATATCCTTGCCATGTCGTGATTGTACCTAAAGGCCCTTTTGCCAACCACCTCAATGTAACACTCGTTTCTTCACCAGACATGTGCTCCCTAAACCAATGACTGAACAAACGATTGTGCTCTTTTGTTATCCAAAGCTCTGACTGTCCTCGGTTTTCCTTCCTTAGCTTACCCTTGTGTATGTCCATATAAAGGTACACATCAACTGATTGTTGCAATACTGTGAAATAGGCTTGTTCGAACAAAATATTATCGTAAGAATTTGTAGATTTCTTTCCTATTACACCTTTCCCACCTAGCCTACCCTCATGGCGAGATACAGGCACTCCTACCGGTTCGACCTTCTCCATGTAATCGACACAGAACTCAATAATCTCCTCAGTTGCATAACCTTCTACAATGGAGCCTTCCGGCCAAGATCGATTACGTACATATTTTTTCAGAACACCCATATACCTTTCAAATGGGTACATCTGATGTAGGAATATGGGGACGTAAATATTTATCTCATTGACAAGGTGAACAATGAGATGAACCATGATATCAAAAAATGATGGGGGAAAATACATCTTTAGCTGGCACAGAGTCTTTACTACATCAGCCTGAAGTTCATAAAGTCTAACGGGATTGATGACCTTCTGTGAAATCGCATTGAAGAAGGAACACAACCACGTGATTGCCTCTCGAACCTTGTCAGGCAAAATACCTCTAATTGCAATAGGGAGCATTTGTGTCATCATCACATGACAATCATGAGACTTCATGCCAGTTAACTTCAAATCTTTTATCGATACCAGTTTCTTGATGTTTGCGGAGTAACCGGACGGAACTTTCACACCATGCAAACACTTGTAGAGTTCTGTTTTCTCTTTCTTGCTCAAAGTATAGCAAGCTGGGGGAAGGTAAAGCCGGCCTTTCCCAGTGTCTTGAGGATGTAGCTCGGCTCTGATTTTCATGTCTTCCAGATCCCTTCGTGCCTTCAATCCATCCTTTGTTTTGCTAGGAATATTCAGTAAAAGACCAACCACGTTGTCACATACATTCTTCTCTACATGCATGACGTCGATGCAGCGTCGAACTTCCAAGTCCTTCTAGTAGGGCAAGTCCCAAAAGATGGATCTCTTCTTCCACGTGGTCTTCTCAGTATGGGACCGCGATCTATTACCAGTACTCCCCTTTCCAAGTACAACATTAAGATCCCTAACCATATCATACACCTCTTCCCCATGAAGACGCCTTGGAGCTAAACCATCCTCCTTTCTCCCATCGAATTGTTTCTTCATATTGCGGTACGGATGATTCCTGCGAAGGAACCTCCAGTGACGCATGTACACTATTTTCCTCGAGTTGTTGAGCCACAAACTAGCGGTTTCATCCATGCCTTTGAGGGCATGCTTTGGCTCCTTTTATAATGCGGCGATAGGTTACCAAGCGCAGGAAAATCATTGATGGTGCAGAACAACAATGCACGTAGAGTGAAGTACTCTCGTTTATACTCGTCCCATACCTGTACACCTTCGTTCCACAGTATCACAAGATCTTCCACCAGTGGTTGTAGGTATACATCAATATCATTGCCAGGTTGTCTTGGCCCTTGGATAAGCAACGACATCATAATGTACTTTCGCTTCATACACAACCAGGCTGGAAGGTTGTATATACAGAGAGTCACGGGCCAAGTACTATGAATGCTGCTCATGTTACCGAAAGGATTTATTCTATCCGTACTCAAGCCAAACCTTACATTCCTCATTTCATTTCCGAAGTTCTCCCTGAAGAGTCTATCGATGGTTCTCCACTGGGCAGAATCAGCCGGGTGTCTCAGTTTTCCATCCCTCATACGGTCTTTCGAGTGCCATCGCATCAATTTGGCGTGCTTTTTGTTTCCAAATAAACGCTTCAAGCGAGTATTCTTGGCAAATACCACACCACTTTAGCGGAGCTCCTTTCTTCACCTCGATAACCCATTGTCATCGCCCTTACGCTTATATCGCGATGCTTTACACACCGACATACATGAATGTCTCGATAGTCTTTGCGATAGAGTATCTGATCGTTTGGACAAGCATGTATTCTTTCTACTTCCAATCCCAAGGACATACAACCTTCTTAGCTAGATCGTGGTTTTAGGCAACACGTTTCCCTCGAGCGATATGTCCGATTCTGAGATGTAACAACGCCGTAGTAAAACTCTTGTCGGACCAACCACTTTGCCTTCAATTTCAGATGGCGAGAGCACCGTGTGCAACTTTGTGTATTCCTCCTTACAACCCGGGAACAAAGGTTTCTCCGAATTCTCCATCAAACCCATGAATTGATTAAACTCTCTCTGACTAGTGTAGTTCTCTTCTGCATCGCGCAACATTTGAGCTAGATTATTGTCATCATCGACGACCAACCTATCCTCATCGGATCCATAGCGATGTCATTGCCACATTGCCGGCTCCATAAATGCGTCGACGTTATCACATTGAAGTATGATCTCTTCTTCACATGCCTTGTCCAACTTGTATAGCGGTACAAAACCCTCTCGGATCAAGTGCAAATGGATATGGTTTTTGTTCGAAAACATCTTCTCATTCTTGCAATCAATGCATGGACAGTGTATGTACTCCGTCTTCTTTTGCAAGCTGTTCTCCTCGACGGCCCTTACAAAAACAGATACACCGTCGATATATTCTTGGCTGCAACGGTTCGCATCGTACATCCATCTTGGGTCCATCTACAGTTAATTAATTTAAGCAATTATTAATATCCAAAAATCTTAATTAAATAAATTGTTATTCCAATATTCAACAATATCCACTAACGGGACAACATTAATTCTAAGTAAATGTTGCAAACTTAATTAATTAATTTTAATATATACTCATATGTAACCAAAAATTATATATATCCTCCAGAAAATCAAAAAATAAATTCCTCATCTCAAAATTTCATGATCACCCAACTACCATATTAACTAAAATTCATTTATCATTCACATCCAACAATCTTAATTACATAAATTGGGTTTATATGCTTCATAAAAATTCACTAACAATACCCACTAATGGAGCAAGATGTATATGCAGCGCTAACGAAAAAAATTAATGGTAACTAAGAAAAAAAATATTAACTACGTAATTTTTATATATACTCGTACGTAGCCAAACTTAAATATATCCTCCGGAAGAGCAACATAATAAATTCCTCTTCTCAAAATGCAAGACAACTTCATGATCACCCATCTATCATATTAACTATAATTTATTTTTCATTAATATACAATTTTCATAATTACATAAATTTGATATATGCTTAACAAAAAATTCATCATCTAAATTAGGTAGATAACTTAATCTAATACAGCAAGATAATAAATTCATCATCTACAAATTGCTAGGTAAATAAAAAACAAACTAAATGTAGACCTTGCATCTAAACCTTAATTAAGCTAGGAATAAACCTTTAATTGCAATTTTACAGTACAAATGAAGAGAGGAGACATATTTTACACACCTTGGAACAATTCTAGGAAGTAGAACCACAAGATCTTGGCCAAACGAAATCTGAAATCAAAAAGCTACCTTTTCTTCTCGGGGAGGAAGATGACCAGCGACAAGCAACAGCCGGTATTTATAGGAAACATTATTTGTGACAGTTTTAAAATAAAACCACCACAGATAATTATATCAGTGGCGGTTCCAAAGACAAACCGCCACAGATAATGGATTATCTGTGGCGGTTCCAGAAAAAAACCGCCACAGATAGCCCCGGCGTTATCAGTAGCGGTTCCAAAGAAGAACCGCCATAGATAATAGATTATCTATGGCGCTTCGACCAATAACATACCGAGATAGTTTAAATGCGTTATCGATGGCGGTTCCAAATAAGAACCGCCATAGATAATATATTATCTGTGAAGGTTCCAACCAAAAACCGCCAGAAATGGTCCTCCCGCTAATTTCCATTTAGAACCGCCAATGATACATGTATTTGTGACAGTTCCAAAAGAACCACCACAAATAGGGCATCACCTATGTGCTGTTTTGTAGTAGTGTCCTCTTCTCGCTCCCAAGTAGCTTTCTCTTCTGAATGGTTGTTCCACTGGACCTTGCAAAAATGGATGATTTTGCGTATCGTGGTATGCTCTGCTATATCCAAAATCTTCACTAGTTGCTCCTTATGGGTGAGATCCTCTTGCAAATCAATGGCTTCTAGCGACATCTTTTCCCCTGGCACACGTAGGAACTCCTTCAACTACGATACATGGAACACATCATGGATTCTAGCAAAAGTCTGAGGCAACTCAAGCTTGTAACCGACCTCTCCCCTTCGTTCCATGACTTTGAATGATCCAATATATCTTGGGGCAAGCTTTCGTTTTATTTGGAATCTATTAACTCGTTTGAGAGGGGTGACTCTAAGATATACATAATCATTGGGCTCGAAACTCAAATCTCGATGACGATTATCTGCATAACTCTTTTGTCTACTTTGAGCTCTCTTCAACCTCTCTCGAATTAACTGGACTTGATCTTTGGCTTCTTACAGTATGGCAAGGCCAAACAATTGTCTTTCTCCTGTCTCCTTCCAGTTGAGAGGGGTTCTACACTTTCTTCCATATAAGGCTTCGAAATAGGACATTTGCAGACTGGCTTGATAGCTATTATTGTAGGAAAACTCAGCATATGGTAAGCATTTGTCCCATTTGGCTCCGTGGGTTAAGGCACAAGCTCTTAACATATCCTCGAGAATCTGATTTACATGCTCATTTTGTCCATCAGTTTGAGGATGATAGGCAGTACTGAATCCGAGATGTGTTCCCATAGCTTCATGCAAACTCTGCCAAAAACGAGAGGTAAACTGGATTCCTCTATCTGACACTATCTTCTTAGGCACTCCGTGAAGACTAACAATCCTTCACATATACAATTCTGCCAATTTATCTCCTGCGTAGGTAGTCTTGACTGCAATGAAGTGAGCTACCTTGGTCAATCGATCCACTATTACCCAAATCAAATCAAAACCAGCTTGGTTCTTAGGAAGTCCATTTATAAAATCCATACTAATTTCTTCCCACTTCCACTCTGGAATCTTCAATGGCTGTAGCATTCCTGCTAGCCACTGATGCTCTACTTTGACCTTTTGTTTGATGAATAGTTTAGTCAAATTAAATCCTTTCATTAATAGAAAATTCAAATTAAGCTTTGATTAATTCAAGGAAAATGCAATGGTTTATTTTAAAATTCAAACATTCCAAAACTCAAATTTTGAGATGTAACAATTGTTCTATTGATGCTATCCTGTAAATGCTAGTTTTCTTCATGCTCACACTAGCGCATCATGTGAAAATTATCCTAAATTGCTTGCTAAAATTAATACCATGAGCACTCACCTTTGGAGGCTATCTACTAGAAACAATGAATTTGAATTGCATGCTTCTAAGGATTCAATCAACTCTTGTGAGGGCTGTTGGTAGCTAAAAATTGACAATGAATCTTTAAATGTCAAGTGTGTTGAATTTGCTTAGGATTTACTTGTTAAGTCGCAAGAAAGTTACTTACGATGTGCTGAGATTGCGGGGGACTTGAATAAAATCCAAGTCGAACTTACGAAGAAGCTAGAGGCCTAGACCCTTTGGATTATAAATACCCCTTGTATTTCTTGTGAGGCCCTGAATATTGAGGCAATCGTGCTGAGGGAGAAAAATGTACATACTGTTAGTTCTTCCTTTTCTGGTTCTTCTTCATCTTCTTCCCCCTGTTCTTCCTTTGCCTCTCTGTTCTAGGAGTGTGAGTATCTCATGAGCACTCTTGAGAAGTTTGTAGGAGGTAAGAAGAAGCTCAATCACATTCTAGACCAGTCCAAGATTAATCGATTCAATCAACGTCTAGGATTTGACTACTTGGAGTACGCTAGGGTTCATCCTCCTACTATTGTGCGTGGCTCCAAGAGTAGAGAGATTGTGGTTACTCCCACTGCAAGCACCATTATGTTTAGGTCTGCTGGGGTTGTCCATGGGATCTCTGAGCAGATGGTTGCTCCTTCTACAGCTTCTGCCTCGAGCAAGGCAAAGTACTTATGCACCTTCTGTCAGAAGGACGAACATTTAGTACATTTCTGCTTTAGGCACGCCAAGATCTCAAGGCGTGAACATGTTCATGCTCCTAGTGGTATTCAAGGTCATCCCTAAACTCTGAGTGCTCCTAAGGCACTCAATGCGTCTAGGCAGGTTAAAGAGTAGCTTATTTTTGGGCAACAACCAGGACTCGGTTTTCAAGCTGTTCAGTTGATTTTTTGTATTGGAGCTACTCATGGTCAGTCACTCTACCGTCCTCTTGATATTCCTCATTATTCCCATTAAGGTAGATATCAACGGCAAGAGGTGTTTTCCAGTAGGAGATTCAGGTAGCCTCACTGGGATGTTCTAGTCTTTGCACGATCATGGGCTAACCCAGTTTAAGCTCTCAGATCTTCTGCTAGTGCTGCTCCTAATCTTGTGAGAGTAGAGTGTTAGAGAGACACTAGAGTCCAGTCTTTTACTTCTGTGGCTAGTACTTTGAGACATCATATGGTTTAGTATTGGGTTCCTAGATATTCTCTTTGTCATAATACTGAGTCATTTCTCTCTCTTGTGTGTTCACCAAGTTCGTAAGATAGGGAAGAGAGAAGTATGGATCGTTGACTCTGGTTGTTCTCAACATATGACCAGAGACTCTAGGTAGTTCTCTTCCCGAATCCAAGCTCTCGGTGACGAGTTGATCACTTTTGTGGACACTTCATTAGGTAGAGTCATTGCCAAACCTACCGTCTGTATTAATGACAGTTTTATTTTTAAGGATGTTGCCTTAGTAAGTAAGCTGCAATACAATTTGCTTTCTGTTTCTCACCTTATCGATGACTCTTTCTAGGTAAGCTTTTAAAGTAATGCTTGTAGAATCCTTCATTCATCTAGGGAGTTAGTTTGTGGGATTTCTGGATTTGGGAGAGTCTTTCGTGCTGATTTTTGTTCTTCTTCTGGAGACACTCTTTAGTGTTTGATTGCTTTAGAGTCTCGTGATTTCTCCTTCAGGTATAGGAGATTAGGTCATATCCACTTCAATCACTTGACCAGAGTTAGCAACCATGATCTCTTTCGTGGTTTGTCTAAACTCAAGATGGTCAAAGGCTTAGTTTGCTCTCCTTTTCGACATGGCAAGATGGTTGCTACTTCTCATCCTCCAGTCACTGTTGTGATGACTAATGCACCAGGATAGCTTTTACATATGGACACTTTTGGTCTAGCTAGAGTGTATTCAATGGGTAGGAAGTGGTATGTTCTTGTCATTTTCGATGATTTTTTGAGGTTTTCTTGGGTGTCTTTCAGTGCATCGAAAGATGAGTCTTTTAACTATTTCAGGTGTTTGGTCCGTAGGTTGCGTATTGAGCTCTTTAGCGCCATACGAGCTATAAGCAGTGACAATGGCACGGAGTTCAAGAAGTCCAACTTTGAGAGTTTCTATGAGGAGTTAGGCTTAGAGTATAAGATTTCCTCTCCATAAGTCCCTCAGCAAAATCGTATAGTGGAAAGGGAGAACAGGATCTTGGTTGAGATGGCCAGGACGTTGTTAGACGAGTACAGTACTCCAAAGAAGTTTTGGGCTGAGGTTATAGCTACTGCTTGTCATATTTCTAATTGAGTATTCTTGGGAGCACATTTGTACCGCACTTATTATGAGTTGAGGTATACGTGAAAGCCCAGTGTTTCTCATTTTCATGTGTTTGGTTACAATTGTTTCATTTTAAAGTCCGATAACCTAGATAAGTTTGAGTCTCATTCTTCTAATAGTATTTTTCTAGGTTACTAGACTTCTTCTTGTAGCTATAGGGTCTGAAGTTGTGATGCGAATAGGATCATAGCGACCTGTGATATGACCTTTGATGAGGCTAGCCTAGGAGCTAGACCTAATATATCAGGCTCTTCTTCTCTCTCCGAGACCATCTTTGTAGAGGATGAGGATGATGGAGTTGATGGTGTTCTATCTGATCCAGTCCCCTCTATACCTGAGATGCCTCCTATTTCTATTTCTACACCTTAGGGAGACCAGCCCTTACCTTCAAACTCTCCTTCTGCAGTGGCTCTGTACCTGCCTCTTCTATTCATGAGGTAGAGACCACTTCTGTTTCTGAACCTTCCTGCCATATTCAAAGAGATCATCCACCTGATCAAATCATTGGTGATCTATTTGAGCGAGTCACACGCTCAAAATCAGGCTTGTCTAGCTTTTGCGTCCACTTAGCTTTTGTTGCCTCTTTTGAGCCGAAGGATGTTTCTCATGCATTATCTGATGAGTCATAGTTTAATACTATACATGAGGAACTAGAGAGCTCTGAAAGGAACAAGGTATGACAACTTGTTGAGCTCCCATCTGGTCATAATGTCCTTGGGACCAAGTGGGTGTTCAAGAATAAGCAGAGTGAGGATGGCATTATCATTAGAAATAAGGCTAGACTACTTGCACAGGGCATTACTCAGGTTAAAGGTCTTGACTTTGAGAAGTCGTTTGCCCCTGCAACTAAACTAGAGGCTTTTACGATACTGCTTGCATTTTCAGCATCCAAGGGCTTAACCTTTATCAAATAGATGTTTAGAGTGCATTCCTCAATAGGTACATTAAGGAAGAGGTGTATATCAGGTAGCCTCCAAGATTCGAGAACCCTAATTACACAAAACATGTCTTCAAACTTTCCAAAGCCTTATATGGACTTAAGCAGGCCCCTAAAACTTTGTTTGAGAAGCTTAAATTCTATCTTCTTAGTCATGGTTTTAAGATAGGTATAGTAGACAAGACTCTGTTCATCAGACACTAGAATTCTCATTTTCTCCTCATCCAGATTTATGTGGACGATATTATCTTTGGTGGCTCTTCGCACTCTCTTGTGTCTCAGTTTTCAGAGGTGATGAGCATAGAGTTCGAGATGAGCATGATTGACAAGTTAAGCTACTTCCTTGGCTTCCAAATTAAGTAGAATCAGGAGGGCATCTTTTTGCATTAAGGTAAGTACACTAGAGACCTCCTGAGGCACTTCGACCTGTCTGATGGGAAGCCAGTGATGACTCCTCTGGCCATCAATGCTATCCTTGAGCCTGATGAGGATGGCGAGTTAGTTGATCAGAAGGAGTTTAAGAGCATTATTGGTTCTCTCCTATATCTCACTACCTCAAGGCTGGATATACATTTTGCTCTATGTCTGTGCGTCTAATTTTAGGCTTCTCCTCGCATCTCTCACCACCAAGCGGTGAAGCGCATCTTTAGGTACCTTCGAACTACTATTGATTATAGTATTTGGTACTCTTCCTTTTCTTATCTGTCTCTTAGAGCCTTTTTTGTTGCAGACTTTGCTGGCCATAGGATAAATAGGAAGAGCACTTCTGGCACTTGCAAATTCATTGGTACTTGTCTTGTCTCTTAGTCATCTAGGAAGCAGTCCGAAGTTGCACGGTCACGATACTCGATGACACGGCATGATCGGATCTGCCCGCACTAATCGGCGGATATAATCCTAACTTACCTAAACAGATACGGCTCAACCTCCATCGCCTGCTCTTGATCCAACGGTCTATGGATGCTAGGGTTACAAAGCCCATCTACAAACCATGGCTGTTAGATCAAACATCAACACTTATGACAACTCTACCAACACGGCTTGAAAATGGCCTATGATGAAGAGACTACGGTCACTGTTGCAGGTTCTATAAACTAGGCTAACGAGCCGACAGCGCAAGGCAAATGGGATGCACTGTGCTAGGCCTCATGTGCACAGTATTGGGCTCCAACCTAATACTGTTTATACGAATTTCCTCAAAAATTTTCTTTTAAAATAATTGTAGAAATTAGTTTAACTAGTTTTAAGCAATAAAAATATCAGGAAAAATCCAAGAAAAATCTCAAAAATACTTTGAGACATTTTGAACTCAAATAAAATATTTTTAGCCAAACTTTATATAAACTTTATCTATATTTAATTAGTTTTCACAAAAGGCCAAATTACTTAATTTCAAATAAATTCCAAAAATCAAATAAATTCAAAAAATCACAAAATACTGAAATAACAATAAAATAATGCTATATCAAAAATATTAGGATGTTACAAATGACTATCGTGCTCTTAATGAAGTGACAATAAAGAATAAGTATTCACTTCCTAGGATCGATGATTTATTTGATCAGATAGGAGGAGCTGGAGTTTTCTTTACGATAGATCTCTGATTTGGATATCATCAATTGAAGATTTGTGCTAAGGATGTTCCTAATACTATGTTCTCTACATGATATGGACATTACAATTTTACGGTCATGTCTTTTGGATTGACCAATGCTCCTGCATATTTCATGAACATGATGAATAAGATTTTTATGGAATATTTGGACAAGTTTGTCATTGTTTTCATAGATTACATTCTTGTTTCCTCCATGTATAAAGTAGAGAATGCAGAACATTTGAGATTAGTCCTTGAAAGGCTAAGAGAGCAATAGCTATATGCTAAGTTTACTAAACATGACTTTTTGAAAGAGAAAGTTGAATTCCTTGGGCACATAATGGCTAAGAAGCAATGTTGCATTGGGAACAACCGAAGTCAGTTACACAGATTCGTAGTTTTCTGGGGATGATAGGATACTATCGTTACTTCATCGTAGGATTCTCGACAATTGCAAAGCCACTTACATAGTTGTTGAACAAGAAGAAGAAATTTGCATGGACACCAAAATGTGATAGAAGTTTTCAAGAGTTAAATGACAACACTAGTGTTAGTGTTGCCAAACATTCACACTAGCTTCGATATTTATTGTGATGCTTCTAGACAAGGTCTTGGATTTGTATTGATACAAAATGTCAAGGTTAGTGCATATGCATCAAGGCAATTAAAGCCACATGAGGAGAATTACCTTACACATGATTTGGAATTAGCTATCTTAGTGCATGCTTTGAAGTTGTGGCATCATTATCTCATTGGTAAGAGATGTGAGATATATATGAACCACAAGAGTTTAAAATATATCTTTACTCAGTCGGATCTTAACATGAGACAGAGAAGATGGTTGGAGTTGATAATGGAATATAATGTTGGAATCCACTATCATCCTAGACAAACTAATGTTTTAGCTGATACTTTGAGCCGTAAGAGCCACATTGCTAGTATGCTAGTTTAGTAGGATCAGTCCAAGTTATGCAAGGAATTTCAGAAATTGAAATTGGAAGTTGTTCTATAGGGATTCTTAGCTACATTGGAAGTAAAACCAATTCTAGAAGATCATATCAGAGATGGTCAAAAGGATGACGAAAAGATCAACAGAATCAAATTGAAAAAGGTTGAAGGTTCAACCAAGGATTTTTCCTTGGATGAATAACATACGATGTGGCTCAAAGGTTGAATTTGTGTATAAAATAACAAGGATCATAAGTAGTTGATTCTTGAGGAAGCACTTGATTCTAAGTATTCGATTCATCTAGGATCTGTGAAGATGTATTAGGATCTTAAACAAAGGTTTTGATGGCCTAATATGAAAAGTAAAGTTGCCGAGCATATTGCCTTATGTGATGTGTGTTAGAGAGTATAAGCAATGCATGAGAGACCTAGTTTGTTATAGTCGCTAAAGGTTCCTAAATGGAAGTGGAAGGAAATTAGTATAGATATTATTACTGATTTGCCTAGAACTTGGAGGGTTATGATTCTATACGGGTCATCATTGATCATTTGACCAAAGTTGCCCATTTTATACCAATTAAGACTATCTATTCTGGAGATCATTTGGCAAAGTTATATATGTCAAGGATTGTATATTTGCATGGTGTGCCCAAGAAGATTGTGTTAGCAACGGTACCCAGTTTTCCTTGAGATTTTGGAATAAGTTGCATGAATCAATAGGGACGTGTTTGAATTTTTAGACAGATGATCAAACTGAGAGGGTTAATCAGAATTCATAGGATATGCTAAGAGCTTGTGCTTTAGCTTATGCTACCTTGTGGGATAAAAGATTGCTGTCTACTGAGTTCAGTTATAATAACAATTCTCAGGCAAGTCTGCAGATATCACCATTTGAAGCTTTATATGTCATGCCTGCTATACCCCATTGAATTGGAATGAGACGGGAGCGCATTTTGTGTTTGGGCCTAATATTCATAAGGAAGCCGAAGAGCAAATTGCAATGATTAGAGAAAGGTTAAAAGTGTCTTAGTTGAGACAGAAGAGTTATGATGATAATCATCGTTGAGAGTTATCCATCTTAAAGGAGTTATAAGGTTTCACGCTAAAGGAAAGCTAACGCTAAGATATGTTGGTCTGTTTAAAATCTAAAGTCTTCGATGTGAGGTTGCCTATCGGTTGGAGCTGCCACAATCATTGGCAGGCGTGCATGATGCATTCCATGTGTCACAGCTTAAGAAGTGTCTCAGAGTGCCAGCAGAGCAGACACCATTGTAAGCAATTGAGCTACATGAAGATTTGACTTACAAGGAGTAGTGGATTAAGATTTTGGATGTTATGGAGGGCAAGAGTAAGGTGAGAAAGACCTGAGGATCGAATAAAGGGGCCACAAGGAGAATGTCGTAGGTTCTCCACTTTGATGCCACGGGGGTTTGCACGAGTCCTCCGATGTATAAGGGGCGCTACTAATCTTTTCTTGGCCAATTGGTAAGGGAGAAAGTGCCGATCACAATTAAGGAGTGGAGGAAGGAAGTCAACGCTGAGCAGAAGAATCGGCTGTGGGACGAAGTTAAGGGGAAATGGATTATACAAGAGAAAGATGAAAGCAATTCAAGGCGGTACGCCTTGAAGAGAATGGATGTGTCTTTGAGGCACTTCAGGATTATCATGCATGGTGAGTACATGCTGAATGGCCATACTACCTCTGAGAGGTGTCTGTTTGTGACTCCCGATGTTTGGAAAGAGTTCACAAGGATGAAAAGTACTCCCGAAGCAGAGGAGATGAGAGAGAAGAACATCGCTATCCAGAAGTAAAATACACACGCACACCACCTTGGTTCCACTTGATATGAAGGGAAGCACGCAGAGTGGACACGACTAGCCGAAGAGTGTGCGAACTTTGGAATGGTGATGCCTTACTCACACATATGTGAGGAGCGGGCACGCGACTTGGTATTAGGCAGGATGAAGAAAACTTTCGACGGTCGGCTTGTAGTTCCAAACTCCACGACTGCATAGATCGTCTCCGACATCGTAAGACATCTAACTTAGTACATTGCAGTTGACCTTTCCCATTGTATTTTAGAACTAATTTATACTCGCTTGCAGGAGGAATTAAGCCATCATAAAAAGTAGGGGACCTTTTAGAGCCAATGGTCGAAGGACATCCTATTTTTTGGCAATCGGGAAGCCTAACCATAAGGGCCAAGTGCTTGCTACAGGTGTGGGGCATACAAAGAGGTCTGTCTTCCAATAAGACGCTGCAAGTGCCAGATCAAAATCATGAGAGGCATGTGCAGAGGGGCTCATGGACACGATGCAGGAGGAGCTCAAGGAGGATATGAGGGAGGAGATGATGGCACATGAGGAGTGCTTGAGGGTCGAGATGATGGTGATGATCTTCTAGAGTTAGAGTCAGATGGCCTCACCACTCATATAAAGGCATGTGCCCTGCCTTAGCAGCTGCGCTTCCAAAAATGATCAGACCAGTCCCCAGCTCAAGGTAATAATTTTTTGTAACTTAAAGGTACAAGGATAAGCTAAACAATGTTTTCGATCACGTTGCGCACTTCTTACAAACGCCTACCAAGTGCTAGCTCGTCATGATGGAAGATAGATTTCTCATTGAGGCTGGATGCGGGGTTGCATTTCCATGCAAGGAGACTGACACAATTCATGGTAACCCTTTAGGGAAGGGCTACATGAACGTACAAGTGGAATATGTCCACGAAGACTTCCTATATCATATGCTAGAGCTCCCCCTAAATGACAATATTACCACTCTCTAGCAAGCACGGATTGAAGGAGAACGTGTATGCTACACTAGCCGAAAACAAAATTTTCTACGCATTCAACCAGGATACATGCGAGTCAAAGATCATGGAGCATTACCCTTGGAGCACGTTAGCAGCGGAAGTAGAGTGGGTGAAGCCTCCCCGCGTGCTCCGAAGCACTATACGTAGTCGAACGTACTCCCGACTGCTCGACCGAGTGCTTGCGAGATCACCCGAGTGCTTTCGCCGAGTGGTCTCCGGACCGCCGAGTGCTCGCCAAGTGATCGCTGAGTCCTTGAGCGTCTCCTCGCCATGTGTGCGATCACGGCGGATGAAGATGTGCATGCACAGGTTGGAGAGGTGAAACGATCGCCGATCGGCGAGGACGGATGCTGTGGCGCCTCTCGGTATCCACACGTCCGGGGGTGGACGCCGTCGCCGGTGTGCTAGCACCACTGCGCGACAACTAGGGTTTCTGGCGAGGGTAGGGGTCGACGGCTAGGGTTTCGTGGTGGGGAGAACCTCATGGTCGCACACCCCACGCCCTTTATATAGAGTGCACTAACGGCCCTTCTCGATAAAGCCCACTAGGACTCACTAATGGATCTTCTCTGAGAAATACATTAAGACGCCAGAGGATCCAAATCTGTGTAAACCCACTAATGGATCCAATCCATCGGACATGATCCAACCCGTTAAGTGTGTGACCCGTTAGGTTCATACGCCAAATGGCCATAATACCGAAACCTCTTTTCTAGACCATCGACAACGATAGTTCCTAGCAGGGACATGTTGTCCCCGAATCTGCAGAATGATCGTATCGGCTGAACCTTGATATACTCATATACCAATCCTTTTGCCACGCGATACCGGTCAAGCTCAAGGCAAGATCGTGCCATCCTTGTGATAGCTCGACCCATTCACTCGTCAATGTAATGGATATAATTCATGATTAACACTTTAATCACTTTGGCATGGCCATGCACTTTTCCTTATCCATCCACACCGAGGGCCGAGATATCTCTCCGTTATCAAGGAGGGCAAATTCCATCTTGATCTCTTATATCTCACGTCATGTTTCATGGCATACTCGTAAGCTACCTTTATAACTCCTGATTACGGAGAAGCGTTTGATAGCCCCAAAGTATACAATTACACATGCTCGAGAATCAATAAGAATCTCGGTCAAAGGATCGTATAGGTATACCACTCGAGACTACACCACGATGGCACTTCTAAGATAACAATCTCATCGGTGTCTCGGAGGCGGGTCTATCCAACCCCATGTTCTCTAACATGTGCCCACATTATTGATTTGATATCTCCATATCTATGGTATGTGAAACATTACCATCAATCAATACATGTCTTTGGTCAGATCACTATTGTCCCACATAATGATATGTGACCGAGGATCCTTTAGAATAATATCATATAACCAATGTGTTTCACAATTAAGTCATACTCAATAAACAAAGGAGTGACATTTATTCATGGAACTGATAAGTACATGAACATAGACGTATGATACAATCATCTCACATGATCGCCTCTAGGGCATATCACTAACACGGATGTCATTCATCAAGTGACCCACGACAGTTGTCATACTACTCAAGGTAAAAATCCCCTGCATCTTCTCGATCATTTCAGTATTGCAACGTGTTACATATGCATATGGTTTGTAGGTTCCTATCGTACCTGCCAAAGAACCACAAGAGACCTCGGAGACTCCTTCTATGAAGAAGGCAAAGTTGAAAGAAGCTACAACGCCCCCTGAAGTACATGGAAAGCCCCTTGTCCCGACCTCAAAGAGTCCTTCTATCAAGAATGCAAAGTTGACAGAGTCCCCTCGAGATTATAAGGATAACATACATGGAAAGCCCTTTGTCCCTAGCAATAAATTGAACACTCCAAGCCTGTGCACTCACTTGCTCTATGGATGGTACATTGAAAAAGGCAAATGAGGCCGAGCGTCACGTCAATTTCAATGTGAGGTATCGAGGGGCACATTTCTACCGCAAGGAGCATGGAACATGCCCATTGTTTTGAGGATATATTCTGTTTGTATAGCCTGAAAGCCATCGATATTTCTACTGTACAATCCTAAACGCTTTGAGTATTGCACCATACAATATGAGGCTGTAACTATTATAGGATTTTGTATTATATTTTTTAACATTTGACATGAGTTGCAGGATAATAAGGCAGCGAACCATGACTGGTAAACACCCAGTTGAGTTCATTGACCCCAATATTATCACAACAGGGCCCCCTTCTTACACCTTTTGGGTTCATAAAAAGGGTGAACCACACACCGCCACTAGTAGTACCAAAGCTAAGATATTGCAAATAAATTAGCTAGATCCATCTCATTCCAGACATGCAGTGGCATGTTTGGTTCAGGTCAAAGGCTTACAAGACTAAGTCCTTAGAGTGACTAGAGCAAGACTTCCACATACCCTCTACCCTTCGGCTCACCTTAGCACACTGCCCCTTGCCACTTGCCTCAATCTAAATTATTACCACCCCAGTTGATTACCAGGCACCACGTGCTATCAACAAGTCAACATCGTTGCGTGACATCCTCCGTCACTACAACTCAATATCATCGTGTGGCAACACCTGACATATTGATTCATAATCATGTTCCATCTTCCATTAGTCAAGATCAAACATGATGTTCCATGTACATTGGATGATGTGGCATGGCTAAGCAACTAATACGTCTAATCATCCCATGTTGATTTTAATATTAACCAACTATAGTGAACCAATCTAGGGTGACAATAGATAATGGCGTACAAATAAGAAGGTAGGGTATAACTCAAATAGGTAGATTAGCTAAGTCTTAATTTAGACTCAAATAGTTGTATACATGAAATAATATGCATCGAGGTTAAAACAATATAGCAGTTTTATAAACATGGGTTCAACATGATCAAAATATAACTTGCCTTGAAAAAGCCCTAATTCTTGCTCTAGACCTTGGTCTGGAGTCAACAAATCTTTCTTGAATGTGTCGCACAATTCAGCGTCTACGTGAAACGAGAGAGAAAGCCAAATAAACAACAAAAAGGAGGGCAATCAAACTTCAAAAAATAAATAAAATTCACCATTAAATAGATCTCAATTTTACAAATTTTTATAAATTTGAATCAACTCAATCGGAGCTCGTATGAGGGAGAACATCTCGTGGAAGATTCAAAAATCCAAAAATAAAAAAAAATTGAAAAAAATAAAATAATAAACATAATTATTTTTCTATTGAAAATTCCCCTTTATGACATCAGCATTACATCACCATGATGTCAACACCTAGAGTTTTCCAGCTGAAATATTTTTCAACAGAAAATTTAGATTTATGATGTTGGCATGACATCATTGTGATGTCAGAGAAAACCTGGGCCAAACCTGTTGTGACGCGTCGCACGGTCCATAGATGCGGCTCACCACCCTCTGCCAATACACCATGAGTGTGGCTCATGGCACTTTGTGTCCCACGCTAGCCAACCTTCGCGATGGGATTGGCCGCAACACCGCCCACAACACCTCATCCAATGGCCAACGCGCATCACAATCTTGACCACTCGTGGCCAATCCGACAGACATTGCTACCGATGTGGTTTTAAACACTATGTGGTTATGTGGCGTAATCGTAGTAGTTCACCTTAGATTGAACTGCTAACCATCTTCCTAGTGTTGATGGCGGAACGGTGGCGCAGTGTTCACCGGACTTGAAGACGAAGACAAGGTGATGGCAGAACAACAACTTTCGGTGACCAACAGATGGCAGTTTCGGGGCAGCGTGAAGTGCTGAATCTGGATTTGGAAACAACACAGTGAATAATGGCTCGATGACAGCACAACGGGGTTAAAATGAGCTGCGTCGCAACTTGAGCTACGACAAGCTTGAATGCGCAAACGCAGCGTCTTTGGTGGTGGTTCTTGAGGGAAAAGACGCGCAGGTTCATGGTGGACCATGAAGGCCTAACCTCCCCTTAAATACCCTCGATATCCGCACTCTACATGGTGTTCAAGTTCGTTGCAGCGGCGGAGGCATCTCAGACAAGGACATCGGCGGCGGCTTGGAGAAGAACTCTCCCTGACTGTTCGATATGCGATCAATGGTTGTGATCCAAGCTGACGTGGCACAATCCAACCTGGTGACAGTATCCAATAGCGATGATTAGAACATGACCTTTACTGCAACGCTTAATGGAGCTATTCAATCTTGATCCGATGACCAACGCTGCTAGGGTTTCGCTGCTACGCACATTGATCTCAACCGTGCGATGTAAGATCTATGGTCACACTCTATTACTTCTAGAATTTGGGCCAAACAGGCCATACAGCGATGGGCCCTGTGCTTAAACAGCAATGGGCACGGACTCACCGGGGTGGCCCAATCCTTGGCTGATGCGGATGAAGGAGCATCCTTGGGAGGAGGAGAAGACATTTTGTGGGTGGAATTACCTTGCGATCGCGCTGGATTGGGAAGATGAAGGCTGCTAACCTTAGCGGCGGATTTCACAAGAGGAACGCTAAACAAAAGAAGATGAGGGAGCGAATGAGCACAGTGCGCAGAAAACCGTCTCAGTTGCTCCTAGCTCCATATTTATAGGGAGCGATGCCAGCTTTCGCCTTGAGCGGGAAAACGCTTCGCCCTCTGCATAACTTGGGGTTGCCCTAGGGCACGCTTCAAGATGGGCCAAAGGCCGCGTGCATTGAATCACTGCGCATAGGCTCAATTGGGCCAAAAATTGATTTGGGAAACGGTATGCTCCATGATGGGCCAAGAGCCAATGACTGCATTAGACGGGATTTGGGTACCTTCCAAATGCGAACATCCTCTTATGATATGCCTCATGATAGGCCATATGTTGAATACCATTTGAAACGGTATCAGATATCATAAAGATAGTCTAAAAAAGCAAAATCCAGTGGTACGCCTCATGACAGGCCAATAGCTGTGCACTCTGGCGCATAGGTACCCCTCGGCTAAAAGCCAACTTGAGCGGAGATATTCTCCATACTGAGTCGCGTGCTGATCCGAGAAATCGGGTTGGGAACCACTCGGAATAGTGCCACGTGGAAATCTGTCGAGTCCTTCACGGCCTACTCGCTTACTGCAAAGCACTCGGCGGCATAAGAGACCAGTCGGGAAGCCTCGGAAGTAAAAAGGCAATCTGACCGCGAAGCACTCGGGGGCTACTGTGGGACATATACGTCTAGGTGTCTGCATGGCAAGCCAACGAGGCCCAACCAGACAAGGATGGGCTGGGCCGATTGCAGAAAGATAAGAGCCACAAGGGGCGCGCCAAGACGTACCCGATAAGGAAGTCCCAGAGAAGGCAACCGACTCGGATTAGGTAGGATGCGATTGTAATCTAGTTCATTATGATACGGATATAGAACAGGAGTTATAATTCATACTTCGTATCCGAGTGGGACTCTCTTTTGTAACCGTCCTCCTCTACTATATAAAGGGAGGGGCGGGAGAACATTGAAACACAATCTCATCAGCAATTAGCTAGCCACAAATAATTCCAGAGCACTGGATTAGGGTATTATCTCCTCCGCGAGAGCCCGAACCTGCATATATCTGGTGTCCCGTGTTACCATCAAGTTTGGATCCAGCGCCTAGCCCCCTTTTCTTTATTGCCGATAACAAACGTCGACACCGGCCCGTCACTATTAACCAATTTCCAAGCTTTTCCTTTAAAAAATTCCATTAATTAAACTATTTAATTAAATATAGATAAAATATCAAAAAATTCTAAGAAAAATCTCAAAAATACTTTGAGACATTTTGAACTCAAATAAAATATTTTTAGCCAAAATTTATTTAAACTTTATCATTATTTAAATACATTTCAATAAAAAGCCAAATATAAATATATCTAATAAAATCCTAAAAATCCAAATAAATCAGATAAATACTAAAATGCATAAGTAACAATAAAATAATAATAAGTTTTCTTTTATTGAAAAATTTGGGATATTCTGATCAAAGTAGGAAAAGATCTAAAAGTCGAGTCGATGAGCGACTAATAGCAATCATTAAGGAAAGGGTTGAGGAAAGGCTCAGAGTGAAATTTGATGATTAGACAAGAAACCTTAAAGAAAGAATGGAGCAAAGGGTGGTTACAGAGAGGCATGTACAGACTGCGCAAGCCGCAGAGCACCGACGCAATTTAGCCCAACTAATCATTAGCTGCACATAAACCCTTGAGACAAATGTAGACGACATCAAATTTTCTGTCGATGATATCCAGGTAATATATATGTCTAGAATGCTCCACAGATAGACCTGTTGGACATCTTAGCTAATTATGTACCATTATGTAGGTGGCCACTCTGTGCAATCTTCAAGTGAGGCTTGCCAATGGCTCTGTTCCCCTACAGATTGCTTGGGAGCACGTATATCCATCCAGTCGAGGGACAATTGTTCATAGTCACTCGGTAGCGCCGGGTTATGTGAAGGTGAATGTCTACAATGAAAGTCCTCCAGCAATAGAGCCACATGCATATTATGAGCCAGCTGTTGCGTCGGAGCTACCAGCACTACTGAAGCCATGTGCTGCACCAAAGTAGGTCACAAAATTAGGTACCATGCCCCATACATGTTGGGATCCGAATATGCAAATCTGGACCCTCTGTGTATTCCACACTAGTCCAGGATCACACTAGTGCACACAGTCTCAACATAGATGAATATCACAATTATACTCAATGATATCACAATATAGACTTCATCAAATTTAATATAACTATTAGATGACCTTATGGTCCACCTTACATGAATACACTTCATAGGGTTAAGATTGAAAATAAACAAACTGCAGTGGAAATAAACTTATTTGTAGAAAAACCCTTCAATTTGCCATAGACAACTAACAAGGTTCACACCCTAGTTATTCGCCTCTTCTTAGTACTCTAGCAGACATAGCTTCTTCTTCAACTGGTGATGATTTGTTGCAAGGGATGAGTACATAAAGCACTCAACAAGTTGTGCACAGTATGCAAGTCTAATATACTATATGTATGGCTTATTACAAAGGATTGGCTAACATGGTTAATTTGCATAAAACAGTATTTGTAAAGATATAGCATAAGTAGATTGAAAAGAAAATAAAGCAAATAATAACAATAATAAATTTCTCATTTGTTTCTCAATAACCAACTCATAACCTTAAATCATAATTCGTCTCCCATATCCACAATTGTTTTGATAAAACCTATACATTCATTGTAATCACCGAGTAATGCTCAATACCGTGAACACGGCTATTTTAATACGTTTTACACTCTATAGAGATTATACACTTTACCCAGAAGGTATAATCATGCACCACAAAGAAGAGTGATTATAACAAA
The DNA here is from genome assembly GCA_036346375.1 of Guadua angustifolia. NCBI lineage: Eukaryota > Viridiplantae > Streptophyta > Magnoliopsida > Poales > Poaceae > Guadua > Guadua angustifolia. The sequence goes on from CM070522.1 coordinate 25,026,310, forward strand.
ACCTTTCCAATGCCCGTCTAAACTCAGTACTACCTGCTAAGATTTCAAAACTAGTGGGACTGGTTACCACATCCATAGCCTCTCTCTTGCACTATGTGAGCCAATCCGTGCGATGATGGTTACCAGTTACCACAATCTGGGTCTCACACCACCACTAATAGTACCAAAGTTTAGATATAACAAATTAATTAGCTAGGTCTGTCCCATACTAGACTTGTGATTGTGTGAATGGCTCCATTCAAATTCTTGCAAGCTTAAGTCCTTAATTGACCAAGGCAAGACTACCAAAAATCATCATAACCATGAATCATCAAATATCACAAAAATAATGTGATTGCCCAAATGCCACACTGGCCCACCACAAATCCTTGCCACATGCCTCAGTCAAATCATTTTACCACCCCAGTTGTTTACTATGTACCACGTACCATCATCAACAACAACATTGTGTGACAATACCCGACACAAAAGTTAATAAACATATTCCATAATCATTAAGCAAGATTAATTGTTTTCATATAAAATGATAACTTGTTGCATGGCTAAGCATAATACTTGCGTTTTAACTATCTATATTGGCAATTATAGCTACTAACTAATAAGTAACCATCCTAGGATGACAAATGAGGTGTGACATACAACATAGCAATGTGTATGCAACACAAAGCAGACAATTAACTATTCCCAACATACTTGAAACAAGTGATAATTAAATTAGCATGCAATACTTTAAACCAACATAATATTTAAATTATGTGTTCAACGTGATCAAAGCATAACTTGCGTTCCAAGAGCTCTGAATCCTACTCTAGACCTTATTCGTGCACTGGCTCCTCGATCACAAACTCACCAGATAACTTGACGTCTACACGAAACGAGAGAGAAAGCAATAAATACCAAAAGTATAGAGTAAGATCAACTTCAAAAATAAAATAAAATCAACCATTAAATAGAGCTTGATTTTACAAATTTTTAGAAACTAGAATCACCTCAATCGAAGTTCGTATGAGGGAGAACGAGCTAAACAAATTTTGAAATAAAAGATAAATCATGAAAAAGGAAAAACCTAATTTAACTGAATTATTTTTATAATGGAAATAGCATTTACGATGTCATGCTAGCATCAGCAAAGATATTATTTTCAGCTAAATTATTTTTTACAGAAAAACTGAATTATGACGCCATGTTGACGCCACGGGACATGTGGCACAACCATGGCTTAATACCCGGTGCGACCATGGTGTGACACGCATCACCGGCGTATGGAATAGGTCCAAGACTGGTGTTGGTCCACCATGGACTAGTAGCATTGTGCCCGTGCACAGTTGATGCAAGCATTGGCATTAGCAGACACGCAGCCCGGTGTGGGCACGACACACAACAGAAGCACAGCCATCCAAATCAGATCGAACGTGGCGGCTATAGGAAAAAAGCGTCAAGGCGATGTGGCTCTATCCCAGCAGGTGACACATGACAAGATCTGGGCTGTTGGCTTTAGATCCGATGGCCCAGATGGCATGGTAGAGACGTAGCAGTGTGGCTGCCCAGGTGTGCAACACGCGGCGCACATCCGGCCGCGCTTCCTGCATCCAACGGCCGAGATTGTGTGGAGGTAGGCAAAGCGGTTAGGCACACGCGACAAGATCCAGACCGCTCAAGGTTGATCGAACGGCTGAGGGAGCTCACGAGGATGGTAGTGGCATGGCAGCACGGAACGACGTTTTCTCACCAGAGTCGAAGACGATGAACATGGTGGCGGCGTTCTAGGGCTCCTCCGGTGACGATTCTTCCTGGGTTCGATGTGGCGCGATGAGACAGACTCAATTCTAGGTAGGGACACTGCGGAAGATGACGAATGTCAACGGAAGAGATGAAGAACCACGGTGTCATTCTCCTAGAACAACCGTGAGCTCGTGCAAGAAGACGAAGGCGTCTCGATGTGTGGGCTTGGGTCAGCAGATGCAGCGCGAGGTGGGCTACACGATGCGCTAGGCGGCGCATTAAATAGCCACCTCGACGAGCGCAAATGGGGCAAAAATGAACCCTAAGGATCATGGTATGTCTTCAGTCCGAATTTTCAGTTGGTGATATCCGGATGGAAGGTCTATCTTAGAGAAGACTCCTGCTCCTCTCAACTGATCGAAAAGATCATCTATCCTGGGTAAAGGATATTTGTTCTTTATCGTCACATCAATAAGTGCACGATAATCTATACACATTCTAAAACTTCTATCTTTCTTCTTTACAAACAATACCGGGGCCCCACGGTGATGAACTTGGCCTTATGAAACCTTTTCCCAAAAGCTCTTCGATCTGCTTTTTCATCTCCACTAGCTCTTCGGTGGACATCCTATAAGGTCTCTTTGCAATAGGAGCGCCTCGAGCACCAATTCGATGACGAACTCAATATCCCTATCAGGCGGCATACCAGGCAAGTCCTCGGGAAACACATCCGGAAACTCTTTTACTACCAGAACATCTTCCATATTAACAGCTTTTACACTATTAACCATTAGTTGACCATCCTGAACAGTAATTGCTTGAATTTCCACCTTCTTGCCATTTGAGCTTTCAATAGTTACAACTCTCCGTCCACAATCAAGCACTGCATTGTGCTTGGATAACCAATCCATTCCTAGAATAACATCTATGGTCTGGGTATCTAGTATAATTAAGTTTGCTAGGAACTTGTTGGCGCCAAAAAACGGGAAGAGGGTTTATGGCCCACAACACACCAGACGAACACCGGGTTCAGATTTGCGCGAGCGTGCCAACCGATTTGACCCTGTAATCGATAAGGAGGATAATGTAAAATTCAATCAATCCGATCCTGGTAACGAATCGGCTAGAACAAGAATCAGCCAGAGAGCCGATTTGTTAAAGGTAACTAGATTAGCCGATTAAGACTAATTCGAGGGATAAAAGGTAGATCGATTCTGAAAAGGCGATGCGCAATAAGACAGAACAAATCAAACCTGAAAAAGCCAATGACGATCAAACAATCGGCGATGCGCAACTTTATTTGATCGATGTCGACTTACAGAGGAAAGATTACAACGCTAAAAGACTAAAAACTATGAATGAAAAAGTAGTAGATGTGTTTGTTGGATTGTGGATGCCCCTTCACGCAGCCCTACTGCGCCTTTTATACTCATCAGTCGATCCGAGTCCTGATCCAACACGCCAAAGCAATCCGAATCGCTTGTGTAGTTTCCTATTTGGACTCGTTTCCAAATATTGTTCGTATATTGTTCAAATTCCTTGAGACGCACCATGTTGTAGCCAAACTCATGTCGTAGCTTCCAAAAACTGGTGTAAACATATGCCCCCCATTTTTGAAAGATAACTTGTTATCTTTCAAAAATCCATCGGCTGATCCTTCATCGGCTTCGATGTTTATCGGCTACTTCCTTGTTGGTTGAAGAACCGCCTCGTTGATCGTTATTTTAATTGCGCCAAAAATCTTGGTGCGGTTTAATGGCAGGTGTCGCCTCAATTCATTTCCCGCCACTTTTACTTTTCACCGGGCTATATATATGCGGGACCCCCACGGTCATTTTCACGCTTTCCAGCTCTGGCATCTTCTGCAATCGGCTTCTCTCGACTTCTCTGCACTCGTGATCAACCTTTCAACTCCCTCAGTCGGCTGAATGGATCCTTCAAAGGTACTCATTCCGATTCCTGAAAGCGATAACCAGTATTACCTAGGTCCAGTAGGAAACATAGAAGCCGACACAATGATAAACGTAGAGATTCCTAGACTTCCTTTGTCAGCTCAGGGTTACAACGTGACCGAATGGGGCAAGAGTTTTAGGGCTTGGCCGACAGCGCTCAAAGGGTGGAGGAGCTGGTATATTAGAGTATCGGCTCAAAAAAGAGCAGAGTGGGAGCAGATGGGCATAGCCGAATGCCTCCCCTTGAGCTTAGCTTGCCCGGAAGCCAATGAGCCCTTGGTGGCCACGGCGTGCTATTTTTGGTCCGATACTCTTAATGCTTTCCTTTTTCACTGTCTGTCGGCCCGACCCTTACGGGCGCCGCTCAAGCTGTCTTTGCTTAAGGCCTGACGGAGACCAGTTGTCGGCCTATCATGGGAAACCCCGTTTCCAGCTGATTCAATCGAAAGGTGAAGGATGGTCAAAGTACATTCAACACAACAACAAAGTGGATGGTCTGGTATCGGATGAAGAGCACACAGCGTTCCTCAACCTCTGGCTTGAAAGGTTCCTCTTCTGCGGTGCATCCCTGGGACCAACCCAAGTGTACCAACTGGTAGCGGAGAGACTTGTAGATGGTCATCGGCTTGCCCTTGGGAAGATGTTCTTAGGCGCAGTCTATCAGATGATGTTTGTCATTAGAAGCCGGCTCTTTTCTGGTTTCGCTCAATTCATCGTTGGCAATGTTGGAGGGCCCTTATGGTTTATTCAGCTATGGTTGTATAGTATCTTTAGCCGACAACTTATTTCAGAGCCTCTTGAAGATTCTGCTTTTCCTCGGGAAGATTACCCAGAGAATGCCACTCCTCAGTTTAGGGCAAGCCGATCTCATGGCGAGAGGCTTATAATGTGCTCGAGTGGCGATACCAAGATTACCCCGGCCAGTTTACATAAATACCTTGCTTTCTTCTTGAGTCCGACAAATGTAGTATTTTCCAAAGAAGATTTCTTCTCTTATGGTGATGCGCCGATTTTCGATGGCCATCTTTTACGAAATTAGAAGTCGATAGCTCTTTAATGTCGAGTTATCGTTGTCGCCTATCGGATTTTTATCTCCCCGCATTCTTCATGTTGGCCTGAATTCTAGGAATAGAACTTTCCAACCCTCATATGAGTTCTATCATCCATCTGCTTACTCTCGTCGCCTTGGCTTTGGTCAAGTGGTTCCTTCATGTCCCTTCTTGATCGGCTTCAACCTGTATGCAGAGTAAGGAATCTTCTATCGACAAGCGTAGCTCTTTCAATTGTCGATGAACTTCAAGTTTCAATCTGCCGCTTCATCTTAATCTCGTCGGGCTCGCCAATTCATTGTTTGGTGGTCGCGAATAGCCGAGGCTCTCTATTTGGACCGTAACCCATCGGTAATAATAGAAAGATTTTTACCGGATTATCATGAGCCGACGGTAGTCCCCAAAGGATGAGCGCAAAGAAGAAGGATAGCTCAGCGAGGATAGCTCCTCGGGTATACCGATTCATCGGTGTCGTAGAGGTATCGGCCGCTTTAAGTGGCTTTACCATGTCTCGATTCTCTTTATATGTCGATCGACTTTATCATGATTTTTGCGAGGTTTCATCCGCGTGCGAGAAGACCACCGCCGCCCATCGGAGAGTGGCTCAAAAGGAAAAGGGCCGCATCAGTCAGTCGGCTTGACCGGCTATACATCGGGCAATCTCCAAGTAAATAGCCCTTCGCTGGAAGAACTTACCAAAGAGCGGCAATCAAGTAAGTATTAATTCCATTCTTTAGTGAGAATTCTGTCTTCTCTTCTGACACCTTCTTGCTGATTCCAGAAAAACCAAAATCTACCAAGGTAGTAACCAAGAAAAAATCCCAAAAGAAACCCCAAGCGATGAAGGAGGGAAGTGCCGAGAGTTCCTCTCACGCACCAGCCGATATTATTGGAGTAAGCTATCACTGTTTTCACGTCTCATAAAAATTTTGCATTGTTGACTCTCCGTCTTTTCTTTCACCGACAGCATCGGTTCAAGCATGGCGTCTTAGCCAATCTTCAGGATATGTCTGCTGTCGCACATTCGGCTCAACCTCTCGTAAACCGCGCCGAGCCGATCCTCCCAGCTCCTGCCGCCTTAGTGCCTTAAATCGGCTTCTCCGTAGCAATCCGATGCGAGAATTGGCGGACCCTATGGATTTGCTCGGCTTTACCTTGGGCGAGCTTGATGACCCGAGAGGTGATGGCATCGGAGGATTATGTTGCTACTCTACGCAATATTATTGATGTTTCAACGAAGGCATCGGCTTCCGTTGTTCATTCCGAGCCAAGCATGCGGAAAAACTGAATCGGCTTTTCAACGAGGTCTCTCGGCAAGCTCAAATCCTTGCCAATGCCCACTTTTACGGATGCTATGGTCATTGTACAAGTGACCTCCCACCAGAGACCATGGGGGCTCTTTTGGGTGTCTGTCACTTGACGAGAAGAGGAGGAGGTGGAAGTCGCTGCACGACGCCTGCGAGGAAAGCGCAACAAGCCGATCGCCGTCTCTTGGAACAACTGGTGGCTCAAGCGAAGTCAATGAAGCAGGATTTCGACAAGGAAACTGCTTCTGCAAAATCTCTAAAGGCTCAGCTCCTTCAGGTAGAATCAGCCAAGCGGGAGCTTGAAGAAAAAGCGGCGACCTTCGTAAATGCATTTAGTCGATGGACAAGCTCAGTTGTCGGTGAAGACCACTTCCATAGCTGACAAGAAGCAGAAAATAGGCCAAGCCGTAGCTCGTGTTAAAGAGCAAAATGCAAAGATAATTTCGGTGCCCGGTAGTGCTCAAGCCGACGAGAAGATTATTGATGACATTCAAACCGCGCTTGCTAAGGCCGCCGGAGCGTTATCGGCTTTAGGTGCTAGGCTTCGGCTCGGCTTCTAAACTTTGTTGCGCGTGCGGTGTAAAACATTGTTGTTTTTGCTGTATTTTTGTTACATGTTCTAATCGGCTGCGTAACCGATACTTATATTCTTCTTCATCAGTTGTTTTTGAACAAATTTCTTCTCTGCGCTCTTTACACCGTATTTTGATCATGCCCCGATCCAAACGCTAGGGTAGTACCGCTTTAGATACTTTCCGTTAATTGCTTTTGGTAACACCAATCCTTCAAGCGTTTCGAGTATGTACGCGTTCCCGCCAACGAGCCGATTTACTTTATATGGTCCTTCCCATGTTGGTGACCATTTACCGAATCGATTGTCCTTAGACCCGATCGGCAATATTGTCTTCCACACTAAATCGGCTTCGTTGAAGGATTTTGACACGACTTTTCTATTATAAGCTCTTGCAACTCTTTCCTTATTCTTCTTAAGCCGATTTAGAGTAACCAGCCTTAATTCCGCCAAGTCATCCAAATTGTACGTCATTAGTTCTTTGTATTCATCGGCCGATAGATCATTTTGTCTTGCTACCCGCATAGATTCGACATTTATTTCTACGGGCAATATGGCTTCTTGGCCATAAACCAACTGATACGGTGACAGCTTAGTCGATCCGTGAAATGCTAGCCGATAAGCCCATAGAGACTCTGACAACGTAGTATGCCAATTTCGAGGTTTCTCGTCGATTTTTCTTTTGATCAGCTTGATTAAAGACTTGTTGGATGACTCGGCTTGTCCATTAGCCTGAGCATAATACGGTGATGAGTTAAGCAATTTGATGCCCAGACTTTCTGCAAAACTTTTGAATTCGTTAGACATGAACTCTGTCCCTTGATCGGTTGTGATAGTCTGAGGAATACCGAATCGATGGATAATGTGTTCATTAATAAAGCCGATAGCTTCTACGCTGGTAACCTTTTTAAGCGGAACGGCTTCTACCCATTTTGAAAAATAGTCTGTAGCTGCAAGGATAAACTTATGGCCTTTGCTTGATGCTGGGAATATTTGGCCGATTATGTCTATCCCCCATCCTCTGAACGGCCATGGTTTAACGATCGGATGTAAAGCCGATGCAGGTGCAAGTTGCACGTTCCCAAATTTTTGGCAAGTTTGGCACCCTTTATAGTATCTGAAACAATCTTCCAGCATCGTCGGCCAAAAATACCCAGTTCGTCTTAGGATCCATTTCATTTTGTGGGCCGATTGATGCGCTCCGCAAATCCCTTCGTGAACCTCACCCATAGCCACTTTTGCCTCTTCTTTACTTAAGCATCGGAGAAGCAATCCCTCTAAGGTCCGATAGTATAATTCTCCTTCTAGCACGACATACTTTAGTGCTTTCTGGCGAACCTTACGTGCAGTAGGCCTGGATGGATCCAATAGGTAAGCTTTTATTTCTGTCCTCCAGTCGGCATTATCAACACACAGTACTGTTTTGTCGATTAGTTCGAATGCTCCGTATCGGCTGTATTCCTTGTAGCCTGAAGATGCCTGAGCCAAGGTGTTGGCTTTGTTGTTCATCTCTCTGGGCACATAGCCGATATGGAATGATGTGAAGGTATTGATGACCTCAAGACAATGTTCTAGATACTTTGATAATACCTCATCATTGCATTTAAATTCTCCCTTAATTTGTTGCACCACTAGTAATGAGTCGCCATATGCCTCTATACTACTCACCCCAATACTATCTGCCAACTGCAGTCCTTTGAGTAGTGCTTCGTATTCAGCTTGGTTATTAGAGCATCGGCTTTTAAGCCGATATGCGAACTCCATGTCGTGTCCTTTTGGCGAAGTTAGTACAATACCTATTCCACTCCCTTCCTGGCAAACTGACCCATCAAAATACAGTTGCCATGGGGCTACATCGACTATTCCTGCTAAAGTGTCGTGTCCTGTTATGAAATCGGCTATCACTTGGCCCTTAATGGCTTTAGCCGATTCATATTGTAGATCGAACTCGGTCAGGGCGTAGGCCCACTTCCCAAGTCGTCCTCTTAGAATTGGAGCGGACAGCATGTATTTGACGACATCGGTTCTACACACTATTATGCAGGTTGATGCTAATACATAGTGTCTCAATTTTGTGCAAGCAAAATATAATGATAAACATAATTTCTCTACTGGAGGGTACCTGGTCTCGGCGTCCACGAGGCGTCGGCTTAAGTAAAATATCACACGCCTTACCATCAATCTCTTGTGCTATTACGGCTCCGATGGTCTCGTTTTCAGCCGATATATACAACTTGAATGGAATACCTTTTTGGGGTGCGGCCAAGACTGGTGGCGATGCTAAGTATTGCTTTATATCATCAAAAGCCTTCTCCTGATCGGCTCCCCACACAAATTCCTGATGATCCTTCGCTTTAGCGCGATGGTGTGAAAGCTTCGAATCTTACCAGACAGATTCGAAATGAATCGTCTTAAATAGTTGATTTTGCCGATCAGCTTTTGCAACTCATTCTTGCATGTTGGCGGTTTTGTATTTACTATGGCTTTGACCCTTGTCTGGCTGACTTCAATTCCTCTTTGATGTACCATAAAACGAAGGAATTGCCCGGCCGATACACCAAATGCACATTTTAAAGGATTCATCTTCAGCCCATGAGCCCTTGTGTTCTGAAATACTTTTTCTAAATCGGCCAAATGTTGCCAATCTTCCTTGGATTTAACAACTACATCATCGATGTAAATTTCAACGATGTGGCCGATTAGATCGTGAAAGATCAAGTTCATGGCGCGTTGATAAGTAGCGCCTGCGTTTTTTAGGCCGAATGTCATTACTCGCCATTCATACAACCCTAACGCGCAGCATCTCAAGGCGCCTTGGGGATATCGGTTTCGCCATAAATATCTGGTTATATCCAGCGTTGCCGTCAAGAAAACCGATAATCTTGTTACCCGATGCAGCATCGATAAGCATATCGCTATAGGCATTGATATTCGTCTTTTGGTGTGGCTTTATTCAAATCCTCGAAATCTCGCATACCGCAGCTTGCCGTTCTTCTTCATGACAGCACAATGTTTGATACCCATTTGGCATATCGGCAAGGCCTTATGAATTTGGCCTCTAGCAACCTTTCAATTTCTTCTTTTATTATATTATGCAGCTCGATTACAACGACGAGGGGTTGCTTATATGGCGATACCCGGTTTGATAGGTAGCCGATGTTCTACTAGTCGTCGGCTTAATCCAGCATTTCGTAATACTCCCGTAAATAAATTCCTCAGACTTCTAAGTATTTTGACCAACTTATTTTTATATTCTAGATCTAAATTTGCACTTACAAAAGTTGGTCTTTTTCTATCACCTTCTCCTATGTCGACTTCTTCAAGCATATCGGCAGAAGTAAAGCCTTGGCCCAATTTTTCGCTTTGGAAATCTTCAATAGCTTCGCAGGAGTTTATCCCATGCCGATAGCTCCTTGCTCTGTCTTGTAGGAGTTGGATCATTTTTGACCCCATCTTCTCAAGATCTCAGTCGCCCGATCAAAGGTGCCTGGCTTGACACTGATCGGCGTAAAGCCTGTCTTCCCAATGCTGATGAAATCACAATCGTCTAGTGCCTTACCTGATATGCATTCTGCTTCTTCGTGTGGCCAATTTGCGTTAGAGCTGGCCATGGCAATATGAGCCGATGTGTCGGCTGAGACAACTTCGACTTCGTCTCCGTTCCACTGGACAAGCGATTGGTGCATTGTTGAGGGTATACAGCAGTTCGCGTGTATCCAATCCCGTCCGAGAAGTACGCTGTAATTCCCTTTTGCCTCGATTACAAAGAATGCGGTCGGCAAAGTTTTGCTGCCGACGGTTAGTTCTGTAACCATTACTCCTTTTGCTTCAGTGGGATCACCGGTGAAATCATTTAGCACCATGTTCGTCTTGATCAAGTCTTCATCGGTTTTGCCCAACTTTTTGCAAGTGGAGAGCGGCATTAAGTTTACAGTAGCCCCTCCATCTACAAGCATCCTGGATATCGGCTTTCCGTTGATAAAGCCTTTTAAGTACAACGGCTTTAAATGCCGATGAGGATCTTGTGGTTTTTCGAACACTGCTTCCTGCGCGCCCAGGCACAATTGAGCGAACGTATCTTTAGCCGATTCAGTCTTGATCTTGAATTAATTTGGTAGAGTGAATACCATGTTGATATCCATGGGAGGAGTGTCATTTCGGACTATTGGTGACAGCAAATCGTCTAAAGAATCTGACTCGTTGTCGGCTTGTTCTTTTCTCCTCCATTCCTTTCTGACAATGTTTATCGGCCGCAATTCGTTGAATGTTTTATCCTCTGCTTTTCTTCCTCGCCTCTCTCATTTCATGCGCCCTGTTACTGAGCCGCCTTCGTTGCGATCGGCTAAGCCCAATCGGGCACCATCTAGGTTTAGGTTCCACCGGCTTACGGATTTTACCCACCAAGTTCTCGGCTGCCTCTTTTTCCTTGTCTTGATTTGGTGTGCCCAGCCTCTCTTTTACTGGCTTCCTGTGTTCTGTTTCAGCTTGATCTGTTGTTGGCCTGAATAAACGCTCTTTTACCGATTGTCTTGGCCAATTTCTTTGTGGGTAATGCTCCATGGGGCATGATTTTGCAGACGGTAGTGCCACACCCCTTTCCCAACAGAATTGCCAAAAAGGACATCTCTGATGAGTTCTTTCTGCAGCGTCTAGCCGATGCAAATTGTTTGGCCGAAACACATTGTTTGGCCGACACGGCCCATTTGGTCGGCGAGCCTGCTGCTCCTGCCGATGGCTTATCCTTTCATATTTTTCGAGTAACTGGTCAAAAGTTGGCTTAGGCTTGAATGTTGTTTTTCGTGGAGATCTTTCGGCTTTGTACCATCGTCCGACTTGCAATTCTCCTTTTGGTTTCACAGTCCTTGAATTCTTCCCATCCTGATCGGCTTCGATTTGAAGTGAGCCGATCGTTATTTTTAGTGTTTCTCCTTTTGAGCTAGATTCTATGTCGACTTGTCGTGTAGTTACGGGTCGTTCCTCGACAATTTGTTTCCCTTTGCCAGAGCACTGAACCATGTTAATTGGGAAGGGATTGACATCGACTTCCATGGCTGGCTCTTCTGCGAACTTAAGCCGACCATCTTCGATAGTCATCAGTATGTCAGAAAAATATTGCGTACATTAGTGTTATGGGAAAAAGAATGATGCCACTTACAAGATCTGCTGCTTCTTGATCTCATCTACCGATGGTATAGTATGCCCTTCGTAGACGTATTAGTTTCTCTTGTAGTAGCATGTCAAATATACGGTCACACTTGGATACATCAAAAGCGTATTTAACCTCCGACTTATTTCTAGTCGGCTTAAGCCTGAATGCATAAGCGGCTTTTTAGAACTTTTTATCCATTCGCTATATTCACGCTCTGCTTCATCTTCCAAGTTTCACTAGAGCTATACTCGACCATATTTACCTTGGCTTTATCTTTGCCATCTATTCTAATTTTATTCTTGAATTCTTTACTTAAATATCGGCTTTCTTGTGCCGATACTCGATGAAGCAGATGGCTTAAGTCAGCGAACTCTTGTCCGGCAAGTTTTTCCTTGAGTGGGGGAATCAACCCTTGAAATGCCAAATCGGCTAGCTGATTGTCAGGCAATACTACGCTAAAGCATCGATTTCGCACTTCTCTGAACCTCCTGATGTAGTCAGAAGCCGGTTCACCAAACTTTTGTCGGATGGCACTTAGATCTGAAATTCTCAATTCCAGACTACCAGAGAAAAAGTATTCATGAAATCGGCTCTCTAACTCGTTCCAAAAGTGGACCGAATTTGGAGGCAGATTCGTGAACCAAGTGAAAGCAGTTCCTGACAAAGATAATGGAAAGAGTCTAATTTTTAACCCATCGGATTGAGCTGCTTCTCCACATTGGGCGATAAATCGTCCAACGTGTTCTAAAGTGGTGACCGAATCGTCTCCTGAAAATTTCGCAAAATCGGAAATCCTGAAGTTGTGGGGATATGGCATTCGGTCAATGTAATCCGGTACGGCTTATAGCCGATCGTTTTCCTTTGGGTCATGTTTAATTGATCTCTCAAGACCATAGAAATCTGATCAGCCCAATTGATATTATTGGCCGATACAGTACCAGGGTTTGGCCAATTGGGATGAATAGTATCCTGCCCCCCGAGTGCAAACTCGGCTGGTCGATTTGATCTAGCCGATGGGTACTGTTGTTGCCATGGTTCATACCCATCGGTTCTGGTAGTCGGCACCTCGGGCAGTGGAACGAACGGCTCCGTGTATGTAACTACTTTGTATGGAGCCGGATTTCTAAGTTGAGTTGGTCCTTGAAGTTTATAATTTTTATCTAGCTCAATCGGCTGAGAAGCCGATTTGGTGTGGGAAGTTCCCGATGCTGATGGATCTAATTTTGCAACGTCAGTGTATGCATGGTAATGAGTGACAGGGTTTGGACGAGGGTCTGGTGGTGCCAACACTGTGGGCTGGGTCGGCATTAGTGAGGGTGTAGGTGCCGACACTTTGATGGTATCGGCATTTGGTGCCACAGAATAGGCCGCACGCGTTGGGAGTGGTCGCAACGGATCCAAAGAATCCCCGGATGTTGCCAATTCTTGTGCAATTGTCTTCACGCTATTTTCTATCATCGGCTTTAACGTTGTAACCAAAGCCGATGATTGATTGATCAATGCGTGATGCACAGATTGCTCGATCATGATAGATAATTCAGCTTGAGCGGGCATGTATCGGCTTATCGGAGTCGATGTAACGCCAGCTTCACCAAGTGGGTTCAAGGTTGGAAGCGCCGTCTTCTGGGTAACCCCTCGTCGGGTTTTTTGATAGCAACTCAGCATCAACTCCTCCAATGCAGCTTTTCGATCTTCGATTTCCTTGCGCTGCTCCGGAGTCAAATCTTCCAATGTGGCGGCGATGATTGCTTCCGTGTTGACATCGGCTGGGGCGATGGATTTGTTTGCAGTCATCTTGTCGATCGGTCCCACCGGGCGTGCCAAAAATGTGTTGACGCCAAAAAACGGAAGAGGGTTTATGGCCCACAACACACCAGACGAACACCGGGTTCAGATTTGCGCGAGCGTGCCAACCGATTTGACCCTGCAATCGATAAGGAGGATAATGTAAAATTCAATCAAGCCGATCCTGGTAACGAATCGGCTAGAACAAGAATCAGCCAGAGAGCCGATTTGTTAAAGGTAACTAGATTAGCCGATTAAGACTAATCCGAGGGATAAAAGGTAGATCGATTCTGAAAAGGCGATGCGCAACAAGACAGAACAAATCAAACCTGAAAAAGCCAATGACGATCAAACAATCGGCGATGCGCAACTTTATTTGATCGATGTCGACTTACAGAGGAAAGATTACAACGCTAAAAGACTAAAAACTATGAACGAAAAAGTAGTAGATGTGTTTGTTGGATTGTGGATGCCCCTTCACGCAGCCCTACTGCGCCTTTTATACTCATCAGCCGATCCGAGTCCTGATCCAACACGTCAAAGCAATCCGAATCGCTTGTGTAGTTTCCTATTTGGACTCGCTTCCAAATATTGTTCAGATATTGTTCAAATTCCTTGAGACGCACCATGTTGTAGCCAAACTCATGTCGTAGCTTCCAAAAACTGGTGTAAACAGAACTCTATTCCATTTATTAATAATTTCACCCCAGAACACCCTACTTTTGCTCGGAGTTCTGATCCAGGGGTCTGGACTATTAGTGTATTCTTAAGTTTAACCACATCCAAATCACTTTGCACAACAAAAACTTGAGAAATGAATGAATGTGATGCTCCTAAATCAAACAAAATTGTAGCTGGTACTGAGTTAACCAGAAACTTACCCAGTACAACGTCCGTTGCATTCTGAACTTCATCTGCCGTGATGTGGTTGACTCTCCCTCGCACTGCTGATTGTGGTGCGGCTCCAGCTTGAGCGGGTACTCGGCTTCCTCCTTGAGCAGGAGTTCTGGCAGGTGTATTTCCCAAATAGAAACCGATAGGGGTAACTCCTCCCTTTTTGGACTGGTGTTGGCTAAGTGCCCCATCTCATTACAGTTGTAGCAGCGTCTTCCTGCCATTGACGGGTTTCCTGCAGCTTGACTGATGGCTCTTGCAGGTGTTTGTGGATTCTGACCGGTAGGTCGCTGTGCAGGTATTGGTGCTCTTGCACTGCTCCCTGGATGGAACCTGGTAAACTGTTGGGGTACCACCCTCGGCCTCTATTGTCCCTGGCATCCTCCTTGCTGTGCCAAACGACGCTTGCGGTTGTCATCTAGCTCTTTGCGCTTATCTTCCAGAATGAGCGCCTTGTTGACCAACTCCTGGAAATCCGAAAATGTGTGGGTGATCAGTCCCACCTGAAGTCCAGAGTTGAGCCTCTTCATGAATCGGGACTGTCTAGCCTTATCAGTAGCTACGTCCTCTGGCGCATAACGAGCCAATTGAGTGAACTTGTTAAGGTAATCAGCCACAGTTTGGCCTCCTTGCTTCAAGGACCTGAACTCTTCTTTCTTGAGTTCCATCATACCCTCCGGCACATGGTACTGGCGGAGGGCTATAGTAAACTCATCCCAGGTAATCTCCTGAGGATGCTCATGGGAAGCACAATAATTCTCCCACCATTCTACAGCAGTCCCTTCTAACTGGTGAGAGGCATACAAAACTCTCTCATTGCCTACACATTGGGATATGTGTAGCTTCCTCTCGATCGCTGCAGACCACCATCGCCTTCAATGGGGTTGACGCTCCCGAGAGAAGGTTGGGGTCCGTTCTCATAAAGTCCGACAATCTTGATTGATGTCCATGGTGTACAAACTTGGTTGTTGTTATTGGTCACCGATTCTCAGATCTGTTGCATTTGTTGCATCATGGTTTGCATGAGTTGGGTCTAGGTAGTCAAGAAAGCTCCCAGGTTGTTCATGTCCACAGGTGGTGCTTGAGGGTTTGGTGCGTTGTCTTGCTTTCCACCCTGCTGAGATACGCTTCCTCCAGCTCCACGGCTTCCACGAGTGTTCACCATCCGAAGAACAATAATGTTTTATAGGAAAGAGGGAAACAGAGAAGACAAGTACACAAGAAACTAGTGTGGGGAGAAAGGTTTGACTCAAAAACTTAAGCAAACAATTACTAACTTGGTATGGTTGCTTATTCAAGCCTAAAAGCTCTGCAACGCATACTGCACACTCAGCAATCCAAGAAAACCAAATTAACCTAAACACAAAATAATCTACCGTCTAAGAGGGTAGCACTTCTATCTTAGACTGACGCAACTCTTCACACACGAGTCTCAATTGGCTACGGAAGCACTGGTTCTTCAAGCTTCTTGAACACTTCATCGATCCACTTTTCTTGCATTCGACGATTCCTGTCTTCACCATCTTCAGGATTGACAGCGACACCCAGTGCTTTCTCCTTAAGTGTGAAACAACGATAACTACTTGAAACAACTCAGATAAGATCTTTATTTAAAACAACGGGGAAAGATAGAAATTTTCAGCAAGTAGAAAAGAATAGAAGAATAAGACAAGTCAAGAACTTATCATTCTTTCAAGTTAAAATTTTCTTTTAGAAAATAATTTTGAAGTTCCTAAAGAACGCCAATCTATCTAAGGTCAAGTCCTACAATCGGATATGCTCGATACCACCTCTGTCGTGTTCTCGAATTTGCAAATCCATACACTCGGTATTCTCGCACTAGTCCAGGATCACGCTAGTGCACACAGGCTAAACAGGGTATAGTACCACAATCATACACAACGGAATATTAATAAAGTACATCAAACATGTATATAAACGAGTTGTACGACCTTATGGTCCCATACAATAGTCTTCCACACAGGGCTTGCAATAATCAAAGTAACAAAAGTTAAACAGCGGAAAAATAAATCTTCGTAGTGCTCCATCTCCTGCCACAGGTGCCCTGACAGAGGCTTGATCCCTAGTTATCCAGCTCTTCGACAAACTCTTCCTCGTATGCGGGCGTAGTCTCCCCTTCTGGTAAATTTTGTCCGCAAGGGTGAGTACACACCGTACTCAACAAGTCATGCACAGAATGCAGTTCTATTACTACATGCACGGCTTGTTACAAAGGAATGCCTTTACTTGTTATTTTGCTTTTGCAACAATATTTTAAACTACTATCTATTTAGATTGAAAGCATTAAAACTACATAATCATTATATGTCTCAAGTTGTTTTCCACATTGTTTTGGACACACAGTCCCTATTCAACATTCATCATTAACCCTGGCACACAGCCTTCTACCCCCATTTTATTTTCAAAACACTACCCCTTGACTGTAATTCCTGAGCATTGTCCAGTACCGTGGACTCGGCTATTCGAACAGTTTTGACACTCTGCAGAGGTTGTACACTTTACCCACAAGATATAATCGCACACCACAAAGGCGATTAACCGTAACAAAGCTTTTCAGAAACTTCTATCTTAGCCTAAGAACCTCTCGTGTTGCCTCCACTATCTCTTCCCTCACACGAGTCAAGTATAGGGCCGATTTAACAACGTTGGATAGGGTACCAAGTCAAGCACGTGCACGCCCTCGCATAGCTGATTCCCTGTAATCGCCACCCCGAGGTATCAAAGGTAAGACATCGTAATCCTACTAAACTAGGTCTTCCCATTCAGACATGTGGTTGTACGAGAGACTCAGGTCAAAGGCTTGCAAGGTGAAGTCCTTAACTGACCAAGGCAAGACTTCCTTCTCTTAGATTTTGGTACACAGCCCTCACAACACTCAACCCACCCCAGTTGCCACACAGGCCCACCTGGCACAAAGCCTTGGTCCACTTGCCCCAATCTAAATCAATTTCACCCCAAGTTATTAACAGTGCAACACATGCCCGTAATCATCCTTCATGTAGAACCACACAGGTCTCTACATTCAGTATCAATACCAACATCATTCCACCTTTTATCAAAAATGCATTCACTATTCTTTAGTCAATGTTGCTTTTGTAATCCAAACAAAATTGTTCACGTTATAAGCATGGCTAAGCAACTATTCACGGTCTAGCCTCCCGTCTTGGTGCAATATTATCAACCAATTATTATCACCGAACTTAGGTTATCGAAGGAGTCATGGCATGCAAATATTATTAACAAGGTGTGTCGTGCCCCGAATTTACAAATTCGACACTCAGGTATTCTCGCACTAGTCCAGATCACGCTTAGTGCACACAAAGCAAACAGGTATAATATCACATCATACACAAATGAATATTAAATAAATACTGCAAACATGTATATAAACGAGTTGTACGACCTTACGGTCCCTTACAATAGTCTGCCACACAGGGCTTACAATAATCAGAGTAAACAAAGTTTAATAGCGGAAAAATAAATCTTCATAGTGCTCCAGCTCCTGTCACAGGTGCTCTGACTGAGGCTTGCTTCCCTAGTTCTCCGGCTCTTCAACGAACTCTTCATCATATGTATGCGTAGTCTCTTCTTCTGATAAGTTTGTCCGCAAGGGTAAGTACACACCGTACTCAACAAGTCATGCACAAAATGCAGATCTATTTACTACATGCATGGCTTATTACAAAGGAATGGCTTTATTGGTTATTTTGCTTTTGCAACAGTATTTTAAACTACTATCTATTTAGATTGAAAGCATCGAAACCATATTATCATTATATGTCTCAAGTTGTTTTCCACATTATTTTGGACACACAGTCCCTAATCATTTTTCTTTGACACACAGCCTTCCCTCACATTTTATTTTCAAACACTACCACTTGACTGTAATACCCGAGCATTGTCCAATACCGTGGACTCGGCTATTCGAACAGTTTTAACACCCTGCAGAGGTTGTACACTTTACCCACAAGATACAGTCACACACCACAAAGGCGATTAACCGTAACAAAGCTTTTCAGAGACTTCTATCTCTCCGTGTTGCCTTCGCTATCACTTCCCTCACTCAGAGCTGAAGTATAGGACCGACAAACACCGTTGGATAGGGTATCAAGCCGCAGACAGCATCGCTCCCGCATGAGCTACCCCTGTAATCGCCACCCCGAGGTATCAAAGGTAAGACATCGTAACCCTACTAAGCTAGGTCTTCCCATTCGGACATGTGGTTGTACGAGAGACTCAGTCAAAGGCTTGCAAGGTAAAGTCCTTAATCCACCAAGGCAAAACTTCCTTCTCTCGATTTTGGCACACAGCCCTCACGCCATCAACCCACCCCCAATTGCCACACAGCCCACCGCACAAAGCCACACCCACTTGCCCCGCCTAAACCAAATCCATTCCTCGTTAATTAACAAAGGCAACACATGCCCGTAATCATCTTTCTCAGAGAACCACACATGTCTCTACATTCCAGCTTCAATACCAACATCATTCCACCTTTTATCAAAATGCATTCACTATTTGTTAGTCAATGTTACTTTTGTAATCCAAACAGAATTGTTCTCGTTATAAGCATGGCTAAGCAACTATTCACGGTCTAGCCTCCCGTGTTGGCACAATATTATCAACCAACCAGTATTGTCTACTTAGGTCAACAAAGGAATCATGGCATACAATTATTAATAACAAGGTGGCAATAACAATTAGGTTGACTAACTAATTCACCCAAAATATTTAAATCCATTTTTAGTTGAATTAGCATGCATAGTTTGAAACAAAATACATTTCAAAACTTAGGAGCAACATGGTCAAAGCATAACTTGCCTTCAAAAAGTTGCTGATCCTGACTCGAAGCTTGATCTTGCTCTAAGAATTCCCCCTCGTAAGTCTCCGGCAAATCAGCGTCTTATTTAAATCAACATACATATAATAAATATATTTTCCAGAGAGAAAACTCAACTCCAAAAATTCCACAAAATTCAGCAATAAATAGATCTTGATTTTACAAATTTTTATAAATTGGAATCACTCAAATCAGAGTTAAAACGCAAAAGTTATAGCCATTTGAAATTTGAAAACAAATCAAAAAGAATAAACTGGATTTCTTTATTTATTTTTATACGGAAAATTCCGGAATTATGTCAGCATTGCCATTAATGATGTCAGCACCGAAAACATTTTTGGCCGAATTATTTTTCTAAGGAAATCGGATTTATGACGCCAAGATCACGCCATCGTTGACGCCAAGATCTACCGTACAAGATCGACAAGTGGGCCCCATCACGACGTCAAGATGACATGTGTCATGATCTGGTCATGACACGTGGCGACAAAATATCAACCGAGAGGTTAATTTATTCTTGACCGTCCGATTCAAAATAAACGGCTGGATCTAATCCGACGCTTCGGCTCGAGTTACTGTGGTTGTGACACGTGGCACAATCTTATTCACAGGATCAAAATCTGACGGCAGAGATTAAATCAAATAATAACACAGCCGACTTGGTCAAACGCCAAGATTCGTGCGATAAGATCAACGGCCAAGATTGCACTGACACTTCAGATCATTACTGCGGTGCTGACACGTGGCTCAACCATGACCATCGGATCTATATCGAACGGCGGCAATTAATCGGGTGACGTCGACAGCAGCGACGGCTCTATCGCCTTGGTTCTCGCATACACGCGTCGACTCGGGACTGGCCCGGTGCGCGGTGCGATTCTGAGCGTCCGTTTCAAAATCAATGGCCAGGATTAAATCCAAATCCCCATGGCGAGATGGGCGACGCGGTTACTCCGGCGCGCGACACGCGGACGCATCAACAACGTTCAACTAAAATCCAACGATCCAGATTGAATCAATCTAAGCTATTTAAAACGAATCTAACGGTTAAGGTTATCAACGCTACGTGGCGAAACAAGATCCATACGATCGGAATCTAACGGCTGACAATTGATAATGAGGTTTACTGTACCATGACTACGTGGCTAAATCATAACCTTACATCCAAGATCTAACGGCTACTACTAACTCATCTTAAAGCACACGCGGGCGATCCCACCACGGCACGGGCTCTATCCTAGCCCTTCATCTTCAGATCTAGGACTACGCTAGAAGATGAGACTTACCGCTGAGAGACGACGTGATGAATCGGGACGTTGAGCGGTGATCGAATCGGTCGACGGCTTCGGTGTCTCGCGAAGACGCCATGAGCGTATGACCGAGTTGAAGAAGACGATGGCTCCGATGGCGCTCCGGTGCGACTCCGGCGAGAAGAAGTAGTCCCTCTGGTGTGGCTCAACGCGAGGAGTACTCCGGTGGGTGCGGCGACGGCGGAGAGTCACCGGAGTGGGCACAAAGCATGGCGGAATGTCACGGAACTTCGGCGAGGACGTGCGTGCTCTACGGTGGTCCTTGGGATGCGTGAAAGGGCTCAACATGTGCGGAAGAGAGTGCTTCATACACTGCGCCAGTTAATGAGGCGGC
The DNA here is from genome assembly GCA_036346375.1 of Guadua angustifolia. NCBI lineage: Eukaryota > Viridiplantae > Streptophyta > Magnoliopsida > Poales > Poaceae > Guadua > Guadua angustifolia. Next base: position 25,047,244 of record CM070522.1, read on the forward strand.
GGAGTGATCACGGCGGCGGTTTCATCGCGCGAAATGCTCGGCAGTAACGGCTGACAGCGGCGCTTCCTTTCCTCAGAGACGAAGCGACGTGTCAGATATCCGTCTCGTTCATCGCGGAATCCAATCCAAGCAATTTAATTTAAACAAAGACGGTGAATCGCGAATCAAGACGATCAAGGTCGCACGGTGGAGAGATCGGCTTCGATCGTCAAGACAAGAATAGGCTCTACCACATCGTTCATCCATTTTTCTAAACTTTTCCGATTAAAATAATTCCAGAAATCCATTTTAATTATTTGAAGCATTTAAAATATCAGAAAAATTCTAGAAAAATTCTAGAAAATATTTTAAGACATTTGGAACTCAAATAAAATATTTCCACTTATATTTTATTAAAGCTTTTCATTATTAAATTAATTTCCAGAAATTCAAATAAATCTAAATAAATTCCAGAAATTCTCAAAAATTAATTTAAACCATTTAAATTAAAATAATCAAAATTTAGGATGTTACAAACCTCCTCTTAACAGAATCTCAATTCCGAGATTCGTATGGTTAGAAAAGACGTTGGGAAACTCCTTCAAATCTTCCTCGCTCCCCAAGTTGCCTCGCTCAATGATTGCTCCAATCAACTCGCAAAAGCGATTGACTTGTTTCGTCTCACGATCCATGGTATCCAAAATCTTCACCGGATATTCCTTATAAGTTAAATCTTCTTGCAACTCAATGGCTTTATTGGTGCTTGTTCTCCGGATCAAGACACTTTTTCGCCATGACACAAGGAATACATCATGTACCCTGCTAAAGATCAAGCGCTCCAAATGGTATGCAACTTCTCCTTATGCTCAAAATCTTGAATGGACCCACATATCTCGGGCAAGTTTTCCTTTAGCGTGAACCTTTAACTCCCTTTAATGGCGTGACCTTGAGATAAACATAGTCTTCGTTCAAAGCTCAAATCACGGTGCCGATTATCTCACAGAACTCTTTTGCCCGGATTGTGCGCTTTCAACCTTTCTCTAATCGAGCAATCTTCTTCGCTTCTAGAAGTACGCTCGTCCAAAACATGACGCTTCTCCTCCTCTCATTCCAATTCAAAGGTGTTCAACACCGCCGACTATACAAAGCTTCGAAGGCGACATTTTCAAACCGGCTTGATAGCTATTATTATAGCTAAACTCAGATATGGCAAGCATTTGTCCCATGATGTGGTGTACGACAATGCACAAGCTCTTAGCATATCTTCAAATATCTCGTTAACCTTTCGTCTCGACCATCCGTCATGATGGTATGTCAGATCGAATTCAGACGGGTGCCCATAGTCAGATGCAATTTTATCCCAAAATCTCGAGGTAAATTGAGTACCTCGTCCGATACTATTTTCTTAGGTACACCGCAAGCAAACAATTCTCAACATATATAACTCTGCTAACTTGTCTCCTGAATAGGTTGTTTTTACGGGTATAAAATGTGCAGCCTTTGTTAACCGATCTACGATAACCCATATGGAGTCATATCCACCTTGAGTCCTTGGCAACCCAGTGATGAAATCCATCCCGATTTCCTCCCATTTCCATTCCGATATTTTTAGCGGTTGTAGCAGTCCAGCTGGTCTCTGATGCATCGCTTTTACTCTTTGGCACACATCACATAATGCTACATGCTCAGCTACTTCTTTCTTCATGTTTGGCCACCAAAATCTTTCTTTTAGATCCTGATACATCTTAGCACTACCGGGATGAATTGATTACTTGGAATCATGCGCTTCTTCTAGTATCAACTGTTTCAATTCCGGTTTATGGGGTACGCAGATTCTGTTCCTTATCCACAAGGTACCCTGCTCATCTAATCTGAAGTCCTTGGCTAAATCTTCATCCATCTTGGATTTGATTCTATTAATCTTCTCGTCATCTTTTTGACCTTCCCTGATCTGCTCTTCTAAGGTCGGCTTAACCTCCAAGGTAGCTAAATACCCTTCTGGTACGACTTCCAATCTTAAATTCTGAAGCTCTTTACATAAATCAGTCTGTTCTTCTGCTATCATCAAATTCAAGCTATAGCTTTTCTGACTCAGAGCATCTACCACCACATTTGCTTTTCTTGGATGGTAGTAAATTACGATGTTATAATCCTTGATTAACTCTAACCATCTTCTCTGCCTCATGTTAAGGTCCGATTGAGTGAATATATACTTTAGACTTTTGTGGTCAGTATATATTTCACATCGGTTTCTGATGAGATAGTGACGCCATATTTTAAGAGCGTGCACTACAACGGCTAACTCTAAATCATGGGTCGGGTAATTCTGCTCATGTGGCCTTAACTGCCTTGACGCATATGCCACTACTTTACCGTTCTGCATCAGTACACATCCAAGCCCCTGACGCGAAGCATCACAATATATGTCAAAATTATCCTTAGTATTTGGCAACACCAGGACAGGTGCCGAAGTCAAACGCTTCTTCAACTCTTGGAAACTCTTTTCGCACTTGGGCGACCACGCAAACTTTTTCTCCTTCTTAAGCAATTGCGTGAGGGGTCTCGCAATTGAAGAAAATCCTTCAATGAACCGGCGATAGTATCCTGCCATACCAAGAAAACTTCTGATCTGAGTAACTGACTTTGGTTGTTCCCAATGTAATATTGCCTCCACTTTCTTTGGATCAACAGCCACTCTTCTAAATATTACATGACCTAAGAACTCAACCTTCTTTTTCCGTAAGTCACACTTACTAAATTTTGCATACAACCGGTTTTCTTAACTTTTCCAAAACCATCCTTAAATGTCCAGCATGCTCTTCCTCCGACCTGGAGTAAACTAAGATGTCATTAATGAACACGACAACAAACTTATCCAAATATTCCATGAATACTTTATTCATCATATTGATGAAATATGCAGGAGCATTAGTCAGTCCAAAGGACATGACCATGAATTCATAATGACCATACCTAGACGAGAAAGCTATCTTTGGTATATCCTGTGTCCAAATCTTTAACTGGTGATATCCGGATTGAAGATCTATCTTAGAGAAGACTCCCGCTCCTCTTAACTGATCGAATAGATCATTTATCCTAGGCAATGGATATTTGTTCTTTATCGTCACCTCATTAAGTGCACGATAATCTATACACATTCTAAAGCTTCCATCTTTCTTTCTTACAAACAGACCGGCTCCCCACGGTGACTAACTTGGCCTTATAAAACCTTTCTCCAATAATTCTCAATTTGCTTTTTTCATTTCCACCATTTCCTCAGAGACATCCTATAGGGTCTTGGCTATTGGAGCCGCCCTGCACAAGCTCAATAACAAACTCTATATCCCTCGTCTGTGGCATTCCTGGCAAGTCCTCTGGAAACACATCTGGATATTCATTAACTACTGAAACATCTTTCATTTCAACAGCCTTCACATTATTAATAATTAACTGACCATCCTGAACAGTAACTGCTTGAATCTCTACCTTCTTGCCATTTGGGCTCTCGACTATTACTACTCTTCGTCCACAATCCAGCACTGCCTTGTGCTTGGATAACCAGTCCATTCCCAGAATCACATCTATAGTTTGAGTATCTAGTATGATTAGGTTCGCTAGAAACTCTATTCCATTTATTTTTAGTTTTACCCCAGAACATCCTACTTTAGCTCGGAGTTCTAATCCAGGGGTCTGGACTATAAGCATATTCTTAAGTTTAACCATATCCAAATCATTTTGCACGACAAAAACTTGAGAAATGAATGAATGAGAAGCTCCTGAATCAAACAGAATAGTAGCTGGTACTGAGTTAACTAGGAACTTACCCAGGACGACGCTCAGGGCGCTCAACTTCATCCGCTATGATGTGATTGACTCTTCCTCAGACAAATGATTGAGGTGCAGCCCAAAGGAGCAGTGTGCTCGCTTCCTCCTTGACAGAGTTCTTGCAGCGATTCCCCAAATTAAAACGAACAGGGTAACTCCTCCTTCTTGGGATGTACATTGGCAAATGCCCCATTTCATTGCAGTTGTAACAAAGATCTTCCCGCCATTGACGGACTTATCGCAGCCTTGGCCGATCGCTTCTGCTTGTTCATGGATTCTCGACCAAAGAGGTCGCTGTAGGTAATGGTGTTTTGCGCTGCTCCTCCGAACCTAGTAAACCGTTGAGGTATGACCCTCGGTCTCTCGCGACCTCGGCGTCCTTCCTTGTTGCGTTGTTTACGCTATGTTGTCACCTCACTCTTTATGCTTGTCTTCTAAAATGAGTGCCTTGTTGACCAACTCCTGGAAATCCGGAAATGTATGGGTGATCAGTCCTACCTGAAGTCCAGAGTTAAGTCCCTTCATGAATCGGGACTGTCTAGCCTTGTCCGTGGCTACGTCTTTGGGTGCATAACGTGCCAATTGGGTAAACTTGTTGAGATAATCATCCACAGTTTGGCCTCCTTGTTTCAAGGATCTAAATTCCTCCTTCTTGAGTTCCATCATCCCTTCCGGTACATGATACTGGCGGAAGGCTATAGTAAACTCATCCCAGGTGATCTCCTGAGGATGCTCGTGGGAAGCACAATAGTTCTCCCACCATTCCGCGGCTGTTCCTTCTAACTGGTGGGAGGCATACAAGACCCTCTCATTGCCTACACATTGGGATATGTGCAACTTCCTCTCAATGGTGCGCAGCCAGTCATCAGCTTCAATGGGGTTGACATTCCCAGAGAAGGTTGGGGGTCTGGTTCTCATGAAATCGCATGTACCTAGATCGATGTCCGTGGTGTACACTTGGTTGTTGTTGTTGGTCAGAAGCTTGATTCTCAAGAATCGCCAGATCTGTTGCATCATCGCTCGCATGAGTTGAGTCTAAGCGGTCAGGAATGCTCCTAAGTTTCCAATATCCACAGTGGTGCCGGTTGAGGATTCTGTGCATTGCCTTGGCTTCCATCCTCTTCAGGATCCACTTCCTCCCGCCCACGGTTTCCACGAGTATTTACCATCCAAGAACAAAAGGACTTAAGAAAAGAGGGAATAGAGGGACAAGTATACAAGAAGCTTATGCGGAGAAGATTTGACTCAAACACACAACTTTTATTCAATATTGTAAAGATATGGTCGCCACAAAGCTTACGGCATCGCGCACATACACATTAAGCAAACATAGAAATTGTTCAACACAAGGAACCATAATAACTCATAAAGTTCAACCATCCAACCGTTCTAAAGACAGACTCAAAAATCGACTCGATAAATCGGACTCAATACATGAGTCGACTCGCAAAGACTAAAACTCTCTCTAGTCGCCGAGCCATCCAGTGCGCGTCCTCCAAAGTGGATATCGTGGTGGGTGTGGCAAAGATAGGAGCAACCGTCCCGTGCCCCACAATCGGTAGAACAAAGAGCCCACCGACTCATGGCTGGCTTCGGCTACTCAGACGGTGTAGTGGCTCGCACCACCTGACTGGTGCCACTCGAACCGGTGCCTCCCTGCACGGCGGCCTCCCTGCACCGACGCCTCGCTAGGCTCGGCTCCTGGCCTGGATCGTAGCTCAAGCTCCGGCCTCGCTCTAGACCTCCAGATCTCCTCCAACTCGCACCTCCTCGATGTAGATGCTTAGGCCCTCAAGAGCCCCCGCACTGGGCCCTAACCCCGCGATCTCGCCACAGTTCCTTCGCAGCTCCTGGACTATCTCGGCCCAAGGTCTCTTCTCGGCGATGACGATCTCACCAAGTGGGTGATCGAAGGCTGCCGCCGCCGACGGATCCCTATCGAAACGGCCGCCCCGGCGCGGATGGTGACGAAGACGATGCCCTCTAGCTCGGCGGAGTAGGTGCGGCCGATCGCCAGATCGCAAGGCGGCGGTCTCTCGATGCCACCTCGAACGAGACCTCCTGCAAATGACGTGGATGATGATCGCTCTCCGCTGCTCGCAAGATAGACAAAGTGACCTTCACATCCCAAAGCGACGCCCAACCCAAAGACGAACCACCAAGTACCTCTGTAGATCGGCCTCACGAAACCCTCCAGAACTGCAAAGTAAATTTGCACCAAGAATAAAACCTCCAGTGCATTCGCCAAAGGTGTGAATCCTCCTCATCTGCCAAAATACACCTCGTTAGAACTAGATTTTTTAAAACTCACAAAGTAATAATAGAAAATTGCAGCATAGGTGCGGATTAAGAAGAAAAAGATTGGTCAAGATTTCATTCATAATCTTGTGCAATTTTAACCTTTAGAAAGTAACCTTTTCTTAATCGGCCACTCTACCTAGAGTCAAGTCTCACAACAAGATGCTCGGATACCACCTGCCAGGTTCCGAATTTACAAATTCAACACTTTGTGTATTCTCGCGACTAGTCCAGATCGCTTAGTGCACACAAAGCAAACAGGTATAATATCACATCATACATAGTGGAATATTAAATAAATATCGCAAACATGTATACAAACGAGTTGTAATGACCTTACGGTCCCTTACAATAGTCTACCACTCGTGGCTTACAATAATCGAGTAAACAAAGTTTGACAAAGAAAAATAAATCTTCGAGTTCTCCACCTCCTGTGTGCTCGACCGAGGCTTGCTTCCTAGTTCTCCCATCCTCAACGAACTCTTCATCATATGCAGGCTTAGTCTCTTCTTCTGGTAAGTTTGTCCGCAAGGGTGAGTACACACCGTACTCAACAAGTCATGCACAAAATGCAGATCTATTTACTACATGCATGGCTTATTACAAAGGAATGGTTTTACTGGTTATTTTGCTTTTGCAACAGTATTTTAAACTACTATCTAGTTAGATTGAAAGCATCGAAACCATATTATCATTATATGTCTCAAGTTGTTTTCCACATTATTTTGGACACACAGTCCCTAATCATCTTTCTTTGACACATAGCCTTCCCTCCCATTTTATTTTCAAACACTACCCCTTGATTGTAATCCCCGAGCAATGTCCAATACCGTGGACTCGGCTATTCGAACAGTTTTAACACTCTGCAGAGGTTGTACACTTTACCCACAAGATACAGTCGCACACCACAAAGGCGATTAACCGTAACAAAGCTTTTCAGAGACTTCTATCAAAGCCTAAGAACCTCTCCGTGTTGCCTTCGCTATAACTTTCCTCACTCAGAGCCGAAGTATAGGACCGACAAACACCGTTGGATAGGGTACCAAGCCGCAGCGCAGCACGCCCGTCTGCATAGCTACCCCCTGTAATCGCCACCCCAAGGTATCAAAGGTAAGACATCAGAACCCTACTAAACCAGGTCTTCCCATTTAGACATGTGGTTGTACGAGAGACTCATGTCAAAGGCTTGTAAGGTAAAGTCCCTAACTGACCAAGGCAAGACTTCCTTCTCTCAGATTTTGGCACACAACCCTCACGTCACTCAACCCACCCCCAATTGCCACATAGGCCCACCTGGCACAAAGCCACGGTCCACTTGCCCCAGTCTAAATCAAATCCATTCCCAGTTAATTAACAGTGCAACACATGCCCGTAATCATCTTTCCTCAGAGAACCACACATGTCTCTACATTCCAGCCTTCATACCAACATCATTCCACCTTTTATCAAAATGCATTCACTATTCTTTAGTCAATGTTACTTTTGTAATCCAAACAGTAATTGTTCTCGTTATAAGCATGGCTAAGCAAATATTCATGGTCTAGCCTCCGTGTTGGCACAATATTATCAACCAACCAAGATTGTCTACTTAGGTCAACAAAGGAATCATGGCATACAATTATTAATAACAAGGTGGCAATAATAATTAGTTGACTAACTAATTCACCCAAAATATTTAAATCCATTTTAGTTGAATTAGCATGCATAGTTTGAAACAAAATACATTTCAAAACTTAGGAGCAACATGGTCAAAGCATAACTTGTCTTCAAAAAGTTGTTGATCCTAACTCAAGCTTGATCTTGTTTCTAAGAATTCCGCCAGAAGTCTCCTAAATCGTCGTTTAATTTAAATCAACATACATACAATAAATATATTTTCTAGAGAGCAAACCCAACTCTAAAAATTCCACAAAATCCACCAAGAAATAGATCTTGATTTTACAAATTTTTAGAAATTGGAATCACTCAAATCGGAGTTAAAACACAAACGTTATAGCCATTTGAAATTTGAAAATAAATCAAAAAGAATAAACCGGATTTCTTTATTTATTTTTATACGGAAAATTCTGGAATTATGACGTCAGCATTGCCATTAATGACGTCAGCACCAAAAACATTTTTGGCCGAATTATTTTTCTAAGGAAATCGGATTTATGACATCAGCATGACATCATCGCGACGTCAAGATTCTACCGTACAAGATCGACAAGTGGGCCCCATCACGACGCCAAGATGACATGTGTCATGATCTGGTCGTGACATGTGGCGACGAAATATCAACAGAGAGGTTAATTTATTCTTGACCGTCCGATTCAAAATAAACGGCTGGATCTAATCCGACGCTTCAGCTCGAGTTACTATGGTTGTGACACGTGGCACAATCTTATTGACAGGATCAAAATCTGACGGCAGAGATTAAATCAAATAATAACACAGCCGACTTGGTCAAATGCCAAGATTCGTGCGATAAGATCAACGGCCAAGATTGCACCAACACTTGGATCACCATCGCGGGCCGACATCGCGGCTCAACCATGACCATCGATCTAAATCGAATCGGTGGCAATTAATCGGTGACGCCGATAGCGGCGATGGCTCGCCGCTTTGCCTCACAGACACGCCCGACTCGGATCGCCCTGGCGCGCGTGATTCTCGAAAGCGTCCGCTTCAAAATCAATGGCCAGATTAAATCCAAATCCCCATGGCGAGATGGGCGACGCAGCATTCTTGCCACGCGACACGGACGATCAACAACGCTCAACTAAAATCCAACGATCCGCATCGAATCAATCTAAGCTATTTAAAACGAATCTAACGGTTAAGGTTATCAATGCTACGTATGCAAACAAGATCCATACGATCGAATCTAACTACCGACAATTGATAATGAGGTTTACCGCATCATGACTAGGTGGCTAAATCATAACCTTACATCCAAGATCTAATGGCTACTACTAACTCATCTTAAAGCACACGCGGCGATCCCAAATACGGCACGCGGTTCTATCCTAGCCCTTCATCTTCAGATCTACTGCTACTTAGAAGATGAGACTTACCGCTGAGAGACGACGGGATGAATCGGGACATTGAGCGGTGATCGAATCTGCCGATTTAAGCTCTGAGTCACGGCAGAAGACGTGGCAGCGTAATGACCGAGTTGTAGAATACGACGGTTCGATGGAGCTCGGTCGCGACGATCAAGCGAGAAGAAGTAGTCCTCCGGTGCGGCTCAACGCGAGGAGTACTCCGTGGGTGCGGCGACGCGAGAGTCACCGAGGGGCGCAGCACGACTTTAATGTCACGGAACTTCGGCGAGGACGTGCGTGCTCTACGGTGGTCCTTGGGATGCGTGAAAGGGCTCAACAGGTGCGAAGAGAGTGCTTCATACACTACGCCAGTTAATGAGGCGGCGGAGTGATCACGGCGGCGGTTTCATTGCGCGAAGTGTTTCGGAAGAATAACCGACGGGCGCTTTTTCCTGAGACTAAGAGACGGGTCAGATATCCGCCCGGGTCCATCGCCAGAATCCAACCACACCGATTTAAACGACACGGGTGAATCGCAACCACACGATCAAGATCTCACGGTGGAGCGACGACGGCTTTTAGGGTTTCCGATCATGCACACAAGAATGGGCCTACCACATAGCCATCCGCTTTTTCTAAACTTTTCTGATTAAAATAATTCTAGAAATCCATTTTAATTATTTGAAGCATTTAAAATATCAGAAAAATTCTAGAAAAATTCTAGAAAATATTTTATGACATTTTGAACTCAAATAAAATATTTCCACTTATATTTTATTAAAGCTTTTCATTATTAAATTAATTTCCAGAGAAAACTAATTTCCAGAAATTCAAATAAATCCAAATAAATTCCAGAAATTCTCAAAAATTCATTTAAACCATTTAAATTAAAATAATCAAAATTTAGGGATTCGTGCACTTGCCACGTGTCTCAATTTGGCATTTATGACGCCAAGATGACCATTTAGACGCCAAGACCAAAACTATTTTCTACTAATTATTTTTCTAAGAAAATTGGAATTATGACGTTAGCATGACGCCATCACGACGTCAAGATTTACGGTGCCAAAGATCGACAAGTGGGTTCCCATCGATGACGCCATCGCGACGTCAAGATGACACGTGTCATGATCCGGTCGTGACACGTGGCGACAAACTAACAACCGATAGCTCGATTTAATCTTGTCCGTCCAATTAAAAATGGACGGCCACGATTGACTCAATCTGCCGGTTCCTATTGACCCACCAACATGCCCCAAGATTCGCGGCGCTTGCCACGTGTCTCAATTTGAACCGTATGGCGAAATCAACGCCAAGATTGCACCGACACTTCGGATCGCTATTCGGTGTCGACACGGCTTAACCGTGACCATCGGATCAAAATCAAACCACGGACATTGATCGAGTAGACGCCGACAAGAACGGCGCTCGCCGCCTCGCCTCGTGGCGACACGCCGCCGCCCTCGATTGGCCCGGCGCGCACAATCCGCACTATAGATTCAAAAACCGACGGCCCGGATTAAATCTAAATCCTGCAGCGTGGCAGCGACGGCTACCCCAAAGGCACGACGCGGACACATCTCGACCGTCGCGTGGCTAGATCCAACGGCTAACATTTACTCGCTATGAGCACACGGGCGATCCCACCACGCGCATGTGGCGATATCCTAGCCGTTAATCCTCAGATCTACGACCATAATTTGCTAATGAGGTTTACTGCTACCATGCCTACGTGGCTCAATTCAAACCATACACTAACAATCCTACGGCTAAGATTAGGGACACTACGTGGCATGATAAGGACTATACGATTAAAATCTAGCAGCTAGTGTATGAAGACGGGACTCACTGTAGCAAGGGCGACGTGGATGAATCGGAGACGTTGGGCGACGATCGAACGGTCAACGGGCTTCGGGATCTCAACGATGGCGCGGCGGAGACAGATGACCGGAGCTGGAGAAGATGACCATGCGCACGGCGTTCCAGAGCAGCTCCGGTGAGAAGAAGTGGACGAGTCGACACGACTTGACGCGAGAAGTACTCCGGTGACCACAGGCGCGGCGGAGAGTCACCAGAGAAGGCACAAATAGCGGCGGAATGTCTCGGAACTACGAAGAGCACGTACGGGAGCTACGGTGGTCCTCGAGAGGCATGAAAGGTCTCAGTAGACGCGGAAGAACGTGCTTTATACGCCGTGCCGGAAGATGAAGTGGAAGAGATACGCGGCGACGAGTAATGGCGAGCGTTTCTTCGGCGGTAATGGCGCGGCTGCGGCGTTTCCAGTAACGCACGGCGACGCTTCGTGGCTCCATCCAGGGCGTACACGTGGCGGCAATCCGACGGCGCAGGGCGACAAATCGACGCGGGCCTTTGTCAACCATGCGATGTGGATCAAACGGCTGAGATCCGGCGGCTTTAGGGTTTTCGATAGGCGTGCACAGTAATGGGCCGGGCCCTTTACTGTTCATCCAAAATTTCCAATTGTTTTTCAATAAAAGTAATGCTAGAAATTCATTTGAATTATTTGAGGCTTTAGAAATATCAGAAAAATTCTGGAAAAATTCTAGAAAATACTTTACAACATTTTAAACTCAAATAAAATATTTTCATTTTATTTTGTTGAAACTTTTCATTATTAAATTAATTTCCAAAGAAAGATTAATTTCTAGAAATTCAAATTAAATCCAAATAAATTCCAAAAATTCTCAGAAATTCAAAATAAATTACAAAATTCAAAATATCCAAATTTTGGGATGTTACACGTGGCCATTCTAACAGATCTAATCCAACAGTTCGAACGTGTGGGCGGCGAGGGTTTCGCAGTAGGATGGGCTACGGTGGGAATTGGGTTGGCTGAACAAGTTTTGACCCAACACTATGTGTGTAGTTTTAAATTATTTTTGAATAAAAATAATTTCTAAAAATATATAATGTCCAAATAAATAGAAAATATATTATGAAAAATCTAGAAAATTTTCAAAGAAATATTTTAAGGCATTTAGAACTCAAATAAAATATTTTTAACAAAAGATTATTAGCACTTTTCTAATAAACAAATAAAAGGTGACAGAAGCTTAATTACATAAATATAAAGTAAAATAAATTAAATCCTAGAAAATTCATAAAAGCATAAATTACAAATTAAATTCAAGAAATGGTAAAATTGGGATGGTACAAACCTCTCCATTAACAGAATCTCGACCTTGAGATTTAGGGCTAACTAAGGAATATGTTGGAGAATTCTAACTTCAGATCCTCTTCACACTCCTATGTGGCTTCGCTAGCTGAATGATTGCTCCACTAAACTTTGCAGAAACGCATAGTATTATTTCTGGTCCTGTGATCAGCTACATTCAAAATCTTGATTGGCTGCTCCTTGTAAGTCAAATCCCCTTGCAATTTGATTCATAGCACTCGGAGACACTTCTTCAACTGAGACACATGGAACATATCACACACTCTTGCCAAAGACTGCGGCAATTTAATCGTGGTCGACGATCGATCGCCAACCGCAAGAAGTGAGATAGGGGTTAGTGAGACACGGACCCGAGCTGCGCTTTTGCTTCGAACGGCGAACGGAGGAGATGCGACGTTGGTCGAGCAAGACGACAACGAGCGTGAGGCCGAGGTTTATATCGTTCGAGCCTCGTGGAGGTAATAGCTTCATTACTGCCGCCTTGCGGCAAGAGTTCTTAGCTATTTCGAGCATGAGGATGTGTTTACGACTCAAGTTCCACAATGGCTACGCCTTAAGCTCGAGCTATGGCGCTGCTGTGTGTTGTCTTCGTGTCTCATGAGAGATCGCGATCCTTGGTCTTATACCTCCTCTGCACGCAACGGATGGGAGAGATTCCCGGGGAGTGGCCTTCATGCATGTTAAGGGCTGGCAGTAACTGCCCCGGACTTGATGCATGCACCTGCTTCATCCCCACGACCCGCGTTTTGGCAACCGCTGGTCAAATGCATGATCCGCAATCCAAGGGTGGACAACGGCTTCGAACGAGAGCCGACTCGAGCCCGCAGGCCGCGCTTTCGAAGTCCGGCGCGCTGGTCGAAAGATCTCAAGATACACCCTGGTCATGATCGAGGCCTCCCGAGCTTGGGAGGTTCGTTGACCGTGTGTTGGCTATCAAGGACGCCACCCTCGCCGCCAGCCCCGAGGCTTAAGGTCGTGGCAGAACACAATCCGACCTTGAGCCTCTATAGTCGGATCGATTTACGAACCTTCGAGCTTGAGGTCGAGGTCGGTGGAAAACGAACGCCAGCCGTGATGAAACGACACCGGCGCTTGATCTCCGGAACCCCTAATGAGATGCAAGCGGTGGTGGACACCGCTATGTCTCAAACCGCAACCCAGCCTTAATTGCACTGCCGATCGGGCCGACGCGTCCTTCGGGCGCCAGGATCGGATTTGATGACGCGGCGCTTATAAACACATAACCGCAGCGACTGTTGATGAAACTTCCCGACCAGCGCCCTTCGTCTTCCAAGCCTCTGTGCCCAAGCAAAAAACTTCCTCCCCCACCTTCGACCGGAATCGCCGCAACCGCCATGGCTGCTTAGGAGGAGCACGTTGTCGCCGCAAGGATGAAGGAACTCGAGACCGGGACCGCTTGATCCATTCACATGGCGGCCGCCGCAACGAGACCGAGCCACGCCTTAGGGACGACGAGATCGCTTTGCACCGAGCACTACGCCCTTTCGCCTTCGACCCCGGAGAGCGAAGTTCTCTCCGTGGTCCTCACCAGCCAAGTAGATCGAGCTCATAAACCCGGTGCCAAACTCCATTCTTACTCTCGCCATCATCTCCCATCCATGCGAGGGGTTCCTAGGAATACCTCCCAACCCTCGCTCTTCTTCGACACTTCACCTCTTCCGCCTCGAAGGACCCCGTGGTCGATGCCTCTACTTCGACAGCAGACAGGCTCAAGTGGTCCTTCCCAAGATCCAAGTTCGACTCCTCGCCATGGTCCGAAAGCGTGGTTCTACCTGAAGAAAGGGGAACACGGCACGCTGTCATACGAGGGAAAGCCCATCGGCGGGAAGAAAGAGACCCCAGAGGCGGACGATCCCGAGGCTGACGAAGAGGCCATCGCCGCCATTCATCTCTGCACCGAGCGCGGTCTCATCGGGCAGGCGATCGCTGTCGACTTCCTGCGGAATCGGGTGTCCCCCCTGCGGAGGCAGACGCACCCATTCTACAAGATCCAAGGGAGCATCGACTCGACCCGCGACGGTACGTCTGGTATGCCTCCCTGCCTCTTGCTCGAGTCTACCCCTCGATCTTCTCTGAGGGTCGTTCCCCTTTGCAGCGCCGAAGGAGTCTTGGGTTGCCGCCAGGATGAACGAGATGTTCGGGAAACTGGCGCACAACTACTCCATGGACGACTCCGTGCTGAAGAACGTGCTCCGTCGAAAGGCCGAGGTAAGCCATCCCGACCAATGGCTCGACCTGAGCGACCTTGGGGCCCTCCTTGATCCTTTCAAGTACGCAGGACCATCAGGAGCTGTTCGACACGGCCAGGCGGATGATGCTCCCGCTGCCCGGGGGGGCAAGAGCAAAAAAGGGAAGAAGAGGCCTTCCCCGGTCGAAGCGGATCGCCAGGAGGCGAAGAAACCTAATGTCGAGTGGGGTGACCGCGCCATGGTAAGGATCCTGCTGGTCGAGCCCCCGAGCCCGTGCTCGTGTGTCTTGCTGGTTGATGAGTTTTCCTCTTCGCAGCAGCAGAGCGCGGCGGCCGCCGCTAGGTCCTCGAGCCCTCTCCCAGCCCCGGGACCTCAAGCTTGGAGCTCCGCCAGCCGATGACGTGGAGCCAAGACGGCCCCGAGGCCCCTTTGGCGAGGACACACAAGCGGCGTGCCCCATCACCTTGGGGGCAACAAGACCTTCGCCGACCTCAACGAGGCGAGGCCGGTAACCTGTAAATTCTCGCCTTCCAGACTACTATCTTCCCCGCATCTTTCCGGCTTAGTGTATGTTTTTGATCGTAGACCTTGAGTACCCGAGCACGAAACTTGCCCGTTTTGACGATGGCTGTTGTCCAGGGCGAGTCCGAGTCCGAGGAGGAGATCGACCATACATGTTGGCCTGCACGACCTCGCGCCAACGCGACCCCATCGGGTCGCCGAGTTCGTCCTGGTCGACGAAGTTCGACCAAGGCGCCGACGACTCGGATGAGGAAGAGCTCCAGCCCGTCACCAGAGTAGATTTTGACACTGGCGAGGCGGAGGACGTCGCTACCGCTGACCTCCCTAAAGTCGGCGTGGGGGAGAGCACCCAGAGTGCGATGGCCACACCATGAGGCCCCCCAGCCGCTCTTGCCCACCGTCACTTCGGGTGCCCAGGACGCGACGCCCCCGGCCACCAGAGACGGCCACGCCGCAGAGACGCCTCGGGCCGATCGGTCAAGACTTAGGCCGAGGCCGTGATTCTCGAGCACGGAGGATGATCGCGCAGGGCTCCCGGCCACCGCCCTCCAGGGGCATGGAGACGAAGTGAGCCCCACCATCGAGGTCGAGTCCACGTTGCCGCCGCCGCCCACTCCTCTCGGCGAAGGCTCTCCTAAGAGGCGACGGATCCTGTGCCACCGCCAACGTGGGATCAAGGTCCTGCCGAGCGTCGCCGTGGTCGTTGCGGCCGACTTCACCCCAGAGCCGTGGGCGGCGAAGCGAGGAGATCTCCGTGATCGTGATCGACGATCGTGAGGAGTACACGCACAAGCCTAGAGAGCCGAGTTCGCGGGTAAGGACTCTCCACATACCTTGTAGCTTGTAAGCTTGAGTTCCTTGTCGCTTATCTCGCCACCCTCCCGGCTCATGAAGGCGATCGATAACGCCTCCTGTGGTCTCGCGAGGCTTCCAAGAGCACACCGACGTGCTAAGGGGCCTCCTGAAGTGGTGGAGGCGCGAGAGGCCGAGCGCCCACTCATCAGACCATTGAGGTTGATCAGAGGAGCTCGAAGCGTAGCGTCGGGAACTTGAAGAGCTTCGCCAAATGATGTTAGCGCAGAGGTTACCCACGCTGCCGAGCTCGAAAGGCACTCAGGTCTCGAGCACGAAGTTTGGCTTCAAGGTCGTGGAGCAAGAGCGCCACGCTGTTAAGCCAAGGCGCCGAGGCCGAGCGGGCCAAGGTCGAGGCCCCGAGAAAGCCGGCCAGTGCAGCGCCTTCGACGACGGAGGCGCCCCCAGAACTCGAGGCCAAAATCCTAGAGCTTGAAGGGAAGCTCGAGCATGCCAAAAAGGCGGCGGCGGGCACCATGGCCCAACTCCAGGACGCACGACACCGAGCCGTGGAGCACTCCAAGGAAACTCTCCAGTACCAGGGCGAGCTGTCGACCTTGAGGGCCAAGGTCGACGAGCTCGAGCAGGAGAGGCTTGCCCGCGAGATGGCCGATCCAGAAGACGCTTAAGACAGAACGTGTTAATAGAGCTATGCTACTTTTGGAAAGTAGAGGACTCTCACCCCATTCGCTTCCTCCGCTTAGGCGAGTACATTTGGTGTTTGGCCTTTTCGTTCCTAGTCAAGCGCCGAGGTCGATACCAACAGATACCCTTATCCAGCCCCAGTTAGGTCCGAGGTCGAGCAACGCCGACCTTGGGCGCAAGATTTGCACGCTAGCGAACACGACCTGCAGAATGGAGAAAAAGTCCGCAGGGGACATAGACGTGACAACAGTGATAAAGAGATGGTTACGCCCGCTAACGCTCGATCACAACAATGACTGTCGGCGCACTGCTCCACACCAAAGTGGCGAGGCTCTTGGTCGGGCCCTGCACAGGGGAGAGCTAGATTGCGAAGAGGTTCGGCTACGCTTAGCTCGTCCCCGGGGTGAACGCCAAGCTCATGACACTTAGACCAAGAGCAAATGCACTCTGCATTTAAGGTCGTGGAAGAAAAAGGAGTCTCTGACAAAGAGGAACGATCAACATGAGAGGTAGCGATATAAAGAGCGAGAATAAAAGAACAGCTTTATTGAAATTCAAGGTATAGAGGTTACACATAAAACTTCCGAAGCTGATCTATGTTCCACGAGCTAGAGAGCTCTCTGCCATTGGGCATCGCTAGCCGGTAAGCCCACGTGCGATTTGTTGAAACGAATCTATAGGGGCCCTCCCACCGTGGGGATAACTTGTTGGTGTTGGACGAGCCCTGAATCCGCCTCAGGCTAGGTCCCCAACAAGGAGCTTCTAGGTCGTCCGACCGAGACGCATGTCTCATGGGAAGAGCTTGCGTGTAGTGCGTTGATCGTAGCAAAGGCACGACATCTTACTTCTTCTCGAGGGTGAGGTCGAGAGACCGCTCGTGCTCAAAGTCGACTTGGTCGACTGTTTCGACTCTGGCAGAGCCCAACAGAACCTCAAGAGACAGGACGGCTTCGCATCAACACGAGCCGAAGGGTGTGGACCATGTGGCTCGGCTTTGTCGTGGTACGAATAGACCATAGGACGGTGGGAAGTTCGCCCACCTGTGTCTTGCCGCAGCTGCTCGAGCTCATCTGCAACTCGCTTCTTGACGCCTAGATGATTTGCCCTGGGTCTGCTCACGCCTGCTGTTCGGGGTGAGCCACCGGGCGAAGCATACTTTGATGCCGAAGCCTCGCAAAACTCCCGAACAACTCACCGGTAAACCGAAAATTGCTAGAGTGATAATTTTGCAGGAACCCCGCACTGGTGACCACGAACAAGCGGAAAAACGAACGGCCGCGAGCGCTTATGGTCGATTAATCGGTTTAGCTTCGATCCACTTGGTGAAGGTATCAACAATGACGAAACAGAACTTTTTCCTCCATCCTCGAGGAAAAGGGCCGAGGATGTCCAAATTTCATGTCGAGAAGGGCCAAGAGAGCGGATGGTCTCGGAGCACGAGGGTGGGCCGATGCGACTTCCGGCGTGGAATTGGCATGCTCGGCAAGTGCGGACGATATCACGAGCATCCCGGCGTCATAGTTAGCAAGAATACCCCATGCGGAAGGCCTTGCCACCATCGCCCCAGATGAAGAGTGTGCTCCACGAGGCCTCGAGTGAATGTCGCTCAACAGATACCTACCTCCTCCGCAGAGATGCATCAGTCCAGACGCCGAAACATTCCGCCAGAGAGCATGCCGTCCACGAGTGTGTACAAGCTCACCCGTCGCTTGATCCTGCTCCTCTCGGCAGGGTCGGGTGGCAGGTCGCCCCTTGCAAGGAAATTGTGGATGGGGTCGGCCTAGGAGGATACTTTCGACCACAAATAGCATGACCCCTTGATCGGAGATCGATGGGGCGCCAGCCGCTCTGTGATGACGCCGGGGATATCGCCGCCGGAGGAGCCGAGCTTGGAGAGGAAGTCCGCGACCGGAGTTGTCCCTCCCGATGTGCCTGAGCTCCAAGTTCGAACCACTTCTCCAGCCTTTGCGACTCGGCGAGGTACTTTGCCATCGAAGTCTCCCGAGCACTAGTAGTCCTTGTTGAACCGGTAGATGACGAGCCGAGTCACCCTTCACGACCACCAACAAGACGCCCAATGCCTTGCAAGCTCAGAAGCCCGCCAAGGGCTTCATACTCGCCACATTGTTGGTCGCTGAAACCCGAAATGAACCACGCATTTTAACTAGTCGCCGCAGGTAAGGATAAGGATCCCACTTCGAGCGCTGAAGGACCTTGAGCCGTCGAAGAACATGACCTAGGGCTTTCCTCCTCGACCAAGTTCGGGAGCTGGCTGCGACGCTCGCTTTCGACCACGGTCGGCAAGCACTTGCGATTTTATGGCCGCTCGAGCCACGATCCGACATCGAACGCCGCCAGCTCCATGGCCCATTTGGCGATTCGCCACCCTCGGGTTCCTCAGATGTCCTCTAGTGGAATGTTGCTCGACGACATTACAGTGTGCCGAAATAGTGCCGGCTTGCGCAAAGCCATGAGGAGAGCATACAACAACTTGTACTGCGGTAGCGCCTTCGGCCGTAAGACTCGCCGACGTAATAAATTGGGTGCTATCTGACCCCCTGTTCCACCGCAACAGCCTTGTGACGGTGGTGGTCGCGAGGTAGAGCAAAGAACCTCTCGCCAAGTTGTGGCATTGTAAGGAGGGGTGGGGACGACAGTATACCTTCAAGTCGCCGGGCGACATGGCGCCTCGAGTCCACTGGCCCCCGCGCTTGCGCAAAGTTTGGAAGAATGGAAGCCCACGCCGCCGAGCCTCGAGATGAATTGCCGAGGGCGCTATGCGCCGGTGAGGCTCAGACCGCTTGATCGAGGTCGGGCGCCATCTTCTCGATCGCCTCGATCTTCTCCGGTTCGCCCGACCCCGAGCCCCGATCATGTAGCCGAGCACCTTCCTCGACACCGCCACTTAACACGCACTTCTCAGATTGAGCTTGATCTTGTGCTCGCTTAGGTTGGCGGCGTCCTCAAGGTCGCGAACGTGGTCGCCGGAGAGGCTCTTGACGATGATGTCGCCCACGAGACCTCAAGGTTTCGCCTAACGAGGTTCAATGTCTTGGTCATCGACGCCTGAACGTGGGCCCCGTGATTGCGCAGTACTCAAACGACATGGTCGATAGCAATAGGTGCCAAACGGCGTGATGAAGGATGTTTTGTTCTCGCCGCCGACCGCCACTTGATCTCGTGGTATCCCGAGTAAGCATCCAAGAAGCTCAAGATCTCGGCATTCGCGGTGGAGTCGACGATCCGTCGATGCGCTGAAGCGGGAAGTTGTCCTCGCAAGCCGAGTTCAACCCGTATGGTCGACGACATTCTCCACTTTCCACCTTTCTTCGCGACGATGACCGGGTTGGCTACCACTCGAGTAGTCAATCTCACGGATGAAACCACCTTCAAGAGCTTGTCTAGGTTCTCCTTGATGACCGCGACCTTTCTCCGGAGAAGCGATACTTCGGTGCATGTGTCGAGAGCCGGATCTCACCGCAACGTGTGCTCGATCACCTCCCTCGAACGCCGCATGTCCGCGGGCTCCTGCTTAATATACCCTTGTTGGCACGGCGAAGGTGACGAGCTCGAGTTCCTATTTGGAACTCGCCTTGGCCGAGACGTGATGCACTTGGTCGGTCGCTTCCTCGAGCGGCACGGCCTTCGCCGCCCCATCGGGCCGATCGCCGCCGCGTATTCGCCGCCGCCCGGATCAAGATCTGGCAAAGACGCTCGCAAGAGCCAAGGCCTTGGTCTCGTGATCCATGTGCCGCTGCGGACGCCCTGCACGTGATGATGCTGCTAGCTGTGCAACCATACAACGATGGCTATAATGGTTGGCCGCCATAAACTTGACCAAGGCAGCCGCCCGAGGATGGCGTTATACGGAGGTCTCCTCGACCACCTCGAAGTGACCAGCCTCGGTGCGGAAGTTGTCCGAAAGGCCGGGTAACGGCAAGACCACCGCCCCAGGATGGTCGAGCTCCCGGTATGATCCCGAAGAAGGGTATGGCAATGTTCTTGACCTTCGACCGGGAATCGTGATCCGGCCAAGCGCTCCCGCCGCAAAGTTAAGAGAGCCGCCGCCGCCGACCATGACGCCCCTGATCACGCAGTATTGTCGATGGTCGGGTCACGACCAAGGCGGCCTTCGTGTCTCGGCCATACCTTGAGAGTGTCTTCGAGAGAAGGTGATGGTGGCCCCACCCACTTGCGTGGCCGCTCGATGGGCTTCCCAATGGCGACCAGTAGATGGCTCATGTGGTGGCCTTGACCTCACGCCTCGATCGTAAGCCGACGAGCCGAAGATGACATCGATCCGCGCCGCCTCGCCGAACTCCAAATCGAGGTCGCCGTGTTCGCGGCCGCGGCGCTCAACCCGTCTCGTTGGTCGTCATCCTTCGGAGCATGAGCATCTCACCGCCCATCATAGAAGGCCTCCACTTTGTTTTGCCAAACCCTGCGCAGTTCGCAGCGTCGTGGGCCGGCCGCCTATGATACAGCAAAACTTTGCCGCCATATCCCGGCACCCTCGGCTCCTGCCGAAAGCATCGTCCGCCGGGCCCAGTCGTCGCCCCCGGGCCGGGTCCTCGGCCGACGAGGTCGAGGCCGACCTTGGCGAGGTTTGGAGCCCTCCCGAGCTTGATCTCGACCTCAAGGACCTCTCGCGCCATCCGCCAAACGATCACCCGCAGCACCTCCGCCGCCCTGCGATCAAGGCTCGCTTTTGGTGGCGGTGCGGGTCGGCGCTCGGGGTTGACGGCCGCCTTCAGGGGACCTAGACCAAGCTTACCTTGATCGTAGTCGCTTTCCGCGGATCAGCGTCATCCGTGATCACAGCACTGCCCGCCATACGAATATTTTGTTGACGCCGGCGCGAGGTGATCTCCGTGTCTTGTGAGGCGCCGATCGCGACCAACTTGAAAGCTTTGATGACGGCCTCGCCGAGATGTTCGGGATCAGTTCCTCGTGCGGATGAATCGCCTCACAAAGTCGCGGAGAAGCTCGCTCTGCCCTCGATGACACAATCCAGTCCTTCTCCTCCCCGCCAGACAACTCGAAGTTGGAGCGGCGGGCGCTCGATTTGGCACCACGACCGAAGGAACCAAAGCTCGCTTGAAAAGCCAGTCCGCGCGCCCGGCCCAAAGACGATCGGAGGTAGTTTGCCATCACGAAGCTCATCCCCGCCGCCAGATAGCGGTCGAGTAGATGGATAAGAACTCATCAGGTTCTTGGTCCCATCGGCGCCGATCGTATGCTGCTTGAACCGAGCTTGCCACCGCGACGCCGGCGTCGCCGGAATACGCCACGCAGCCATAGGCCGACAAAGGCCACGTGTGGTCGCCGCCGCAAGGTCCTCGCCGCCGACTCGAGTCGAGGCCGCCGGTGGCTGACCTTCGGTGGGAACGTCCATGATGCCGGGCACGAGAATCACCTGGTAGGTAATGTAGGCGGTCCTGGACCCTACGACGCCTGGGTGGAACATCCGGGGAGAGCCCGCTGACCTGCTGCCGGTCGACTCGGAGTTTGTGTGGCTTGGCTCGGGCCTAACCCTACTTGGTACGGTGTTCACCGGACGGCGCGCCAGTTGCTGCCAAAGCTGTGTCCTGCCCACTGGCTGGAGGGGGCGCCTCAGCGGGAGGCGTCCGACGGGTGCGTGGGCGGTGGCGCGATGAGTTGTCATCACTTTTTTGGGAGCGGGTCCCCGAGTGCTGACTTGGTGATGCGGAGGCTCGACCTCGCCGCCCCGATCGAGTTTTTCGCAAGGGCTCGCCAAAGAGTTCGACCTCGCCCTATCGGGATCAGCCATGACCCGGCGATAAGGCGAGGTGCTCCCGAGAGAGGAGCTTGGGAGGCCCAAGACGCTACGACTTCTCTCGATCCTTCACGGAGGGCGGTTATGGCTCGGTTGATGGCGACTGCACCATCCGGCGAGCGTCTTCAGGGGTCTGCGGATCGCAGTCATCCGCATCTCCCTCCAAGCCACGACCGTCCGTCACTAGAACGAGCTGATCGAGTGGCAGTGGTGAAGGCAAAAACAGGGAAGCGGAGTTTTAGTCCGCGCCCGAATCCACGCTCGAGGAAAGTCCGTGGACGAGGTGTGCTATGCCTCGGGTCTTGACGCTGCTCTCGCGAACGAAGCGGCAATCGGGCCCCACGGCGCGCACCGCCGACGATCGTGATCGCCAACCGCAAGAAGTGAGATGGGGGTTAGTGAGACACGGACCCGAGCCGCGCGCTTGCTCGAACGGCGAATGGAGGAGATGCGACGCTGGTCGAGTAAGACGACAACGAAGCGTGAGGCCGAGGTTTATATCGTTCGAGCCTCGGGAGGTAATAGCTTACTCCGATCGCCTTTGCCGCGGTGTTCTTAGCTATTTCGAAAGTACGTGGATGTGTTTACGACTCAAGTTCCACAATGGCTACGCCTAAGCTCGAGCTATGGCGCTTGTGTGTTGTCTTCGTGTCGCATGAGAGATCAAGCGATCCTGGTCTTATACCTCCTCGCGACGCAACGGATGGGAGAGATTCCCGGGGAAGTGGCCTTCATGCACGTTGAGGGCTGGCAAGAATCGCCGGACTTGATGCACGCACCTGCTTCATCCCCACGATCCGCGTTTTGGCAACCGCCGGTCAAATGCACGATCCGCAATCCAAGGGTGGACTATGGCTTCGAACGAGAGCCGACTCGAGCCCGAGGTCGTGCGGGGCCGTGCTCGGGTCCAACGCGCTCGTGGTCGAGCATCTCGGCATACGCCCTGGTCGTGATCGAGGCCTCCCGAGCTTGGAAGGTTCGTTGACCATGCGCTGGCCGGTCAAGGGACACCCAGCCCTCGTCAAACTGGTATGCAACCTCTCCTCTGCAACTTAAGATTTTAAATGGACCAACATATCTTGGTGCAAGCTTTCCTTTGGTATGAAACCTTTTTCCTCCCTTGAGAGGGGTTGCTCTAAGATACACAAAATCTTCGGGCTGAAAACTTAACTCACGATGGTGATTATCATTATAGCTCTTCTGCCTTGACTGAGCAGTCTTTAATCTCTCTCTAATCATAGCAATCTATTCTTTAGCTTGTTTTAAAATATTTGGTCCAAAAACCAATCACTTTCCTGTCTCATTCCAATTCAATGGGGTACGACAAGAGCGACCATACAAAGCTTCAAACGGTGACATCTGCAAACTAGTTTGATAACTGTTATTGTAGCTAAACTTAGCATACAGTAAACATTTATCCCATGAAGCAACAAAGGCTAAAGCACAAGCTCTTAACATTTCTTCCAAAATCTGATTGACTCTCTTGGTTTGACCATCTGTTTGTGGGTGATAAGCTGTACTAAAATTCAGACGAGTTCCCATTGCTTCATGCAATTTATTCCAGAATCTTGAATGAACTGTGTACCTCGGTCTGACACTATCTTCTTTAGTACCCCATGTAGACACACAATTCTTGACATATATAATTTGGCCAAATGAGCTCCAGAATAGGTGGTCTTCACTAGTATGAAATGGGCTACTTTGGTTAATCAATCAATTATGACCCATATTGAATCATATCCACTCTGGATTCTAGGAAATTCGGTAATAAAATCCATACCGATCTCCTTCTATTTCCACTCAGGTACCTTTAATGGCTGTAATAAATTTGTGGGCCTCTAACTTGCCTTCACTCTCTAGCATATATCACACAGTGCAACATGCTCAGCAACTTCACGCTTTATGCTCGGCCATCAAAATCTTACCTTTAGATCCTAATACATCTTTATACTTCCTAGGTGAAAAGAGCACTTCGAGTCATGGGCTTCTTCAAGAATCAACTGTTTTATCTCCTTATTGGACATACAGATTCGACCTTTCATCCAATAAGATTCCTTGTGCATCCAAGATGAAATCCTTTACTTTACCTTCACCCATCTTGGTCTTAATCCTCTTAGTTTTAGCGTCATCTGCCCGTCCTTCTCTGATTTGATCTTCCAAGATAGGCTTCACCTCTAGGGTAGCTAGGAATCCTTTAGGTACCACTTCCAACTTCAGCTTCTGAAATTCCATATATAACTCAAACTGATCTTTCTGAATTAACATGTTGACACTATAACTTTTCCAGCTTAAAGCATCGGCTACCATGTTAGCCTTCCTAGCGTGATAGTGAGTTTCCAAGTTATAATTCTTGATTAAATCTAACCATCTTTTTTGCTTCATATTAGCCTTTCCAGGGTGATAGTGAATTCCCAAGGTCTGCAATCAAACCATATTAATTTGGAAAAATGATATAGTCTAGAATATATAGTTTAAATATATGAACATAATATGTGTAACTAATAAAAGTACCACCTGATCCACACAAACTTTACTTAGTATGCGCCATGTATGAACTTCTGAAGGCATGAGACTTATGAGCAAGGATTGAAATCTCATTTTCGCTTCAAATCTTATCCATGGCCGGAGAACGAAATCTCGTGAGATTTAGAAATTTTGGACAAATCTCGGACAAAATACAAAAAAAATTCAAATCAAGATATTTTTTATCGAGAAAACCGAAATTTCGACCGGTTTTGCTGAGATCTCGGCGAGATTTGCCGAGATCTCGGTAAAATTGCACCAAGAAAAAATAGATAAAAAATATCAAAAAATTTTAATTTATTTATGTAGGTTCCTGATATATCAATGATGTTCCTATAAAAATTTCAGATGATTATTAAAACTAAGATATTTTAAAAATTCAAAAATTGCAACTATCCTGATAAAACGCTGACCAACAAGTTTGAATTGAATGAAAATAGAAAATTTTGAAAATTTTTTGTGGATGTTTCTAATGTATCATTAATGTTTATATAAAATTTTAATATGATTATCAAACTTCAAGAAGTTATAAAAATTCTGAAAGTGCTATGTTCTGATAAAAACCTATTGATCAATACATAGATTTGGTTTAATAAACAAAAAAGGTTTAAAATTTTTGAAAATTTTGCAAAAGGGTTCTAAGGAAAATTTTAAGATCTCATAAAAATTTTGAGTCATTATCAAAATCCAGTGAATTTATAAAATTCTTACAAGTGCACTGTACTATTTATGTTGTTTTTGTTTTTTATTTTTCAAATATAACAAATGAAGTTCAATGTATACATAGATTTGATTGAGTTTTTTAAAATTTTAGAGAGCGGTATTGATGAAATTATAAAGCTCTCATAAAAATTTTGGATCATGATCACACATGAGAAAATTTATAAAATTCTGACAAGGTTACTATCTCAATTATATTAATTCTATTTTTGATTTTTTTTAAAGATAACAAATGAAGTTCAATTATTTTGAAACTTTTTTGTATGATCCTACACTTCTTATAATGGTACCATAAATGTTTCACATCATGATAATGCATATACAATTTTATAAAAATCCGACAGTGTTTCTACAGTTTTTTAAAAATATCTCAAAAATTCAGTTTTTCAACAAATTTTCATAGAAGATGACTTTCCTAAGGGTTATTGGACCAAATCCGGTAAAAAAATAATTAAAAACTAGTCAAAAATCTCGAGATCTTGGTGAGATCTCACCGAGATTTCCGAGATTACTATAGCAATTTAAATTTTTTACTCTAGCCGTTATTTTAAAATTTATCCACATTTGAAAACTGAGATTACTGAGATTGATCTCATGAAATTTTAGCTAGATTTTAATCCTTGCTTTGAGTCGGGCAACCGACGCCAAGGTATGTGTACAGTTGGAGGCAATGTCTTATCTTGACAGCTGCAGTATGAGGCTGTTTCCGACTTCTTTGCTTGGTTCCAGTGGCAGAGGCAACGGGGGGCCAGCGGGGGCCGTGGCTCCCGCCAATATAGCGGCAAAAATTTTGTACTTATTCAAAATTGATGATATGTGCTCTGTAGTTTTAATGTTCTATCCTGCTGAGTTTTCAGACCAAAAAAGAAGTACCTTGAGGCTTCACTTACAACATTACGAACATGATGTACCTACAAATTCTAGGTTTCAGAATTTGACAACCATTACTGTTCTTTGTCGCCGGCTAGCAGAAACTAGGAAATCATATGAATATTACTTGATTGACAGGTTATATAACATTTACTCTGTTCATTTAGTTGATTACTTTTTTATCATTATAGAAAATGCTAATCATATATTTCCTTGGCAGGTTGATTCGGCTTATTTTAACTCTACCAGTTTCAATAGCAATGACAGAGTGTACCTTTTCTGTAATGAAACTTGTGAAGACAAGGCTTCGAAATAAGATGGAGGATGAGTTTTTAAGAAATTGCTTGATAACTTACATAGAGAAGGAGATTGCAATGGGGTTTATAACAGATAAACTTATTGATGACTTCGATGCAATTCAGACACGCCGAGTAACGCTGAAATGAAACATGTTAGTTATTTTAACCATCATTTTTTACCATTAGATTTTTATTGGATTTTAACTTATATACATGCAAATTTAGTGAAAAATTTATTGCTATATTTCAGCATATGATTGACAGCTATAATTATTGAAATTTCTACTATACTATATATATTGAGGTTGTTTGGTGACCCACTTATATATTATTGTTTCACCACTGTTTGATTCTATGCGCGGTACGAGAGGAACCGTGCACCACACAATACACCATGATCGAATAATACTGATAGATCATCTACCGACAAGGACCATATATAGTGACGTACTATCTGTGGGCACAAGTTGTCCTCAAAGATACAGACAATCAGCTAAAGTTCTGCTGGTAACCAGCCTTTGCCGAAAGATAAATTTTACTGACAGATAGCCTGACCACATTAATAAAATATCTGCCAACAGGTCAAGTTTCCATTCATAACATGGCAAGACAATGATGAGAAGTCCCGATTACTTTTCATCATTGCATAGGATGTAATCTTTTCGGTCTGGTTTGGAAAGCTCCTTCCTAACTGGAATCGTTGTAGATGGATCGAGATTTTAGTCTAAGATTTTAGTCTATCTACAGAAATCTCGACTGAAAATAGACTTTGCAAACTAGACCTTAAAGTTTATTTTCCAAACGTACGTTAGTTTCAAACAGGATATCACTACAAAACACCTGCTTCTAGATCGAACTGTAATTATCAACTTGCATCTACTTAGTTCATACATGCCGACCGAGAAATAATTTGCCCATCACTTTAGCATCACGCTAGCATGCTTCTCTGTTGGGTGCTATATATAAAATGCGCACACATATCATACACTGCTACACACATCATCACAATGTCTACAGGCCCTGAAATTTGTGTACGTCAAGATTGTTCTACCTATGTAAAAATTCTGAAAAAATTCAAGAAGTTTAAAGAGTTTAAACTTGTTAGAATTTTCTTTTCATACTCTCGATATATAATAAATTTGATCTTGAAATTTCATACATAGGTAGGGCAATCTATGAAGTACATCTACAATTTTTTAGAATTTTTCGTGACTTTTGTTAGTTAGGTAGTGCAATCTATATGTGACACAAAAAGACTGATAAAGGACACATGTGCACAGGATATGTTGCCATATATAAAGCTTTCTCACACCAAATAATATAAAGCAATCCTACACCTCTAATTGATTTGTTCTATGGAAACTGTTATTACTACGAGTATACCCGCACGTTACTGCAGGGCAGATTTTGTTTTCATAACATGTTTGAAATTCTGATTGTTTAATAAACTATATTTTGTTCTATGATTTATCAAACACTAAAATTGTTTGAATAATGCCACTACGTTTTTTTATATTTATTTAGGGTCCTTTCACGAGAGATTCGTGTTTTTTTTTCTAAACCAGAAGGCTCTCTTCGTAAAAAAACGCATGAAGGATCTACATGTAATTACGCATTTTTTTAGGGACCTACATGTGGAAAAAACAAAATGAGCCAAGTCGGTCGGGCTACGTTTTTTTTGTATTTATTTAGGGTTCTTTCACGAAAGCTTCGCGATTTTTCGAATCAAAAGCTCTGTTTTGCAAAAATTTCGTGGCGTAATACGTCGCGCGTGTTGTCTTTTCGAAGAAATAATTTTGTATTTTTCTGCGTATTTTTTTAAAATCGTCGAGAAAACGCGCGAAATGGTTGAAATGATACGAACGCCGTGTTTTTTTATCTATCTGGGGTTCCCTCACGAAGAATCCGTCATTGCGTGCAAAATCGAAAAGGTCCTTTTCGTGAAAAATAGCCGGAATGATCCAAACGTCATTACGTTTTTTCGGTATCTATCTAGGGTCCTCTCACGAAAAATCCGTAATTTTTCTGAAACAGAAGGTCCTCTTCGTAAAAAACTACGGGAAGAACCTACGTAATTACAGATTTTTTCTAGGGATCTAAACACAAAAAAAATTGAGCCGAGCCGGTCAGCTTGGCTCAAATCAATGAGAGGCACGGAAGTATCCCAGAAATAGGAGAGGTATGATACCTTCCGCAAGAAAATTAATAACCTTCTAGTGCTCCATCCATCCATCACCACATATATATATATGTATGCCCGGCCCAAAGAGATCCCTCTTATGGTAGCACATTTGCCAACACCCATTAGCCATTACCTATCCCCGAGAAAGAACTGAAAGATCCTTCCCGTCAGCAATGGCGCAGGTTCCATTAGGGAGAGAAGAGAGTGCCACCAAGAGTACACAGCAAGATGTTCTACCCAAAAGCTTCAAAGATATCATGTCCACGCTACCTACAAGAGAAGGGTGGTCAGTACCACTCATCCTGTATAAGAACTACTGGTTCAAACCTCTGCTGCTCGAGAACATCTTGATAGCCCAAGACACCTTCAAACCTCGCGGTGATGACATCATCCTCGCCACACAGCCCAAGTGCGGCACAACCTGGCTGAAGGCCCTTGCCTTCACAATTACCAACCGCTCCCGCTACAGTTTCAGCGACCACCCCCTCCTCAATCACCACCCTCAACATCTTGTGCCGTTCATTGAAATCCCTGAGCCTGGTAAAGACCTTGAAACACTTTCTTTTCCTAGGCTTCTCTCCACACACATGCCATTATCGCTGCTTCCACCAGGAACAACCTCTGGCAGCGGTCGAATCGTGTACCTATGCCGGGACCCTAAAGATGCCTTGGTGTCAAGGTTGCACTTTGAAAACAGTATAGTCAAGGATTCAAATATAGAGCTCGAATACGCTTTCAATATGTTCTGCGATGGGTTCTCACCATTTGGCCCTTTCTGGGATCACTGCCTCGAGTACTGGAAGGAGAGTATAGCAAACCCCAACAAGGTCCTTTTCTTGAAGTATGAAGAAATCAAGTCAGATCCAGTGCAAGTTGTTAAGAAGCTCGCGCTATTCCTTGGCGTCCCACTCACTGAAGAGGAGGAAAGCTCAGGTGTTCCTGAAGATGTGGTGAGGCTATGCAGCTTTGAAATGCTTACCAACCTAGAAGTTAACCAGGTAGGTGGTACTACTCGCGGAAATAAGGTGTATGTCGCGAATTCTGCATTTTTTAGGAAAGGAAAAGTTGGGGACTGGGCGAACTACATGAGTGTCGAGATGGGAGAAAAGTTAGATCGCATCATCGAAGAGAAGCTCAGAGGATCCGGCCTTACCTTTTGATTGGTGTTTGATATCGTTGTACCATGTTCCAAACTGCGCATCACGTTGCGTTTGTCTGAGCATATGTTGCCTTGAAGTATGCAAGCAAAACAATACGACCAACAACGCGTTTGCTTTTTTATTTGTTCTATCATTTGTCCAAACGTTGTTTTCTGTTGCAGTCTCGAAGATGAAAATAAAGTACGTGAACATACATGTTCACGCTGATCGGACGCATTGTTATCTTTGTAATTTGCCTCTCATATTTTGGAAATAATGTAGATCAACCACTACTACACGAATATGCGTCAGAATCGGTTCTTTTTTATTATTAGAGTCGGTTATGGTGTGTCGGTGTTTCGTATAACCGGCAAGTAAATTTGTAAGTGTAGGGGGCCGCGCGTTCCCTCTCCTTGAATGGTTAGACGTAGAGAGTCCAAGATGTATACTGGTTCGGGCCGAACATCCCTACGTCCAGTTTGTGGTGGTGGTTTGTATTGCTCGGGGTACGATGATCTTCATGGGATTACAAACGAGGGCTCAGGACAGACCCTGAGCGTCCATCCGAGTGAGGGAATGCGGGGGTGTTTGCCTAGGTCGGATACTTGGTCGGGTCGGACGGCTTGTGTTGAATCGAATAAGTCGCCCCTCGAGGCCCCGCCTCCTTATATAAGCGGAGGGGCAGTGTTACACGGAGTTTGGAGAAAAAGGTAGGGTATGCTACTCCCGGAGTCCTTGCTCTTGGTCTTAGCGCTGACAGTTCATGTTCATCTCATGCCGGGTTGGTAAACACAACGACAAGGCTCCATTGGGAAGGCGCGACCGCTTCTCTCGTCCTCCCCGCCGATGTTGACGTTGCTTACGCCAGATTCTAACACCGCTTGGGATGGAGCGCCTCTCATCACAAGATGACGGGCGAAGAGACCCGGCGCTTGACTTCGTGGCCTCTTGACCACCTCGGGAAGAGTCACCGCCTCAGATGGGCGTGTGTCCACAGGCAAGTGACCAACTTGAGATCGACGATGACGGGCCGGGTCGAGAGCCGGAGCTCGATGGTGCGCCTGACCAGTGATCGCCAAGGCGTCCGACCTGAGGCCAAGTTGGAGCCCGCGGGAGTGTCCGACCTGAGGCCAGGTCGGACCGTTCCAGAGGGGCATGCTCGTGGCTCGACGAGGCCATTACTTAGAGCTGGGCCCCGGACGGCCCATTGGGAGCTCCGACCAATGTTCAGTGATAATCCCATCTGTGAGAGACGGAGTCTTTGGTAATACCCCCTCCAGCATTCTGCACCGCTGCCAATCTCGCCGCAATGTCCGAATGGCAGAGAGAGAGAGAAGCGATCTTGAAATAGATGTATACTTTGCTGTGGGGTACCCCTGGTACGAGTATTCGTCATGGGGGCGATACAAAATCATTCGATAGTGATAAGGAGGAGCTATCATAGTCAGTTTTGGTCCGATTGTGATAGAGATATCATCACGTTTCTATCACAATCAGTTCTTTGTGACAACCGACTGTGATGACCCCATCCTCATCATATTCGGTTCTTTAAAAGAACCAATTGTGATGATCGGCTCACAATGGTTAAAAGGAACCGGTGGAAAATTTGCCCTGGCTTTCTTTTTGTCCCGAAAATGGTTGTTTTCGTGACATACTGCAAATTTGTTTATGTTTTGCAACGCATGGTGATTTTTTATTTTTTAATAAAAAATTGCAGAAATAATTAGAGAATTTACTGTAGTAGCCATCTGAACTCATTTTTTAAAATGGGTGCCGTCCCGATGAAATTTGTAGAAATGGCCCCATAATACACAAATTCAACGGTACAATAGCGCTGAATTTTTTTAATTCATTTACAGCAGTTAGGGAGAGCTGAAAATTAGGTCTGTTTGGCAGGAATTCAGCTTCTCCAGATTCTCAGAATCTGGTGAAGCTGAAAATTTTAGCTTCACCAGATTCATGAAGCTAAAACTGTGAGTACATTAAGAGTGTTTAGATGGATCATCTTGTTTATATTTTAGACTAAAAATATAAACTTAATTCACTTTATTTTAGCCTATAAGTTTCAGATCTCAGGTGAAGCTGGAATCTGGAGCTCTACCAAACAGGCCCTTAGTTTACGTTTTTCTGCCTGGCTAGAAATTCGTTGTTTAATTTTTGTGGTCTTTTTTGCTCTAGAAATTATCTAACAGTTTTGGTGCGCTGGGAATTGTGGGCCACAAAGGGGCATTTCCAGCAGTAGCAGGCCATTGGAAATCGGCTTTTTTGGTTCTTTTTAGTTTAGCCGTCGTAATTTTTTCTGCAAAATAGCTAGTCTCATGATAAAATTGTATGAATAGCAAATCAATAAGGCAATTTTGTTTTGTTCGGTCGAGAATTTTTTTCAATCATTTTGAAGCGACGCGCAATATTATTTCCACGGTTAGGTCCGATGGGATTCTTGCTTTGTGCTCTAGCGATGTGCTGGATTTTATTTTGTGTGGTGAAATATTAAAATGTTTTTAAATAACATATTTTTATTAAAATTACAATAATATACCGTGATCTAAAAAATTGCAAAAGTATACCTCTGTCGTATGGTTGGGTGACAATAGCGCAAAATGGAGAAAAAGTCATTATTATTTTGATAGTTGTTAGAATTTTAGAGTTCAAACCAGGGTCCAATAAATTTAGAAAAATTCATATTTGTTAGTGATAATTCATGTAGTATTTTACAAAATTATTTGTCAGTCACTTTTGTTTGACAAAAAATTCAAATTTCATTGTTTCTCATTCTCTTTCGATGTGTGACAAATTGTGACAACAAATCATAGTAATACAATGAATAAAACCCGATATTGATGTTACAAAGTGCAATAAGTACAACAACTACATAGTATGGCATATGAACTACCTAAGATACATATATGCCTTAGGGATTTATAAAATTGGGATACAACATAGGTACATGCTTCTGGTGCAGGACTAAGTCATAAAAACCATACAATCTATAGCTATGGTTGTTGGAATATGTTGCTACTATAAAAATAACAATAGTTATCTATTGGTTCCTGATAGGGTACTACGTATGGATACCTAATAGGGCTTAATGTAATATCATCGTAAGAATTCAAAGGATTCTGAGGACGCAAGGTTCATGGCCTAGGTGGCAAGAAATCGTCATCATCATCATTTGTATGGTTTGGAGCTAGCCCTCCTTCAGTGCTAGTTGAACATTGTCGACGTTTGGAAAACAGGTTCCCCGCCAAACTTACTTATTGATTGAGGGATCAACTAGGGCCCCCTTTCCGTGAAGGGTTTGCGTCCAAAGAATGCTGTCAAGACGCGATGCTCGAAAGGGACAATGGACAAGGAATTTTTATACTGGTTCGGGCCTCTCGCGGTTGAGATAACAACCCTACGTCCAGTGGATTTTGTTATTGCTTGGGTTACAACAAGGAGTCTTGCGTGTATTCTGCGTGTGTTTGATCTCTCTAGTCCCCCTACTCTGATCTATTGAAGGAGTATTTATAGGCGATTGAAGCAACCACAGTCGAATAACACGCCATTACTGTGCTTGAATGCGACTGTAACTGTGCCCTTGATTTTTGCCATGCTGTGTCGTGGGTATAATGGACTCAGATCATGGCATAACGGTCTTTAACCGCAGCGTGATTATCGCCACGTCATATTTATGGACCGAGCACGACCTGCTGGTCATTCTCGGGATTTTTCTTCCACTCTGGCTGATCGCTGCGCACATCCAAGCAAGCATGCTCGGGGAATTAAGGCGCATGCTCGGGGATGAGCCTGAGCATGGTCAGGGCGGACCCACTAGCTAGTCCGTCTGAGGATCTTCCTTGAGGACACCGTCCAAGGGCATGCATGGTCGGCTGAAAATTGGTTGCTGGGGTATAATGGTCTTTATGGAGATTACCCAATCCTCGACAGCTAGCCCTCGAGGCTCAAGTGGAAATCTACTTGGTAGGGCCTTCCCCTTGAGCCTTCAGACTCGTAGGAGGGATTGGAACCTTGCAGCGGAACACTACTACAGCATCCGAGCTACACCTGCTCGCAGATGAGCATCATCTGTCGAGGACCGAGCATCTGGCTCGAGGCCCGACCAGAGGAAAACTCGGGAAAAAGAAGCCAAAGGTCGCAACAATTCCTCCCCCGTGAGGCCTTGCGGGGGTAGTTCGGACAGTTTTTTGGGAACCGCGCCTTTATTGGACAGTTTCAAAGGTCGCACCGCTGCGCGTCGGTTCATGAACAAGCGGGAGCAGTTTTTAGCTTCCCGAAGGTCGCACCTGTTCGACTTCTCTGCCTATATATATAGACGGGAACAGTGACGAGAAATCCTTCATCCGCACTTAGCAATCAGGCCCCAGAATCTCCTAAGTCCCAAATTCTTTCACTCTTGTGCTTTCTTCCTCAGCCTTCCTTATGGCGAAGTTTGGTCTGAGCAAAATCAGCAGGGAGAGGTTGTAAATACTCGAAGACCTTGGCTATCTCAATGCGCGCTCTTGGCGAGTCCCCGACAGCGAAGGAGCCCCGGTGACACACAATGACGAGATCGTCTCATGCGACCTCTACACCGTTAATGGGCTTAGAATGCTCGAGAGTGAGTTCCTTGAGTCCGTACTTGCCCAATGCGAGTGCGAGATTTTCAATCTTAACTCTAATTTCATTCTTGTTCTGGCCATCTTCTCGCATCTTTGCAAGGGATACGTGGGTTCCATGCCCACAGTGAGCTTTTTTCCATTTCTACTCTTTGTTTCGCACCGGTGGAGCTTCTCCCGCTGGCTCCATATATTTTCGCTTTCGGTCCAATCGACCATACGAGTACCCTGTCTTCAAGCTCAAGGACTCAGTGTCGGGCTGGGCCGACCATTGGTTCTACTTGAAGAAGGTGGAGGGAAACTCTCTCCACTATTCCAGAGCGGGGACTATGGCCATCGAAACTCCGCACCCGCCTATACAAGCCGATGAGGAGCGAACGTTGATGACGATTAGTGAGCTCACCAATATGGGGCTCACTGGTCGTGACATTGCTCAAGATTATCTCAAGCATCGGGTGTCTCCACTAAGGAGGAGGGAGCACCCTTTTTTCAAAATCTCCGGGTGGCAAGACCTCACCCGGAAAGCTGATTCTGGTAAGGCTTTTGAACTGCTTAGGTAGTATCTATTCCTTATACGAAATTTTTGCTGATGCTTACGATTATTCTTGATCGAATGCAGCCCCAAGCATGGACTGGGTAGAGAAACGAGTCGCCGAGATGTTCGGCACTCCGAAGGAAAAAGAACTCAAGCGCGGGTGCCAAGTCCCGAAGAACGTGCTCGAGCGGAGCGAAATGGTAAGCATTTTCATGATTCATGCCCAGGTAAAACATCCCGAACATTTCTGACATTCTTGTTGCTCTTTGACAGGAGAAAGTTGCCCTTGAGGCCGCAGTGGCCGAGCTTAAGCCATTGTCGCGCGACCAAGGGCAAGAAGGCGAGGGTTAAATGACAAGCGCTACCACCACTGCTGCCTGCCTAGCCCTTAAAGCGGCGGGTGACTTCGATCAAAAGCCCTCCCCGGCGATACTTATAGTACGCCGATAGAATGGAGGTAAGTGACTTGAAGGCATGGATGAAGGAATACACCGAGAGAAAACTGGGTCTGATGACTCGCTTGCAGCAGCTCGCGGAGTAGGCGAGGCTGGCTGAGGAGCAAAAGGACTCCGAGTGCAAGGTGTTGAAGGGAGAGATCACCGCCCTCCAAGCCAAACTTACCCGAGCTACTTCGGGCATTCTGGGGAAAGAGGACGATGAAGACTCGGTGCCACTCGCCTTGAAGCATCGGCGCCCGAGAAAGACTCTGGAGGCGGTCAACATCGAAGAGGTCGATCCTTTGATGGCAAGGATCAGTCATGCTGCCACGGAGAAGTCCGAGCTCATGGCCGCGGCGACGGCCAGAACTGTCGAAGATGACAGTGAGGAGCTCAACCAAGGTAATTTTTCTCTCCATTTTTTCTATATCTCCCCTTTCCTTTCTTTCCTTCTTTTTTTTTGCTCTGCTTTACTTATCCGAGTTAACCCCATTCTATCGATGTGGGCGTGATAGCTCGTAGGGGCATTTTGGATTTTGGGGCTATGGCTGATGAAATCCTCGATCGTGCAATAGAGAGGCAGCTCATCCTCACTGCTGACCTTGTGATGACAGAAGCCGTCGATCTCGCGACAGCGGAAGACCTTGCCGACAAAACCGACCAGCAAACCACGGTGCTTCCAGCCCTGGAGGGACCAACTCTCCAAGATGTGTACTTGGCGCTCTCGAGCATATCAGATCCTCGGGTAGAAGAAGAAAACCCCATGCCCCCGAGTGAAACGCCTGCTCGGGGAGAAAGCACGAAGCCCTCGAGTGAACTACCTGCTCGGAATGAAGGCTTCAAGCCCCCGAGTGAACCGCCTACTCGGGAGGAAGACGTGAAGGCCTCGAGCGAACCGCCTGCTCGGGAGGAAGACGTGAAGGCCCCGAGCGAACCGCGTGCTCGGGAGGAAGATGAAGTCTCCCAGTCGAAGTTTGCCGCGGGAGATCTCGCGGACCTTCGGGAGGAAGACGTCACCAAGGCCTTCCAAGAGAACCTGAGTGACCGCCTCCGCTGGGTAAGCATACTTCTTTTCTAAGACCTTCTTCTTTGGAAACGATCAAGAACTAAGACCATCCCTCTCGCAGGTGCTCCGGGCGACCATGGTGGACTTCAAGGCGGCAACCGTTCCTCCTGAGGTCGTGGCTAAGCTTTGCACCGAGCAAGGCGTTAAGATAACGGAGCTCGAGCAAGCACTGGCCGAACTCAAGGCTTTAGACCAGGAGAGGCAGAAGAAACAGTGCCAAGCCGAAGAGAATGCCACCAATAATAGAGAGCGGATGTGTGAGCTCGAGCTAAAGCTGGAGCAAGAGCAGTAACGCTCTGAAGCCCTAGAGAGGAAGGTGGTCGAGCTGAGTTAGTCTGCTTGGGATGCCACCAAGCAAGCTAATCAAGACAAAGAGGAGGCGAAGCGACTCCGTCAAGAAGCCCGCGAAGGACGCGAAGCTCGATGACGAGTCCTTGACCTTGAGGCCAAGCTTGATGAGGCAAGGGAAAAACTCTCGGTGCTTAGAGAGGCGAAGCTCAGCAAATAACTTCCTTGCTTGAAACTCTATGTAAACTTGACGATATTGGAATGACATTTGAATGAGAATGGATGACTTTTGCCCCACATCTTTCATGACTTGTTCCTCAATGAGTGCCTACACAAAACAGACAAAACAAGGTGAGCAGACAAAAAAGATAGTGAAAAATAGTAGGACTAAACATGAGACTAAACACGAGTGCGTGTTTTCAGAAAAACACGGTAGTTCGTCCCTACTAAACCCTCGCTGTGAATGAAGATCGTGTACCTAAGTTACAAGCACGAGCTCTTTCACAGGAGAGTTAGAAAAACTGCGCGCTCTTCCCTTAATGACCTAACCGCCAATTCTCTGAGTTGCGAGCATGGGGTAGGTCGGGAGAAAGCAACATTCTTTCAATGCACACTTCATTTCCACATTCTCATTTTGTCCTAGGAAGAAGTTATTTTCTCGTAGATATTAAAGGGTGGTCTTGAAGGATGTGTAGTGATGGTTAGAAAACAGGATATTAAGAAAGGCTATGTAGATAAAATGTTTACAGCTGTTGACCATCAAAAGAAGATAATATCCATTAATGACAGCGTGTGGTCAAATTGGCATGACAAAGCAGATGGTAGAGTGTTGCAACTTGTCACTGCAAAAGGTGATGGATGCTTTCTTTTTTAACAACTCGGCCTAACAAAGTTGCTACTTGTGACTTGTCTAATCAGCCTAACAAAGCTACACACTTGTGAGTTATCTAATCGCCTAGAAAAAGCTATTGCACGGAGTTGTCAATTCAGTCTGAGAAAGCAATAAGCATCATGTTGTCACGTTGTTCTAAGAAAGTGCGGGAATCACACAGTCTCAGAGCCATTTTTAGGCCGATGTGATAACTCATTGCCAACAGAGCTGCTGCTCTTGAGTTGTCTAATCGACCCTACAAAACTGCTCCCTGTGAGTTGTGTAATCGTGATGGACCATCGCCTTTATCAGGCTAATGTGAGAAAGCAAAAGATCATATGTTATGCAAGCAACATACCATATCGATATAGTAATAAGGATTGTCATTCTTAAACCACTACAAATGGGCTGAAGGCATACGTGGGTAATGCGTACTATATGGGTAACCTGTGTTGTTGTCGTAGAATGGACATGAATGCAATAGAACAGCCGAAGGCATATATCAATTACACATATGCACTGCAGTACAGCAATAGAACCGGTCGCTACCTCGTAGTGTCAACTCTAATCTGGTCACAACTTTCACGAACGGTGGAGTTGTTCTTCTGGGAACGTGAACCAGCTAGGCTCGTGCATCATGCTTCGCAAGTTCTCTTGTGTGCCTTGTGTCATGTGAGGGGCATCGTCATGCTGGCTGGGACCCAGGTCTTGTGCACTCAACATTATACCACCCACCCAGGAGGCTGTATTGGAATGCACTATTAGTGCCGTACCCAAAAGTGAGTGCACTTAAATTACATGAAACACTTATCGATGATGGTCATGGGGTCATAGACTGCGTTGCCCACTAGGAGAACTCGTCCCTAGAAACCTACGCACCGATATTGTGGAAGGCGTACGGAGTATAGGCCTGGCTGAAGCTGAAATCTTGTGGTAAACATACCTACACGGACTTAGGCAAGTCTCGATCGGGCGAGTCAATATGAAACTCTGTGTTGACCTCTGGAGCTGTATGTGGTGGTGGCTGAGCAGGCACTTGCTGATAGGGCCTAGACAATGAAGGAAGGAGAGATTGATCCCCACGCTCGCACTGTAAAAGGATATGGCATTACCAAATAGGTTACATTTGGTGAGTAGTTCAAAGTATGACAACTAAATGTACATGTCATACCTGCAAATCCTGAAGGCCATGCTGTGAGGAAGACGTTCGTGCAAAGCTCGATCGTCTTTCAGCCATGCTCAGTGTGACGACCTAGGAGATGGTGGACGAGCGCCTCGCTCAGCACCCTGTACGGCAATGTCACTGTGACGGCTGCATGTAACTGTCTTCACGATGCCCTTGGCATCATCCAAGATAGAACATAGAACCCCAAGTAGGCCAGACACAGTGTTGTGCTTCCCATGCTGTAGTGCAGTGGAAGTCTACTCGATGATACGGTGCGCATGATCGAACTACACAAAAACATGATTAGTAAAAGAAATGTGAATAGAAATATAATGTATGTTCATACCGTGTCATCCTGACGTGCTGCGCAGTGTACAGGGTGGCCAAGGGCCAACCACTCGATGTGCGTGACCTCCTCGGGCCTTGGGGGCGGTGTCCCAGTAAATCGTGCACGTGTACGAGGCACGTACCACTCCATGTACATGACGTACAACTCAAGGTTGTATGGTCGACCCTCCACAATTTACTTGCTCTAGCAGATTGCCCCCATGCAGTCGTCCAAGGGAACTATGTCTCACGCTAGTCATTGCTCCTTTGGCTCCTCCGAGATTGCCTACAGGAATAAAAGTTGTAAGTTACAAATTATAATTACAAATTGTAGTTCATATTTATGAATTAAACATACAAATGCACTTTTCATGGCAAAGGTGGGCCAACTTGAGGGGAGATTTGTTGAGAAAGTCCAAATTGGCACATCACTCTAGCTGCGCAGTACGCCTCCACCATATGATAGAACACAAGATGGCACGTTGTCAGCCAGTAAGCACCATCATGCCCGCACTACTATGACAATCCATGTGGCACCATAGTGACCAACAAATCAGAAGTCCAAGGTTTCCATATTATTTCATACTCATGCAGGGTCTCAAAGTAGTTGTGAAACTTAGGGTAGACTCTTTGAGACCTATCCCTTACCCATCCCATGTGGCAT
Source organism: Guadua angustifolia (assembly GCA_036346375.1). Classification (NCBI taxonomy): domain Eukaryota; kingdom Viridiplantae; phylum Streptophyta; class Magnoliopsida; order Poales; family Poaceae; genus Guadua; species Guadua angustifolia. The sequence continues at coordinate 25,087,278 of CM070522.1, forward strand.
GCCGTCCACCAAGTACCCATGGTGGGACCATCATCCAGTGTCCGACGTCACAGTAGAACTGAGCCTCCAATAGATACGAGTGAATGGACTCCCAGAAGTACGGGTGCCCAATAGGAAAGTGCTCCCAAGACCAGATCTGAAGTAACGAGTAGCACACTGCAAGAACGGGCTCCTCCCCCATTGTCTTCATGCAAGTCGTGCACAATCCCCTGTATGTGGAGCAAAGCACCATGAAAGACCATGTGGAGGTCTATACTTGTGTGTGATGAGTAATTGATGAGATTTGAGGTTGGTTTGATTTGAAATTAAGATTGATTTGAATTGGATTTTCAATTTTAAGCAATTTGAGTGTTGCTTGCTTTTCCAGTGCTACCGGCCTGGGGACGGTAGCATCGGACCTTTGAGCGAAATTATGATTGATTAATGATTTTGGGATAATCATTGAATATCTTTGTGGGCGTTGCTATGTGAAAGGTTTTTCCTTGTCTTTAATGGTTGCAAGGCGACGGTACTAGATCATGGTGAGGCGGAAGATAACCGGGACTAGGCAAGGAGCGTCAGAGGTCTAGACGGTCAGGAGATCATGGAAGATGATCAGAGACAGATTTCGGGCAAGCCAAGAAGACAAGGAAAGGAGGATATGCTAGCTAGACTTCGCGTGGATCAAGGAAGGCCGTCGGATTGCGGTCTAGTTTATAGGTTAGCAGGTCTAGGTAGTATGCTTTGAAAACCATGCAAGAAAGCCCTTAGATAAGTGCTCTAGGGTTGAGGACTCATCCAAGGGTGGTAGGCGGCCCAAGAGCAGTATAAATAGGGGTGGAGGGTTAGCCTCCTCCCCTTGAAGGATGTAGAGGTTTTTGTGCTCCTTTGAGCTTTGCCCACTTTGTTGTGAGGCTTTGTAAACCTCCTCCTTCCAGAAATGCAAATCTTTTTCATTCATGCTTGAATTTACATTACACACTTACTTTATGTCTTAAATTCAGTATTTAAATTTAGCATTTAATTTCCTGCAATCTACTTTCCCGCAATTTACTTTTTTCCAATTTGGATTTGCCTCCCTTCATTCTAAATGCTGCTGATCTTGGATGTCTTAAGTGTGTTCATATGATTTTACATCTTTCTTGCACCTTAGGATAGACTAGAGATCATGTTTTCTATCAAGTTGCATCTCTGTCCAGAACTTGTTCTTCATGCAGCAGTGTAACATCCCGAATTTTGGCCAGATTTTAAATTTTGGAGTTAATTGAATTTTTATGAATTAATCAACCTTTATTTGCATTTAATGGAATTTATCTAAATTTTCTGGGATTTATTGGATTTAATTGGATTTTATTTATATCATTTTCCCTTGAGAAATTAAATACCAGAAACTATAATTTTCAAAAATTAAAACTAATATTTTATTTAGGCTCAAAATGCTCTGAAATATTTTCTGAATTTTTCTAGAATTTTTCGGTATTTTTAGTGCCCTAAACAATTACTTTGAATTTCGCATTTATTTTTATCGAAAAAACCGAAAAATTTTTAGCTACTGTGTTGGGCGGCCCAACACCGTGCTTTCGCTGGAGAAAACCCTAATCGCCGCCGCTCGCTTTCCGTCCGATCTTGATCGGACGGCCGACGTTGGTCGCGCTTGCCTCGGGACTGGCATCTTGGCGCCGCCGCCTGCTGGGAGCCGGAGATCATGTCGAGATATTATTGCGAGTTCCAAGGCATGTCCGGCGAATGAAGTACACCCCGAGCTCAGACTCCCTTCCGCCATTTCTCTCTCTCACGCCACCATCCACCATACCACGCGCAATAGCTCACCGGTTGGTACTTCCACCGCCTCGGTTCTTCCTCATTGTTCACCGCCATCCACCATTCCCCGCCATACCTGAGACCCTCATCGAGTTCCTCGCGTCACGCCGCAACCGTTGGGCCACTTCATTCCACCGGAGAGATTCTGAAACGCCGTCGCCCGTGTCGTCTTCTTCAACTCCGCAACGAAGCGCCGCCGCTTCTTCTTCGACTCTTCGCGAAGCTCCCCACAAATTGCTCGATCTTCATCCGACGCCCAAGGTAACGCCACGTAAGGCGAGTAACGATGAACCGCCGTAGTTTCAGCGCCGTCGATTGAATCCAACGATCCGGAAACGCCAGACGTGGCTTGATGGTTCGCGACGCGTGTCGATCGGCCGACATGTGGGTCGAAAGCATCGTTGGGCCCACTTGTCGATGGGAGGACCGCCGGTCGTCTTTGGCGTCGGCGCGGACGCGTCATCCGGCCCACTTGTCGCTGGCGAGGGCGACGTGGTTCGCTCTGGTGCCGACACGTCGAGCCGAGAGAAAATAGCCGGAAAAATCGGTGGAAAATAGAGGATTAATTCGATTTATTCTTTTATGAATTTTCAGAATATTGTAAAGGCTATAACTTTTGCGTTTTAACTCGGATTTGAGTGATTCCAGTGCCCAAAAATTTGTAAAAATGTGACCTATTTAATGGTGATTTTTATTTTATTTTTAGAATTTATCTTGCTGTCTGTATAGTGTATTTATTGTGTGATTGCTTGTGCCGAGTAGACTTCGAGTCGCCGGGTTTCGCCGAAGGGGAATTTGAAGACCCGTCACAGAACCTCGACCAGAACCAACTCCTCTTCGAAGGCAAGTCATGCTTTGACCATTTTGCACCTAGTTTTCAAAGTATATTTGAAGGACCGAGATGGCGAACAGAGGGGGGGTGAATGGTCGCAATCAAATTTTCCCCCAAAATACTCCAACTAAAACCGTGAAAAGATCGCGCAAAGGAAATCGCGAAAAACCATAAAAACCGAACGACTAGACAACTATGTGCATCCCTAGCTTACATGGATGTGATCCATAAAATATGTGAGGGATTTTCAATCACAATCCTGGTTGTCAAGTGTCCAAAAAGGAGAGGAATAAATTCAAATACTTCTTTTCTAAAAGAGATCAAGTCAAGACATAAAAGCCTCTTTTAGAAAAGCAAAAGCAGATATTTCCAGAATCTGTCTTTAATTTGAACAGGAGGTTAGTGGGTTTCTGCTGCTCACAAAATTATGAGAAATTTTCTCCCTATGAGAAGATGAGTCGTGAAGCTCTCCACCAAATTTCAGATTAAAAAGCCATGTAGAAAAATCATCATAAATCTATGAACACAGACAGTCAGGAACTTCGACCAGAAAATTTGGGGCTCGATTTTCACCTCATGGCACCCAAACTATGAAACCAGTGAACTCCAAAGTTTTTCTGCAGATGGATATAGGAGTCCTGCACAATATCAAACAAGAATCATGCAAAAAGGATTTTTCTTGATTTTTCCAAAAATCAAAGACTAACTGCTGCGCGAAGAACAAGTTCTGGACAGAATTAGAACTTGAAAGAAAAGATGATCTCTATTCAATCAAAGAGTGCAAAAGAGATGTAAAACCATAGGAACACACTCAAAACATCCAATATCAGCATTTAGAAGGAGGGGAGGCAAATCCAAATTGCATGAATGTAAATTTCGCGAAAGTAATTGCGTAAAGTAAATGCTGAATTTAAATTGCGCAAAGTAAAGACATGATGTAAATGCGGAATTTAAATTCACAATAATATAATGAAATTTCTTTGTATTTCTGGTGGGAAGGTTTACAAAGCCTCACTTCATGTGGGCAAAGCTCAAAGGAGCAACTTAAACCTTCAAGGAGGAGGCCACCCTCCACCCCTATTTATACAACTCTTGGGTCACCTACCACCCTTGGATGAGTCCTCAACCCTAGGACACTCATCTAAGGGCTAGGATTAACCCACTCACACAGCCATGCAAGGGCTAACCCAAAACCCACACACATACCGGGTTTTCTTGCACGGTTTTCAAAGCATACTACCTAGACCCGCTAACCTATCAACTAGACCGCAATCCGACGGCCCTCATTGATCCACACGGCATCTAGCTAGCATCATCTCCTTTCCTTATCTTCTTGGCTTGCCCGACTCCGCTCCAGTCATCTTCCGCGATCTCCCGACCGTCTGACCTCCGACGCCTCGCCTAGTCCCGGCCATCCTCCGCCTCACCATGACCTAGCACCGCCGCCTGAACCATCAAAGACAAGGAAAACCTTTCACATAGCAATGCCCACAAATATTTTCAATGATTATCTCAAAATCATTAATCGATCTTAATTGCGCTTATCGGTCCGGCATACCGCCTCAAAGCCAGTAGTAATCGAAAAGCACCCAACACTCAAATTGCTTCAATTTGAAGATCCAATTCAAATCAAACTCAATTCAAACCAAGCTCAACTCCAGTCAATTACTCATCACAAACATGGATAGACCACCACATGGTCTTTCAATATTTTAATTCCATATTGCATGCTATGTTAGTACAAATGCTATTGATTAAATTGGGAAATGTAGTTAAAAACCAAACTTGTTTATGCCACCTTGATTATAATGACTATCTGCCCTGAAATCCTTGTCCACCCTAAGATGTTTAAATATGTTGGATGCTAAATATGATGCCAACACGGGAGGCTAGACCGTGATTAGCTGCTTAGCCTGCTTGTATGCGTGGAATGACTTTCAAATATCAAATGAATATTGACTAAAATATTATGGAACGCATTTTGGAAAATGCAATGATGTCATGAATTGGAACTGGGATAGTGACCTTTGTGGTGCTATTCATGAAATGATGTGGGAAATGGCATGTGTTGCTTAAGTATAAAGTATGGTGGGAAAATGATTTGGACCGAGGCAAGTGGCAAGAAGGCTTCGTGCCAGGTGGGCCTGTGTGGCAATGGGCTGTGTGAAAGTTTGATAAGGCTGTGTGCCGAGTTGTATAATCGAATGTCTTGCCCGGGACAGATAAGGACTTAACCTTGCGAGCCTTTGAACTGAGTTCCGTGTACAACCACTTGTCCGGAATGGGACGGACCTAGTTCAGTAGGTTTCTAATATCTTTTCTTTGATACCTCGGGGTGACAGTTACACGAAGGTGCAACCGTTTGGGGGAGCGTACCTGTGCTGCGGCTTGGTACCCATCTAACGGTATGTGCCTGTTCTAAGGTTTGGCTCTGTGTGAGGGAAGTGTTAGGAAGGCAATACTGGAGAGGATCACTGGCTAAGTATTAGTCTCTGAAAGACTTTGTTGCAATCAATCACCTGTGTGGTGAGCGATCAGATCCTCGTGGGTAAAGTGTACAACCTCTGCAGAGTGTGTGTGAAACTATTCAATAGCCGTGTCATGCTGTAATGGACATTGCTCGGTGATTACAGTCAAGGGGTAGATTTTCAAAATAAAAATATGGAATGGGTGGTTGTGTGCCAAAAATCTGTGTGAATGAAACTAGGGCTGTGTGCCAAAACCCTTGAAAAAGGATTGAGAAATTAATTATTCTTAATACTGATTTTACTGCTTTTAATCTAGTAGGATTACCTGTTAAAAAATGCCGCTTTACGCAAAATAACCATCTAAGCCTTTCCTTTGGATAAACCATGCATGTAGTAATAGAACTGCATTGTGCATGACTTGTTGAGTATGTTGTATACTCACCCTTGCATCGACAAAACCTCGAAGAAGAAGAAGCCGTGCGGCTTGGAATGAAGAATTCGTGGAAGGCCGGGAGGATTAAGGGTTGAGTCACACTCAAGAGCTCGTGGCTAGGAGTGGTTCCGCTTATCGTATTTTGCTTCCGCCAATGAACTTGATACGATGATATTTATCGCCCTACGTGGCTTAATTATTGTAAGGCGACCATAAGGTCATGTAACTCACTATATTATGCTTGAAGTACTTATTTATTTATTTCCACTGTATGATTGTGGTACTTCAACCTGCTTATCCTGTGTGTACTAGCGTGATCCTCGACTAGTACGGAATACACTGAGTGTCCGAATCCGTGAAGATTCGGGCACGACAGGATGGTATCGAGCCATACCGATCAGAGACTTAACCCTAGTTAGACTGGCCGTTTTAGAGGAGTCCAAATTAATTTCTAAAGAATAAAAAAAATTTGGGCAAGAATAATCAATGAAATCTTGACTTATCCCTTCTTCCTTACTTCATACCCCTGCTGTATTCTGCTATTACTTTTACGCTCTTTTAAAAATTTTAGTACTGACGCGTTGCTTTGGCAGATGCGGATGGTTCACTCCTTTGGAGAGCGTCACGGAGGCTACCAGAGAGCTTTGGAGGATGCTTCAGGTGTTGGGAGGCTTGACCGTCCTTCTACAAGTCCCGCACCGGATAGTCAACGGATTGCTCACGGATGGGAGACGACTCGACCAGACGCTCGAGCACGCTCGTGCTAGCCGCGCCGCCTCACAAAGGAAGCGAGCTAGCTACGAGGCGGGCATATGAGAGTGTGCCCGGGTTGCGCCATGACGGATCGCGAGGACCACGGCTTTGAGTCAGGATACCGCCTTCCGTGTGCACCAAGACGCTGGTGGACCCCTGAGCTCGTCTGCAGAGTTGGAGGACGACGCCGCCTGCGTGCACTGGGCGGTTTGTGCGGCACATGAGGAGGTGATGGACGCCACGACACTGAGCTGCAGCCGCCTACTGCTTCTCGAGGAGACCGAGGAGGCCTTACGAGAGACCCAAGATGCACGCTGCTCACGGATCGCCGAGTTGGAGGAGGCTCTTACTGGGGGAGGCCGACGCCGTCATGGAGCTCGACGACAACGAGGAGGAGCCGAGGAGCAGGAGCCAGGCCACCCGAGGACCTCAGCAGTGGAGCCCCCAACTGCACTCGTGGAGGGCATGGGGACGGTTGCCCGATGCAGCCACCCGCCGGTTTCGGATCGGCGAGCTGCAAAGACGGATGGCTTGAGGAGTGATATTTGTCGAGTTGCGGTGTCCAAATTTTATGCTGAGACTCGCTTGTTTTGAGTCGCGTTTTTATTTTAACATTAGTCTCATGATGTTGTAATGAACAATGTGATGTGGTGATTGTGATCGGTTTTGTGGTTGCATAGTCCCTAGACTATGTAAGCAACCATACCTATTACTATTGATGCTTGAATGTTAATGTTTTTTTTAGTTACACCTGTTTCCCCGTATAAGTTTCTATACTTGTCTATTCTTTCCCCTCTTATCTCTAAAACCCGAAGAATCAACAGATGGTGAATACTCGCAACAACGGAGCAGGAGGCAGTGGATCACGCCACGGAGGCAGTCAGGACCATACACCACCACCGCAGGCGGCACCGCCAGTCGATATGCAGAACTTAGGTGCATTTCTCAAAGACAAACGCAGCAATGCAAACAATGATGGCCACAGTACAACAGATCAACACCCAGGCAACCGCCAACAATCAAGCTGTGAACAACGGGCCACGTCCCTACTCAAGACTATCTGAATTTATGAGGACCCGACCGCCCACATTCTCGGGCAATGCCACCACTCGAGGCGATGATTGGTTGAGAACTATCGAAGGAAATTGCACATAACCCAAAGGTGAAGGACACGAGAGGGTGCTCTATGCCTCTCACCACCTAGAGGAACGGCCACGAATGGTGGGAAAATTATCACAGATCGCAGGAGAACCCGCAGGAGATTACTTGGGAGGAATTCACCCTAGCTTTTCGTCAATACCATGTGCCGGAGGGTATTATGGAGCTGAAAAAGGAGGAATTTCGAGCTCAAAGCAAGGAGGCTGTGCAAGGGCGACTATCTCAATAAATTCACTCGTTAGCACGCTATGCACCGGATGACGTAGCGACAGACAAGGCAAGGCAGTCCCGTTTCCTGAAGGTACTTAACACAGGACTGCAGGTGGGACTAATTACCCACACTTTCCCGGATTTTCAAGAACTAGTAAACAAGGCACTCATACTGGAAGACAAGCGCAAAGAACTGGACGACAATCGCAAATGCCACATGGCTCTGCAAGGAGGACGTCAGGGTCATCAGAAAACGAGAATGATACCCCAGCAATTCACCAGATTCCAGCCAGGGAACAGTGTTAGGACGCCGCCACCAATACCAAGGCCAGCTGGACAAACCCCTCGCATCCCACCAAGGTTGTTAACGAGCGAGGGAATCGGCGAGATGTCGGAAGACGCTGCTATAACAAGCAATGAGACCGGGCATTTCGCCAATATGTGCCCCAAGAAAGGAGTTGTGACCCCAGTGCGCTTCAACCTAGGGAGCACCCCAGCCAAGACCCCTACCCAAGGAGGAAGCCGAGGACCTGCTCAAGCTGGAGCTACGCCGCAGGCATTCACGCGAGGGAGGATCAATCATATCTCCGCAGATGAAGTCCAGAACGCTACGGACGTCGTGCTTGGTAAGTTCTTAGTCAACTCAGTGCCAGCTACAGTATTATTTGATTCAGGAGCTTCGCATTCGTTCGTTTCTCGAGATTTTGCTGTGACAAATGATTTGGATATGGTTAACCTTAGAAGTACACTCCTGGTTCAATCCCCCGGATCAGAACTCCATTCTAAGGTCGGATGTTCTGGAGTTAAGCTATTAATAAAAGGAGTAGAGTTCTTAGCGAACCTTATTATATTAGATACCCAAACCCTGGATGTTATCCTGGGAATGGATTGGTTGACTAAACATAAGGCTGTATTAGACTGTGGATGGAGAGTTGTGTCTATTGAGAGCCACAAGGTAGGAAAGTGGAATTTCAAGCAATGGCGATTCGGAGAGATGGATGTTAGTAAATAATCTGAGACCGTCAAGATAAGGGATGTACCGGGGTCGATGAATACCCAGATGTTTTTCCCGAGGAATTACCAGAATGCCACCGCAGAGACATAGAGTTTGTAATTGACCTAGTGCAGAACAAAGACCGATAGCAAAGAGACCATATCGGATGTCCACCAAGAACTAATCGAAATGAAAAAGCAAATTGAGGAGTTATTGGAAAAAGGATTCATCGTATCAAGCTCGTCACCTTGGGGAGCACCGGTTTTGTTCGTTAAGAAGAAGGATGGGAGCTTTTGGATGTGTATAGACTATCGCAAGACTTAATGAAGTGACGATCAAGAATAAATACCGTTACCCGAATAGATGATCTTTTCGATCAACTAAGAGGAGCAGGAGTATTCTCCAAGATCGACCTTAGGTCAGGATATCACCAGTTGAGAATCAAGACAGAAGACATACCCAAGACCGCATTTTCCTCAAGATATGGACATTATGAGTTCACCGTTATGTCGTTTGGATTGACAAATGCGCCAGCATACTTTATGAACTTAATGAATAAAGTATTCATGTGTCGGGACCCGAATATGCAAATCCGGACCCTCTGTGTATACTGCACTAGTCCAGGATCACGCTAGTGCACAAAGCTCAACATTAGTGAATATCATAATCATACACAACGTAAATAAGATAAAGACATAATATACTAAATATTTAGCGAAGAGTATGACCTTATGGTCAACTTACTTAGCAATGCCTCATAAGGCTGAATAACAAATTGAACTACAGACGAATGAAGACGAGATAACCCTCAAGATACCACAGTAACCGACAAGGCTCGCACCCTAAACATTCGTCCCTTCATGGTACTCCTTCTTCAAAGATCGATGATTTTTTGTAGGCAAGGGTGAGTACACCAACACGCACTCAACAAGTTGTGCATGTAATGCAATTCTATCATAGCTATATGTAGGCTTATTCCAAAGGAATGGCTAAGTGGCTCATAAGCGATGGCGAGATTTTCAAACATAAGCAATATGTAGATTGAAAAGACAAGAAAACAAATAATAACAAGTAAATAGATTCCATTGTTTGCAAATCAACCCAAGTCTCAACCTAAATCAAATTCCATTATCCACATGGCATCCTGCCATCCATCCCAAGTTTTCGCTTTCAAAAGTCTAAACCCTTGATCAGAATCCCGAGCATTGCTCAATACCGTGAGCACGGCTATCCGAATAGTTTGTACACTCGCAGAGGTTATGCACTTTACCCACATGACATGATAATCTCTTTGATGCCAAGCTATTAGCACGCTTCCTTTGGTATGCCGGCAGAGAATCATGACAAAGCCTTTACAATGCATCCTCTTAACCCAGTACTACCCGCTAAGGTTTCAACACTGAAGGGTCTGAAAACCACAACAGGGCCCCCCCTCTTGCGCCATCTGGGTTCATTTAAAAGGATGAACCACTCCACCACGATAGTACTTAAGCTAAGCATTTGCAAATTAGTCAGCTAGGCTGTCCCATTCCAGACATGTGGTTGCAAGTTAGACTCAGGTCAAAGGCTCGCAAGGTGTCCTTATAGTTTGACCAAAGCAAGACATACACATACCCTTTGCCCATCGGGCCCACCCAGGCATCCTGCCCTTGCCACTTGCTCACCCAAAATCATAACCACCTTGCTGATTACCAAGCCCCACGTGCCATCAACAATTCAATATCGCTGTGTGACATCCATTGCCAACACAACTCAATCTCATCGTGTGACCACACATGACACACAAATTCAAAACATTGTTCCATATTTCATTAATCAAGATTATTTATCAAAGATTCAAGTACATGTGATGACGTGGTATGGCTAAGCATTCTAATCCGATCTAACCATCCATGTTGATTTCATTATTAACCAACTATAGTGAACCAACCTAGGGTGACAAGTGGATCATGGCATACAACTAGCAAGGTAGGGTGTAATTCAAAGGGTAACGATAGCTAATCCCAAACTTATGTTGAAATCATTTGTACACATAAAATAACAAGTGATAAGGTAAATCAAAATAGCATGCAATCTAGTTTATGGGTGCAACATGATCAAAGCACAACTTGCCTTCGTTAAGCTCCTGCTCTGGTCCGAAATAATTCTGAGTGAGAAATCCTTCCGAAGCCTCGCACAATTCAACGCCTCACGCGAATCGAGAGAAAAACAAATAAAACCAAAACCAAAGAGCAAACAAATTCAAAAATTCAAATAAAAGCCACCATTAGAAAGATCTCAATTTTACAAATTTTTAGGAATTTGAATCACCTCAATCGGAGTTCGTATGAAGGAGAACGAGCTCTCGGAAGATTTAAATTCTAGAAATTCCTGAAAATTTAGAAAATCAATATTAACCGAATTATTTTTATAAAGGAAAATATGATTTATTGCATAGGCGTGACGTCATCCCGTGCAAACAATTCCGGCGCTGACAGATGGGTCCCGCAAGGCTGACTCGGTAGGTGACTCAACGCCACATAGTCGCCACGCCTGTGCCACGCAAGCAATGAAGCCGATCTGGCATCCTAGTCAGCGCCACATGTCAACGATTTATCAAGCCACGTCACCACCACCGGCACGGTACCCTATGGTCGCCGGCGACGAACGGTGAGGGCACCTCCTAACTCACCTCGACATCGCGGATCCGATGACGCGAATGGTTTTCCAATTTGAGCCTCGATTCGACGGCTGATCGCTTTTCTCCTCCATGGCGACGGTCTCCAGCGAACTTCTCCCTCGATGATGCTCGACGAGACAAGGTGCGCACAGATGTGCCTCGACACGGCGAAGTTGAAAATCCCGCCTACGACTAAACGATCCTTCGACGGCGATTAATCGATTTAAACACACCTTGCGCGGCGTTTAAAAACTTGAATTCGACGGCCACGCGGCGTTTCACGTTCTAGGGCTTGGAACTTCAATGGCTTGAGGATTGCGCACCGATGCTCCCTTAAATAGTACACGGTGGTCGCGTTTGGCAAGAATCGGCAGAGTCCGTGGCGGCTACGGCATGAACTCGCAGAGTCCGCTCGAGACGACATGAGGACGACGACGGATGGCCGACACGAGCTTAATCGATGGCTATGCTTCACACGCAGAGGGTTTCCTAATCGCCATGTGAAAATGACCGTATGATTCGATCCGACGGCACTCAAAAATTCTACCGATCCGCACAGTGGAATGGGGCGGGCCCAACACTGTTCACAGAGATTTCCCAGGATTTTTTTCCATTTAAATAAATCCAAGAAAAATGTTTGATTTATTCGAAGCATTAAAAGTACTCTAAAAATTCCAAGAAAATTCTCAAAAATACCTTGAGACATTCTTGACTTAAATAAAATATTTTATCAAAAACTTTATTTTGTAAATGTCTTTTTATAATTATTTCTTTACAAAAGATAATGTATTTTAATTTAAAAGAATTCAAATAATTCTCAGAAAATCCAAATAAATTCAGAAAATTCACAAAATTCATATTTAGCAATACAATAATATTAATTAATTAAAAAGCGAAATTTTTGGGATGTTACATCATGGAATACTTAGATAAATTTGTGGTTGTGTTCATAGATGATATTCTGGTTTATTCAAGGACTGATGAAGAGCACGCCCAACATTTGGGATTAGTACTGGAGAAGTTAAGGAACAATGACTATATGCTAAATTCAAGAAGTGCGATTTCGGAAGAGTAAGGTAGATTTCTTAGGGCATGTCATGATCGCCAAGGGATTGCAATGGACCCAAGCAAGGTTGAGACGATTGCTACATTGGGAGTCGCCAGACGATGATCGCAAGTTCGAGTTTCCTTGGAATGGCTGGTTATTACCGCCGATTTATAGAAGGATTTTCGATAATTGCAAAGCCAATTACGCAATTGCTAAAGAAAGAAAAGAAGTTTGTTTGGACATCGGATTGTGAGAAGAGTTTCCAGAATCAAGAAAAGATCGACATCGGACCGGTGTTAGTGCAACCAGATGTGCATCGAAGTTTCGATATGTATCATGATGCATCATGCCAAGGACTTGGATGTGTGTTGATGCAAATGGAAAGGTAGTCGCCTATGCATCAAGGCAGTTAAGGCCACATGAAGGGAATTACCCGACGCATGATCTAGAATTAGCAGCCGTAGTGCACGCACTGAAGATATGGCGTCACTATCTTATCGGCAATAGATGTGAGGTGTATACCGACCATAAAAGCCTTAAATACATTTTCACCCAATCTGACCTAAACATGAGACAAAGGAGGTGGTTAGAGCTGATCAAGGATTACAACATGGGAATCCATTATCACCCCAGCAAGGCCAATGTAGTGGCCGATGCCCCGAGCCTAAAAAGCCACGGCCTAAATTAAAATGGACGAAAGCCGAAGGACTATGTAAGGACCTTCAGAGGTTAAACTGAAGTTGTTCTCAAGGATTCAGAGTCTGCATTAGAAGTAAAGCCTATCTTGGAAGATCAGACAGAGAAGGTCAAGAATGATGAGAAGATCGAGAGAATCAAGGCCAAGATGGAGGAAGGATAGGCAAAAGATTTTAAACTGGACGAACAAGGTACATTATGGATGAAGGAACGTATTTGTGTACCCAACAAAAATGAATTAAAGCAGTTAATATTGGAGGAAGCTCATGACTCCAAGTATTCGATTCACCCAGGAAGTACAAAAATGTATCAAGATTTGAAAGAAAGGTTCTGGTGGCCGAATATGAAGAGAGAGGTTGCTGAACATGTAGCACTGTGTGATGTATGCCAGCAAAGGTTCTGGTGGCCGAATATGAAGAGAGAGGTTGCTGAACACGTAGCACTGTGTGATGTATGCCAGCGAGTCAAAGCTATGCATCAGAGACCCGCAGGACTGCTGCAGCCATTGAAAATACCAGAGTGGAAATGGGAAGAAATCGGAATGGATTTTATTACCGGATTGCCAAGGACGCAAGGAGGTTATGACTCCATATGGGTTATCGTGGATCGATTGACTAAGGTCGCGCATTTCATACCGGTAAAGACAACCTATTCAGGAGATAAGTTAGCCGAGCTATACATGGCGAGAATCGTATGCTTGCATGGAGTGCCAAAGAAGATAGTATCGGACAGAGGTACCCAGTTTACCTCAAGGTTTTGGGATAAATTGCATACAGCAATGGGCACCCGCTTGAACTTCAGTACAGCTTATCACCCGCAGACAGATGGACAGACTGAAAGAGTCAACCAGATATTAGAAGATATGTTGAGAGCTTGTGCGTTAGCATATACGTCGACTTGGGACAAATGTTTGCCATATGCGGAGTTTAGTTACAACAACAGCTATCAGGCAAGTCTTCAGATGTCACCTTTTGAAGCCTTGTATGGTCGACCTTGTAGGACGCCGCTAAATTGGAATGAGACCGGAGAGCGTCGTGTCTTGGACGGACATACTTCAAGAAGTCAAGAGCAAATAGCACTTGATCGAGAAAGGTTAAAGATTGCACAAAAAGATGAAGAGCTACGCAGAACAACCGCCGAGAGATTTGAGTTTTGAACCGGAGGATTATGTGTATCTCAGAGTTACGCCGCTTAAGGGAGTCCAGAGGTTTCACAAAAAGGGTAAACTTGCGCCAAGATATGTAGGACCATTTAAGATCATCACCGTAGTAGGGCGAAGTCGCCTACCACCGGAGTTACCACAAATACTAGCAGAGTGCACAAAGTTTTTCATGTATCGCAACTTAAAAGTGTCTCCGAGTGCCTCAAGAGCAAACATCACTAGAAGAAGTTGAACTACAAGAAGACTTGACTTACAAAGAGCAACCGATAAAAATTCTGGACACAATGGATCGAAAAACAAGAAACAAGACAACCTGCTTTTGCAGAGTTCGATTGGAGCAACCACACGTAAAGTGAAGCCACACAGGAACGAGAGGAAGATCTGAAAAAGGAATTCCCAAACCTATTCTATAGTTAAGCCTCGAATCTCGGGGACGAGATTCTGTTAAGGGGTGTAGGTTTGTAACATCCCGAATTTTGGCCAGATTTTAAATTTTGGAGTTAATTGAATTTTTATGAATTAATCAACCTTTATTTGCATTTAATGGAATTTATCTAAATTTTCTGGGATTTATTGGATTTAATTGGATTTTATTTATATCATTTTCCCTTGAGAAATTAAATACCAGAAACTATAATTTTCAAAAATTAAAACTAATATTTTATTTAGGCTCAAAATGCTCTGAAATATTTGCTGAATTTTTCTAGAATTTTTCTAGTATTTTTAGTGCCTAAACAATTACTTTGAATTTGGCATTTATTTTTATCGGAAAAACGAAACATTCCTTAGCTACGTTGTTGGGCGGCCCAACACTTGCTTTCGCAGGAGAAAACCCTAATCGCCGCCCGCTCCGCTTCGGTCCGATCTTGATCGGACGGCCGACGTTGGTCGCTGCAAATCTCGGATCAAGCATCAGGCGCCGCCGCCGCCGTTGGGAGCCGGAGATCATGTCGAGATATTGCGCGAGTTCCAAGGCATGTCCGGCGAATGAAGTACACCCCGAGCTCAGCACTCCCTTCCGCATTTCCCCTCTCTCTCGCCACCATCCACCATACCACGCGCAATAGCTCACCGGTTGGTACTTCCACCGCCTCGGTTCTTCCTCATTGTTCACCGCCGTCCACCATTCCCGCCGCATTCGAGACCCTCATCGAGTTCCTCGCGTCACGCCGCAACCGTTGGGCCACTTCATTCCACCGGAGAGATTCGGAAACGCCGTCGCCCGTGTCGTCTTCTTCAACTCCGGCAACGAGCGCCGCCGCTTCTTCTTCGACTCTTCGCGAGCTCCCACAGCCGTCTGATCTTCATCCGACGCCCAAGGTAACGCCACGTAAGGCGTAGTAACAGTGAACCGCTCGGGTAGTTTCAGCGCCGTCTGATTCGAATCCAACGATCCGAAACGCGTGAGACGTGGCTTGATGGTTCATGACGCGTGTCGATCGGCCGACATGTGGGGTCGAGCATCGTTGGGGCCCACTTGTCGATGGGAGGACCGCCGATCGGCCGGCGTCGGCCAAGTGACATCATCCGGGCCCACTTGTCGCTGGGCGAGGGCGACGTGGTTCGCTCTGGTGCCGACACGTGTCGAGCCGAGAAAAATAGCCTAAAAAATCGGTGGAAAATAGAGGATTAATTCGATTTATTCTTTTATGAATTTTTAGAATATTGTAAAGGCTATAACTTTTATGCTTTTAACTCGGATTTGAGTGATTCCAGTGCCCAAAAATTTGTAAAAATGTGAAATATTTAATGGTGATTTTATTTTATTTTTAGAATTTATCTTGCTATCTGTATAGTGTATTTATTGTGTGATTGCTTGTGCCGAGTAGACTCCGAGTCGCCGGGTTTCGCCGAAGGGGAATTTGAAGACCCGTCGCAGAACCTCGACCAGAACCAACTCCTCTTCGAAGGCAAGTCATGCTTTGACCATTTTTCACCTAGTTTTCAAAGTATATTTTAATTCCATATTGCATGCTATGTTAGTACAAATGCTATTGATTAAATTGGGAAATGTAGTTAAAAACCAAACTTGTTTATGCCACCTTGATTATAATGACTATCTGCCCTGAAATTCTTGTCCACCCTAAGATGTTTAAATATGTTGGATGCTAAATATGATGCCAACACGGGAGGCTAGACCGTGATTAGCTGCTTAGCCTGCTTGTATGCGTGGAATGACTTTCAAATATCAAATGAATATTGACTAAAATATTATGGAACGCATTTTGGAAAATGCAATGATGTCATGAATTGGAACTGGGATAGTGACCTGTGTGGTGCTATTCATGAAATGATGTGGGAAATGGCATGTGTTGCTTAAGTATAAAGTATGGTGGGAAAATGATTTGGACCGGGGCAAGTGGCAAGAAGGCTTCGTGCCAGGTGGGCCTGTGTGGCAATGGGCTGTGTGAAAGTTTGATAAGGCTGTGTGCCGAGTTGTATAATCGGATGTCTTGCCCGGGACAGATAAGGACTTAACCTTGCGAGCCTTTGAACTGAGTTCCGTGTACAACCACTTGTCCGGAATGGGACGGACCTAGTTCAGTAGGTTTCTAATATCTTTCCTTTGATACCTCGGGGACAAGCTTACGAAGGTGTAACTGCTTGGGGCGTACTGTCTTTGCGGCTTGGTACCCATCTAACGGTATGTGCCTGTTCTAAGCTTTGGCTCTGTGTGAGGGAAGTGTTAGGAAGGCAATACTGGAGAGGATCACTGGCTAAGTATTAGTCTCTGAAAGACTTTGTTGCAATCAATCACCTGTGTGGTGAGCGACTGTATCCTGTGGGTAAAGTGTACAGCCTCTGCAGAGTGTGTGTGTGAAACTATTCGAATAGCCGTGTCCGCGGTAATGGACATTGCTCGGTGATTACAGTCAAGGGGTAGATTTTCAAAATAAAAATATGGAATGGGTGGCTGTGTGCCAAAAAGCTGTGTGAATGAAACTAGGGCTGTGTGCCAAAACCCTTGAAAAAGGATTGAGAAATTAATTATTCTTAATACTGATTTTACTGCTTTTAATCTAGTAGGATTACCTGTTAAAAAATGCCGCTTTACGCAAAATAACCATCTAAGCCTTTCCTTTGGATAAACCATGCATGTAGTAATAGAACTGCATTGTGCATGACTTGTTGAGTATGTTGTATACTCACCCTTGCATCGACAAAAACCTCAGAAGAAGAAGAAGCCGTGCCGGCTTGGAATGAAGAATTCGTGGAAGGCCAGGAGGATTAAGGGTTGAGCCGCACTCAGTAGCCTGTGGCTAGGAGTGGTTCCGCTATCGTATTTTGCTTCCGCTGAATGAACTTGATACTGATGATATTTATCGCCCTGCGTGGCGAATTATTGTAAGGCGACCATAAGGTCATGTAACTCGACTATATTATGCTTGAAGTACTTATTTATTTATTTCCGCTGTGTATGATTGTGGTACTTCAACCTGTTTATCCTGTGTGTACTAGCGTGATCCTGGACTAGTACGGAATACACAGAGTGTCCGAATCCGTGAAGATTCGGGGCACGACAAGCAGTCAGTTTTTTATTTTTATAAAAATCTATAAAAATCATTTTTGAGTGATTCTTATTGAAAAAAGTGTGGGACTCTGGTATTCATCTGTGAAAAAATTTAGAGTCCACTGATCACACCGTTTGGGCACCATGAGGTGAAAACGAGCCCCAAACTTTCTGCTTGAAGTTCCTAATAATCTGTTATATTTGATTATTACTGATTTTTAGACAAGGATTTTTTAGGTGATTTTTGGTGGTGTTCTTTAGAATGAATTTTATAATATGAAGAAAAATTCTCAAAATTTATAGAGCACCAGAAGTCCAACAACCACCTGCTCCAATTGAGGACAGTTTCTGGAAATTCTGTTTTTGCTTTTCTAAAAGTGACTTTTGTGATTTGGCTCAATCTCCTTTCTAAAATTAAGAGTTGAATTAATTCCTTTTGGTTTGGATACTTGACAACTAGGATTGTGACTCAAAAATCCCCACATATTTCATGGTTCTCATCCATGCATGCTAGGGGTACACATAGTTGTCAAGTTGTTCGGGTCTTTCATGATTCCTTTTACGTGATCTTTTCAAGGTCTTAGTTGGAGTATGTTGTGGGGAAAATTTTATTTGTGACCATTCACCCCCCCTCTGTTCACCATCTCGATCCTTTAAGTGGTATTAGAGCCGATTTTACTCTTCCATAGATCTTGACCGTTCTCGAGAGCCTTGGGGATGGATAAATATTCCACTAAGCCTCCCATCTTTTCTGGAGTCGATGTTCCTTTTTGGAAGTCTCGGATGGAGTTATACATCACTGCCCAGGGCTTTCTGATATGGCAGAAGGTGAAGCTCCTGTATGAGGTTCCTACCGATGAGAACATCACGGCCGGCCATATGGTTGACGTTGAGGCAAATGCTAAGGCAAGGAACATTCTCATACAGGGACTCAGCCGTAGTGAGTATGATAGGATTGCTCACCCGCGATCCACTCACGAGATTTGGGTGACTCTCGATGCTTACCATGAGGGCACTACCCAAATCAAGACCGTGATGCAGGATCAGCACAAGCGTGAATATAACAAATTTGAACAACACGTTGGTGAGAGCCTTGATAAGTGTTTTGGTCATTTCACAAAGATTTTGAGCGATCTTCGAGCTGTCGATTGCACATACCCTGACTCAGATAATGCTTGACATTTTCTAACTGCACTTGATCTTCGTGTTTGGGAGATGAAAGCGACCACCATCAAGGACACTACCGACTTATCGACCTTGACTCTTGATGGGCTCTATTCCAGATTCAAGACTCTTGAGATCAACATCGTCTCTCATAAGACGGAATCACACTCGATGGCCTTGGTCACTGATCCCATTGGATCTTCTTTCGATTCTTCTACTAGATTTTCTCTCTCCGCCCTTTGCAAGTTAAGCAATGACCAACTAAAATTTTTTTCAGAAATTGAGTTTGCTCTTTTAGCTCGCAAATTCTCTCATGCATACAAAAGGGTGAGAGAGAAGAAGAGAGGTGGCATGATCACTTACTTCGAATGTGGTGGCCCCAACCATATTCGAGCGAACTGTCCCAAGCTGGAGAAGGGTAAGAATGACTCTAGTAGTTCCATTAAGAATGACTACACCGACAAGAATCGCAATAAGAAGCCTCCAGTTTACGAGCCGACGCACGAGAAGAAATACCTCAACTTCTCGAAGAACAAGAAGCTATTCCACCACGTCCTTGCCACCCTCGATGAAATCAGCCTCTTTGACACGGAGACATGGAGTGGTGAAGGCGAGGATGATCCGCAAGAGAAAAAAGGCGACGACGACTTCTCCGGCATGTGCTTCATGGCAGACACCAATAGCATCAGCGACTCCGAGTTCTACAGCGACTCGGACGAGGTACCTACCTACGACCAACTCAATGAAGCTTTCTGTAAGCTAGGAAAATTTCATGCTAGAGCTAGAGTTAGGTGTATGGAGCTTGAAAAGGAAGTAGCTACCTTGACTCAGGAGTTAGCTTCTCTTAGATATTCTCCCTCCCGAGTCACTGATGATTGTGTGTATGGTGCTAGAGGTTCCATTTTCGGGGTTATTAAAGTCGGAGACTTACTGGAGCGAGTTGCCCACTGAGCGGTCGGAGTTGGAGAAGAAGGCGCATGGCGGCGGCCTGCTTTCGCATGAGGACTTCCAAATATAATTGGGGGCTTTTGATGAGTAGCTTATCAGTATGCTATGGATTGAAGCAATTTGGAAATGGTTCACTGGTTTGGCTGATTTGATTCTGGCTTTGAGCTCTGAAGTTCTTGATCATGGCGGCAAGGGAAAGAATTGGGGTCTCAGGCTGAGGAGAAAGCAAGAAGAATGAGGGAAAGTGTCATGTGCCTTTGCTCACGGACCCGAGAGTGGCTTTTATAGCCAGAGGTTAGCACAGATGAGCCGGCCTCGGTTGAACTCTCGACGGGATGGATCGATGCTCATACGTGCTTGCACAGGGAGGAGATGGTCAGCCACAGGGCGGCGCAAATCGGCAAGATATGGCGTGGGAATGGCTGAGGACGAACGTGGCAATGGTTAAGCTTTTGGATAGTCCCAACTCCGTGTTTGATTTGACAAGGAACGGACGGGGTAGGAATTTGTTCGCCCAAGGGCTGCCGTGGCAAGAATTTAGCGCTAAGTTCCCTATCGCAGCATCATTTTGGCAAGGAAGGCAGCGAGCTCGGGAGGAGGCGAGGAGAGGGAGAAAGGAGGCTGACATGTGGGGGTCGGGGCCACCGACAGTGAGAGGACGGCAATTGTGCCACTGCCAGCGAGTGGTTGAAGGAGCAGTTGGCTGGTTGGGCCCACTTGGCATGGAGAGAAATTAAGATGAGGGTGAGGACTGCCAGGGACAGCCCACGTCTTGCATTAAAACGGCCGTCAATCACCGAAGTATTTCTCAAGAATTTTTCACTAGGGTCTCTGGTTAATTTACTACCTCCAATAAAAACTTTGGGTCAAAATGTTCTACAGGTAATTAATTAAAATTCTGAGATTACTATCTGCTCAAAATCCTTAATTCCGTTTTTGATTTATTTGAGGGTGAAAATTACACAATTTAATTTTCAGACTTTTTATAAGGGTTATAATTGAGATAGTAATACTTCCATAAAAATATCAAACCAGTATCTTTCTTGGTTATTTTATTAAAATTCTGACATTCCATTTTGTTAATTCTTCTTGTTTCTGTTTTTGAATTTTTAGAGGACATATATGACAGGATAAATTTCTTATATTTTTACTGGGAGTAGGTAATGAACTGGGGTTACTGGAATAATTTTATCAGGTCGATATGAAGTCTACAGATGTTTCATTAAATCTGACATTGCACAGATTTTTCAATTATTAAGTCTCATTCTTGTTCATAAAAATTTTATTTGTGGGCAAAATGCTTTTCCTGCTAGCTTAGGGTTTAGATAGTAATTTTTCTTAATTTTCACTTTTACATTTTTACCTTTTTACCATTATCCATTCCTTAATTCTCTTTATTGGATTTTTCATACAAAACATAAATCCAATGAAATCCAAATAAAAATCAATAATGCCGAGAAAACTCAGAAATAATAATATTCAAATTCAAAATATTTATTTTTATTTTAGTAGAATTATCGGGATGTTACATGTAGGTACAGTTTCTTTATTTCTTTTGCATATGAGCAATTCTATCTTATGCGCATACGAGCACCAGATTGTCAGACATCTAAAGCTCAGTGGTCGGTGGGAGACGAGGCATTTAGTCAGTTTTACATGCGCTGCTCAGCAAGTTCATATTTCCTACAAAGTATGAGTCATATGGTCGATAAATATTTACAAAAATTATGTAGTTTCACTTTGACTTAAATAACATTTATGTTATATATGGCCTCTCCGAGTGTGAGCTCGGAGGCTTAGCTATTTGACGAAATTTTTTCAGCCTTGTGTGCAGATACAATTAGGCATACGCATGGCAATAAAGCTGTTTACTGAGAGTCTATAAGTGCTAAATCGGATTTGCACCTACTTGTATTACTATATTTCATCGACAAGGAAATAGCAGGCAACACACGATACAAAACCAAATTAATTAGCATTGTCATTAAAGACGCAGTAGCAACATTACAATCAGCATGGTCAGGTCTAAGAATTCTAGCTGGCATCGTCAGTGTCCCCGGCAAGAGACAGCTCTAGCTGGGCCACGAATCTCTTAGCAAGGTCTCCGAAGGACTTGATATGATCGGCAACTTCGCTCTCCTCACACGTGAATCCTTCGTCCAAAATCGAGAGGTCCAGGCTAGGATGGTGGCTCTTCACCAGGCCAAGCGCATGGAAAGTCGCAAGATTTGTAGATGAAGTCATGTGCTTGAGTGTCTTCGACTACAGAGTGACAAGTGCTACATCTACTGTAACCTTTTCGACCTCGACCACTTTCCTACCTGCTTTCGCCTTGTCTCGACTAACTTTGGCCTTGAGCAAGATAGCATCGGCATCAGTCTTTTCGGTCTTTAGCTTCTTTACCTCCTCCTTCAGTTTCTTTCCCTCTATGCTCAGCCTCTTCACCTCTCCTTCTGCTTCTCAGCCTCAATTTTGGTAGTTTTCAGCTCGCCCTTGAGTGCCGTTAGTTCAGTGTCTTTCATCTTGAGCACTTGTTGGTCGGAAGCCGTGAGCCACTTGTTTTGTTGATAGGCTTGTTCACAGAAAGTCTCAACTTTGCACAATGTATCCATTGCATGCTATGAAAAGAAGTCAAGGGGCGTCAAAAAAGCAAATCAGAGGATAAAGCAGAGTGTAGAAAAAGATTGGGTGTAATCGTATACCTAAAGCTCGAGCTTCAGGACAGACCAATATTCCAGAGGCGCTCGAAGAGTTGGAGGAGGTGGAGATATTTTTGTGGCTAGAGCTACCGGAGCGAGGGCTAGGATGATAGCAACTGTACCAAGAGACAACAAGGCAGCGGCGGCAATATCATCGACAATGCTGCTAGATGCACCTTTCCTGTAGGAGATTCTTTACGTGACATCTCCAAAAGAAAAGAAAGAATTGTGAGGAAGAAGAGGTAGCTTACTTTGCCAGCTGAAACTTCGCTTTCACGTTCTTCTTCTGTGCAGCTATCTTGATCAGGACCAGTCTGGTCCCAACAGTTGGCTTCTGGCTAGGCCCAGCTGGTGAGGAGATGACGCCGGTGGATTAGCGGCCGACGGTGAAACCTACACACAGATGATTACTGTGAACAAAACGCCTATTACAAACGAATTCAGCAAGCACTAACTTATAGTGGTGTTACCTGCTCAACCATTCTAGTTGATGGAGACCCCATTCGAGGAGACGTCTGTGTGGGAATCACTTATCTCTGCACATCAGCCCCCAGGTAGCACTCTAGTCGTCCAACATCTGCTGGATTACATCAGAAGCAACCTCATATATAGCATCCAAGCGAATGATTGAAGGTCACCTAGTCTCATCGACGAGGTCTGAGGCCATTTGGCTAGTCGATGGAGTGCTGGAGACACTGACCTCCTCGCTTGAGGAGACTCGGCTGCTTCTTGCTCCAGAGCCGCCTCACCCTCGCTGGGGTCAATGACAGGCGCTGGATCATTCAAGGGAGGAACGACGCTGATGGGAGCAGAGCCCGGTGTTTGATCATCATCTCAAATCGACTCATCATCTAGGTCGATGACTCCCTTGATTTGCCCTTTTTCATCATCGAACTTGGCCTCCTAAGGAGATGATGGGTTAAAGAGGATGACAGATGCACGAACGATGTATTACAAGCTATGGTTCAGTACTCACCTCTGACCGAGGATTGGCCAGTGAATACGCCTCAATGTCGTAAGGGCCAGGTTCTGAGCCTTGGAACATCTTGCTCAGCCTGGAGGAGATGTTCATGTCTGATAGATCTGGCAAAAAGCAAGTCAGATCACTAATCATCGACTGAAGAAAAAAACAACAGTATTACTAATGCTTACTTCTAGGATTATCTCTAATGGCATCATCGACTCCAGAGTAGTCCCGGGCCAAGCGATCCCGGCACTTCAGTGGACTCGATCGATGCATGACGAAGTCTCTGATAACATGCCACCCTGTCAATACACTCTTCCTCAGCTCCTCGATCTTTTGAACATAATGCGCATTGCGGGAGGTTGAAGGAGGGATTTTTGTCCAGTGATCAATTGGATTGAGGAGTGGTCGATAGGCTAGAGGGCAGTTTATGATGTCCAAAGAGGTGATGTAAAACCACCACTTTTTCCAGTCTAATTGCTAGGAAGAAGTAACGGGAACAAGTATATACAAGCTAGACACTCCGCTGCGGAGATGGAAACCGGCACCCCAACAGCATCATTTTTCATCACCCTCTTTAGATTGTAGAAGTGGCAAAATAGATTGAGGATGGGTTTGATACCTAGAAAAGCCTCACAAATGTGGACAAACACGCTGAGCATCGTGATCGAATTGGGGCTCAGGTGGAAAAGCTAGATCTGATAAAAGTCCAAGACGTCGAGCAAGAATTGGGAAGGGGAAAACTGAGTCCGCAGTGAAAGAAGGCCTCGAACACATCGATCTCATCCTCATCCTTGGAGTGGGATATAACTCGCCAAGTGATGGCCTTTGATTGAAGAACTCCCGAGAAGGAATGAAGCCATTTTTCTCCAATCCGACGAGATGCTTCTTTGTCATCATCAACTTCTGCCACACCCTTTGGAAAACCTCATCATCAAAGACCGCTTCGACCGTCTCAGATTCCTTCTTCGGCGGAAAAATGACTCCGGCACTAGCGGAAGGGTTGGATGCCATTGAGAAAGGTGTGGGATGGATTTTTCAAAGGTGGCAGTGCTAGGGCTTAAGGAGCGCGACGGAGGCTTTGAGAATAAGACTAGAGGCAAAAAGCAGGGAATGGTTACAGTTTCAGATTTGGGAATTTATAAAACAATATCCTTTCAAGCGAACAGTTTACTCCCTACCACACGGCGCCTTGATCGGCGAGAAAAGTGGGATGATGGCCCTGCACTAGTTGTGGCATTGCAGACGAGTGTAATAAATGCTCAATTGCCCAACGTTTAGAATTTTTATTTTTGTTCTAACTCTACTCAAAGTTGAGTCAATGAGTTAACATCGAATAATATGTGGTTACCCTAAGGACTCGAGTTGGACTGGCAGCAAGGTGCTCGACCCAGCACATTCCTACTCGATACTTAGCGATCCCCAACCTACTTGAATCGTTCGACCACAAGCAGTGAGGCATTACTTGACCAAGCTAGAGCTTGGCCATAATCGACCAGGCACTTAAACGAACCCTCCACTAAGGAAAGTTCGGGGGCTACTGTCAAATATCTAAATATGAGGTATGAGCATGCACCGAAAACTCAAAGATTATACCATATATGCTCAAGTAAGCATCTGGAAACTCCAGATATCACGGGCCTAATTCTATGGGATAAAATATATACGGAGGGGGTATCTCCATACAGGGATAGACTCGATCGTTTTCCTGTTATGATGAAACCAACTTGAGTATGCCTATTATCTAGGGAAGTTTGGATATGCTGTGAAGATCACACGACGAAGAACTCCTCATCGGCTACAATCTGGTATCTCAAACCGACTACAATTCGACCTGAGGTAAGGTTACCCCAACTATATAAAGACAAAGGTAGGCAACCCCAAGAGGACAAGCAATTATCAAACTACAAGCCATCCAAAACTAGACAAGCAAGAAAACCTTTCGAGTAGAGAATCCAAGAGCCGACGAACTATGCTTCGTCAACCCTTAGCCATAGTTTAGCCATCCCCTAAGTTCAATCTTCATTGTAATTAGTGCTAGACGTCCTGCTTTGTACTCTATTCATCGACTCCATATGTCGTCCATACAGGAGTAGGGTGTTACTCCATCCGGGGGCCCGAACCTGTCTATATTGTGTGCTTCTGATTTCTTGCCTGACTTTGCTAATCCGAAGGTAACTGAAACTATAAATTTATTGTCAATTTATAACCTTCACTAATATCCCAACGGATGTACGAACTAACCATTCCGAAGAATACTTGCAAAATACAGATCCCTCGTCAAATCATCGAAAATATAAACTCCAACCAAATTTCTACAAAATATGAATATAGCAAAAATTTCTTTGGAAATATACTTCCAAATTTCCTTTTCTTCCTCTTTTTCCTCTCCATTTTTCCCTCCTCTCCTCTCTTCTACCTCTCGATTACCACCGCTCAAACTCCCTCACTCTTGCTCTACTTTGTTTCTCTCGTCGATTGCTCAACATAGACCTTCACAAGAAAGGTGGGATTTATAGCAAGACCATCACAAGAGAGACGTCATACTGTATTGCCGTATTGTCGTTACACCAAACTAATATTCCATTAATATCGTAGAAATACTATACTAAATATACTCATACTGTATTGTCATATTATCGTACCAATTATTAAACATGAATATACTGTATTTACAACTAATATCGGACCTATTATACCCCTTTTCATACACCTCGTATTGTCCTATTTTGTATTGCTCGTTACACTACTACCGCCATTTTATATAGTACTCATAACATTACCGTACTAATTTAGTAATACTACAATTTCACATACTACTAATTCTCTCCCATCCTACTTGTACTACAATAATATTACAATATTCATACTAATATTTCACTAACATTATGCCATTATTTTCGTACACTTCATATTGTCATTTCATGTACTACTCGATATACTACTACCGCCATTTTATGTAGTACTCATTACGCAATTACCATTATTTTATGTGCTGCAAATTGTACTAATACCATGGTTTTGTATACTACTAATTACACTAATGTTGTACTAGTTCTTCTACTAATATAAAAAACAAAAACTAACACTACTACAGAAATCATCATCACAGACGGTTCGTAAACGTCATCAGAGACGGTTTTGTTAACCGTCAGTAACAATAAGTCCGTGATAAAGGAGATCATCAAAGACGGTTTTCCATCCGTCTGAAAAAATATATATCACAGACGGTTCTATTAATAAACCGTCGGTGATATTTAATTATCACGAGCGGTTTTAAATTAAAATCGTCGGTGATATTTAATTATCACAAACGGTTTTAATTTAAAACCGTCTATGATAATTAAATATCACGAGATTTATTTCAAATCATAACCGTCACGTGATATTTAACTTATCCTGACGGTTACAAATAAGAACTGCTCAGATGACCTTTTTTCCCCACCGGTAGAACCTCCATTATTTATGGTGTTGTTGAAATTTCCATCAATATTTCTACTTGATATTTACAAGGCACAACCAGTTATAGATGTTGTAATTGAATATCTACACTTCCTATATGCATTGTGTAGCGATTTATCGATCGGGATAGACTTAAAATATAAACATTTGTAGCGTTTTTCTCTCTTCTTATGATAATGTTGATGGAACTCGACTAATAAATCAACCAAGACCATACGTAGCATGGCGAGGTGGCAACCCAGATGCCTTGATCGAACTGACACCTTTGGAGTGTGTGATTTGCTTCATGCCATATGAAGTGGCCTTATGACGTCACCGTCGTGCCATGGTGCGATACCTGACAACATCTTTATTACCTTGGCGTCCTTTATCGTGCTGCGGTGGGAGAACATGGTACTTTGAAAAAATTGTAGATGTACTTCATAGATTACTCTAGGTAGGCTAATTAAAAGATTGAACACACACATTTGTTCAATTTTAATTACCCTACCTAAGTCTAATTTTTCAAATTTTCAAAATACCTAAGTAGATGGAAATTTGGAAATTTTAACAACAAACCATAAATAATGGAGGTTCTTTGAGGGTATAGGAAAACATCTAGTTCAACAAGCAAGACATTGTTAAGTTGTTGCATTCAAGATGAGCAAATATGTATTAAGGATAATATCATGTGACAATACAATGAATCGTACAAACAAGAATAACCGCAAGTTTTTGACATATTTTCCGAATGAATACCATTTGACAATTGTACAACTCAAGAAGTTATCAGCCTGCGTAGAACGCGCCTTTTTTATTTATTTATTACTTCGGTAAGCAGGATGTAAGAAACTCTCCCTCTAATGTTGCTCAAATGGGTCTCAATCAACGCAGTTGCAACCGTACTGCTATTTTTTGTATTGACGATGGTTTTCATGTTGTGGCAAACATAAAATCCACATAGGTTATTTCCATGACCTTCTTTGGTGTACTTTGCAAATAAAAAATAGGTTAGTTCTAGAGTCACTATTACGGGGTTTGATATAGGATTATTGTGTATAGCGGATCTAGGAAAGGCAAAATCATCTTTGTAGTTTAGTCGATCCTTCAACCCTTTGAATGCTCTACGAGATTGCAAAAGGTTAGACTAAGCCATTCCAATAGCAATATAAACACGGAACAACTTACACGACCATGTCGCGTGGAAGCGTGATTACGGTGAGTAATTTTGTGATAGGTGTCAAGTCATGGTTTCCTCACGTCCGGAATCAAGGTACTTAACCGGTTTGTGGCTGGTTCAATTACAATTAGAACCCGATGAAACCTACATGTATATCACAATGGACAATGAATGAAACGAGTTGTGTGTGCAGTACAAACCAAAGTATAGCATGTGGTGTAGCACTTACCACAGGTTATGGGGTAGAAGTATGAATTCTTTATCTTTTGTGCTACCAATGCACGTGTCACGTATTGCTCGACCATGTTTATATCTTCATCCATGGTTTGCTTTGAGACTATATGTGGGTCGAGAAACCCATCGATTGTTTCTTACGTAATCGCTTCAAGTACCATGTATCTATATATATAAAAGGCGAATTATATATATATTGGAGGACATTTATCAATATTAGAAGAATGTAGACTGTGATAGCCCACACTTACAATGTCCAGCATCTCATGAGTGCGGCGTCGAGGGCGTCGAGGTTGTAGAGATGGAACAAGTCCAGAAAATCGACCGAGAAGAAGCCCCCCGCTGAGTCGTTGAATAGATGTTTATACTCGAACTTAACCATGATACTTGTTGTACGTTCATGCTCTGGCTTTCCAGCTTGTTGGGTGTACCATAAATGCAATTGTTGGCAAGACATACTAAGTGAAGTTATGCTGCCTTTCGTTAGTAACGGCTCTCCTAGCTTGTATTGTTTAGCCAACTCAGCAGATGGATAGTCGATTTGTTGTTGCCTTCCTTTCTTCCGTTTGTCCTTGCCTTTCTTTGGTTTGTATGAAGCCTTCATGGGAGAGGAATGGGCAGGAAATAAGTCAACATTATGTACATCAAGTGGAGTCTGGGCTACGACTGCTGATTTGGTAGCCAATTGATCAGATACAATAGGCGAATCAGATCGTTGCGGTTGTTGCATGACAAAAGGGACGACCAGGGAGATGTCGCTGCTAGGACATTGGATGAATGTGCTAATGGCATCTCCCGTTCACATCGATCTCGTTTGGCGGCTTCAGAGATCGAAAATCTTGAAACTATCAAATACCCCATCCACATTGACCTTGGTGAAACCGGCGCTATCATGGTACAGTGCACCTTGGTCCCTTAGTGGATGGATCACGCTGATCTAGCGGTAGTAAGAGGAACGGTGCTATTGTTAATTCTCACTTGGAGATTGCCTTTGCGTGGCCACCTTAATGTCACATCTGAGATAATTCCGCTATGTTCATCTATGTTAGGGGCGGATGCACATTTGCTCTTATGGACGATGGGGTGACTTGCGGACATATACGGGGCTTGTGCGTATTTCTTTCTTGATTGCTGAGCCTTTCCTCAAGGCTTCTTATTCTATCATAAAATTCTTCTCTCAGTTCTCCCCTCAACTCTTCTCTCAACTCTCCTCTCAACTTCTCCTCCAAATTCTTTATAAGCTTTGACTACTTTTCGGCTTTAGTTCTCTTCTTATTTGGTATTTGTCCGAGTCATCTGGGAATCTAGTTTTCCATGGAACAAAAACCCCTTTGCCTCGTGGTACGACTGTGGTGTTCCTTGTTTTCCAAGGCCATGGGCGGTGCATCTTTCTCCTTTGTCGGCAAAAAGAGCCATCGCTCGATTGTGTACTCAACGCTACTCGCAAGATCGACATGTTATTTCACTTATGAAGTCATGGACTAATTACGTAAAATTGGTAGTTCGGTTTATATATTACGGCGTTATGCACTTCCTCGTCATGGGGTTTACAAAGGAGGCAGTTATGGAGGGCGTGGCAAGGCCTCGCTCTTAGCCGATCTCGGCATGTTGATCTGTGATCGATGCAAATGGCGAGATACCCTCCTCGTCCTCCCTGTCCCATTGCGCTCTCTTCCCCGCATAGCCAGCAGTGCCGAGTCGGTGGGGGTGAGTGTTCCTTGCCTGCAAGGCCTTGTTTACTTCACTTTGACACACGAATTAAATGCGTCGTCTTCATCTCAACAAAACGCCTCCGTGTCCTCATCAATGAACCCATACTTAGAGTATGGAACCATATCCTTCTTGGCGTAGTCTATAAGCGTGTGCTTGAAGGTCTTCCATGCCTTTCGACACTAGCGATGGCATCTTGAAATCGCACTAGGGGGCGGATTCTTACGGAATGTCGAGCGATGAAAGAATTTCCGTTAGCAAGGCATTGCGAGTCTCAATAGTCGACAACCTCCGGGAAGATAGCGTGATCGGAACCCGTTCGTGCTACTATCCCGCACATATTCGAAATGCATTATTTGCCTTTTTTGGCTTTGTAGGGTCCCATCCTTTGGATCGATCTCGTAATGGTATATCGATCTGTTGGCCTTTTGTTTGGTCCTCTTGCGGTAGCTGGTCGATTTTTCTTTTATGGGCATATCATTTCCTTGAGGCGATGGATTAGATGGCGACATCTTCTTTGTAAGTTAAAATAGTTTGAGGCGAACTAAAGAGAAGAACAAATAAAATCAAATTAGAGTGAATAAGTTTGTGGGCTGGAGCGGAGGGAGTAATGGTGAGGGGGAGGAGGCGCCCTAGCCCTACTGCTTGCGACGAGGAAGCCGTGATGTGCATTGCGCGCGGCAAGGTGGCTAGGGCGAGTCATAGAGGGCGAGGAACAAACAAGGAAACTAATAGATTACTTCCAAGCTCGACTCTAAACCGAATTCCCAAAGATCGAGTTGGTATTCTTCTTGCGCCGACCATCGTAAGGCCCCGCATGACAAAAATAAGCGAACTAGGAGGTTGCGAACTTAATAAAAATTTCGACAAACACTCTCCTAAAACTAGGACATCCACACAGCAGACAAGCGAAATAAGTGCGAGTATAAGAGCGAGCTTTTATTAATTATTCCATATAATAATATGAGCAAAACAACATGATTCATGATCATCGAAATGACACATATGGCAACAGATCACATAAAGGCAGCATTATGTCATTCATATAATAAATCATGACTACTATGGCAATATGGAGGTAATAGAATTTGATTGCTCTCGAGACTATTGGGTTTGAATGAAGATTAGAATCTTCACCTCAATCACAAATGGGCTGAACTATTTAATTCAACGACTTAAGCCTTGAACTCTTACCACCTTAGCTTGCATAAGAATTGATTAAACAAATGTTCCTTTGTTACAATATCAATTTGAATTCAAGACAGCTAGAAACTTGTTAGGTTTAATTACAAGTGAATATGCTGCTCAGATCGACAATATAGCAATAGGACCAATAGGTTCAAATTAATTCAGCACTATCTCTTGATCTAGCAAACCCACGACCCTTGACCCACAGATACAACAATTTGGATCAGTTCAACAAAAGATATTGATTGAACCAAATAAGCGTGGCTAAACGAGAGGTCTCTACCGGCAAGTACTAAATTCAGATCGATAGACTCATAAATTAAGTAATCTTTGTTCTAATCGAAATTAGCGACTTAACCAAACCTATTGATTAATGTCAACGAACCATACAATGTACGGAACCTTTGAAACCTAAGCGATAGAATCAAAACTATTCGAGTAATACAAATTGGACGAAACGGTGATCAATAATTTCAATCATGCAAGTCTACGGTTCAAGGCTTAAATCATTTCATTAAGCGTCATGTTCATTAAGCAACCCAAATAACATCACGAGCAATACCTCTCCTTGACCAACAAGTATCAAGAAACAAGTGCGATCTGAAGAACTTACAATGAGCAACACTGGAAGCTGCTCGAAGCATGGGCTACACATGACCACCGGTAGAGGCAAAGCCCGAGATGCGAAGAAACAACACAAGAATCTGGCGTCCACCCGTAGCCCACCGGAGAGCGAGCGATGGGGAGCACGTCGGCTGGGGAGGACACCGAGGGAGGTCGATCTGGGAGGACGCCGAGGGGAGGCCGCCCGAGAGGGAGGCCCATGGGCACGTCGCCGAGGGGAGGCCGCAGAGACAAAATGTGATAGAGGGTTAGGGTTTGCAGCCAGTGAATGAGGTCTCATTGGCAGGGGGGTATATATAGGAGATTATATCACGAGCGGTTCTAAAGATAACGATGCGTGATATTATTATCACTGACGGTTCTATAACATAGCGATGCATGATGTTAAGATATCCTGAGCGGTTATATAATAGAACCGTCGTGATGTTAAGATATCCTGACGGTTATAAAATAGAATTGTATGTGGTAAGTAACATCACATACTATTATGTTATAGAACCGCTCATGATATATCTTGCTCATTGACATTCACTTATGCATTGATTCGATCTCTTGGCGTGTCACTTTGTTGTGTCTTACGGGAAAGTTGTCTTTAACGAGAATATAGGTATCTTGTGGTTGAAGTGGAATTCTAATCCTCAATTCAAACCCTAAAATCTGAGAGCAATCACATACAACTATTTCCATATTGCCAAAGTAGACATGATTACATTCTTGTTTGCCATAGTCTACATAATTTATTTCTTCTCATCAATTATGTCCGAATGGCCATCTTTGAATCATGTATTTGGAATCATATTGATATTAAGAAATAAATACTTGCTCTTATACTGCATCTTTTCCATCAATCCGGATGCTTCTGGCTACTTACAAAGATCATCACATTCCTATATACATAATTCGATGCTTCTGAAGCTACTTACAAAGATCATCACAATCATATATACAAAGCATGATGGGTCGATATCATCTTTACAATAGCATTAATGTAATATTATTACACATGAAAATTAGTAAACATGATGACAATGCACCCTTCTTAGAACTACATACCACATGCTTATTCTTTTGTATGAAAATTAGCCCTTCATGATGATCGGCGAGTGTGTAGCTTGCTTCCTCATGTTGTTTTTTGGGACGGGATGTCATTTCCGATAGGTGGCAACTCATCAAATTGATTGTACTCTTCCTCATCTACTACATTCTCAACTCGACAATTCTCCTTTTTCCTGAAGAACTACGTGGTGCTTCTTGTTGGGCGGGTTGGTTACATAGAAGACTTGAACAACTTGGTTAGCAATCGAATGGTTCATCTTGGTATCCGACACGTTCGAGGTCTCTGATAGTGATGCCATTCTTGTCAACCTTCACGTCTTTGGAGGTGGACCTTGACACCTAAATAGGGAATCTTGAAAAGCACGTAGTCGAGCTCCCATATCTCCTCTATGAACCCATAGTAGGAGCTCCTCGTCAACCAGTGGTATTATTGAATGCATCTATCACGACACCGCTGCTACAGTTTGTGCTCTTCATATCCTCGACCTCTCGTGTAAAATGTGTACCCATTTAAGTCATATCCTTTCCATGTGACAAGCTGTAAAAGTTGGTCCTTTTGCCAACCATGTCGTGTGTCATCGGCGAGCTCCCATGATAGGTCGCTCCTTCAACCATTTGTTGAGCCGAAGGTTATCTTTGTCTCGTGATCCAAGACTCTGCCGTCTTTGGATTCTCTTGCCTTAGCCATTGCTTATGCTCGGCGATATAAGCGGACACTACGACCATGTGTTGCAAAAGCGTGAAATGGGCTCGAGCATACGCAACCGAATCGAGCGTGATTGCTTTCCTTCCGATGGTCCGATACCACAGGAGCCTACCCTCATGGCGAGATCGAGGCACACCTATCGGTTTGTCGGGACCGAATCGCAAATCCGGACCTTGTGTAATCTGTACTAGTCGAGGATCACGCTAGTACACACAGGGATAAGCGAGGTTGAAGTACCACAATCATACACAGCGGAATTAATAATAAAGTACTTCAAATCGGAATATAACCGAGTTTCAAGACCTTATGGTCACCTTACATCAATTCATCACGCAGGACGATAAATAGCAAAAGTATCACAAGTTCAACAGCGGAAGCAAAAGTACGTCAGTGGAACCTCTCGTAGCCACAGGCAACCGACGAGGCTTAATCCCTAATACTCCTGGCCTTCGTTGAACTCCTCTTCCCAAGCTGGTACAGCTTCTTCTTCTGAAGTTTTTGTTGAAGCAAGGGTGAGTATACAGCATACACAACAAGTCATGCACAATGCAGTTCTATTACTACATGCATGGCTTAGTCCAAAGGAAAGGCTTAAATGGTTATTTTGCATAAAGCAACATTTCTTTTAACAGGTAATCCTATTAGATGAAAAGCGGTAAAACCAATATTATTAATAATTAATTTCTCAATTCTTTTTCCAGAGTTTGGCACACAGCCCTAAGTTTGATTCATCAGTCTTTGGCACCTGACCACCCATTCCACATCTTTTATTTTTAAAATCTAACCCTTGATTGTAATCCACGAGCATTGTCCAATACATGGGCGTGGCTATTGAATAGGTTTAACACACACTCTGCAGAGGTCAGTACACTTTACCCACGAGGATCGATCGCTCACCACACAGTGATTGATTGCAACAAAGTCTTTGGAGACTAACACTTAACTAGTGAACCTCTCGGTATTGCCTTTCTAACACTTCCCTCACACTGAGCCAAAGTTTAGAACAGCAAATCTGATTGGATGGGTACCAAGCACGCAACAGTGCGCGCCCCCATACGGTTACATTTTGGTGTAGCTATGCCCGAGTGTCAAAGGAAAGATATTAGAAACCTACCAAACTAGGTCCGTCCCATTCGGACAAGTGGTTGTCTGAGAAACTTCAGTTCAAAGGCTCGCAAAGGTGAAGTCCTTAAGCTTGTCGAGCAAGACATCCGTTTTAGACTTCTCGGCACACAGCCTTTACAATCTCAATACATCCGTTGCCACACAGCCCACAGCACAAAGCCTTCTTGCCACTTTCCCGATCCAAATCGTTTCCCACCCCGGGTTTGCATTTATGCAACACATGCCAATGCCCACGTCATTGCACGAGTAGAACCACACAGGTCGCTACCCCCAATTCCATCTCATGACATCATCGCATTATTCCAAAATGCGTTTCACAATTGTTTAGTCAGTATTCTTTTGCCAATTTGAAAGTCTTTTCACGCATACAAGCAAACTAAGCAGCTAATCACGGTCTAGCCTCCCGTGTTGGCTTTATAATAGCAACCAACTCTAATTAATATCTTAAGTTGACAAGGATTGCAGGGCATACAGTTAATATTAACAAGGTGGTATTAACAAGGTAGGGTATTATCTAAACTACCTAAGATTTATCAATGTCATTTTCTTAATGAATATAGCATGCATAGTTTAAATGGAAATACATTTTAAAAGTCTAGGGGAAATATAGTCAAAGCATGACTTGCCTTCAAATAGCAGTTGATTCTGGTCTGGCTCTTGTGACGGGTCTTCAAATTCTTCCCCGGCAACTTCCGGCAACTCGGAGTCTATTCGTACCAAGTAAACGTATAATAAATACACAATACAGATAGCAAGATAAATTTTAAAAATAAAATAAAATTCACTATTAAATAGCTCACATTTTTACAAATTTTTAGGGACTGGAATCACCCAAATCCGAGTTGAAATGCAAAAGTTATAGCATTTGCAAGATACTGAAAAATCTAAATAAAGAAAAACCGAATTAATCCTTTTATTTTCCTACTGAAAATTCGGTTAATCCACTCGGCGACACGTGTCAGCACCAGGGACTGTCACGTCGCTCTGATACTAACATGTGGGCCCAGATGACGTCATGCTGACGTCAGCATACCCGGCGGTCATCACACTGACAAGTGGGCCCGCCGGAACAGTGCTCAGTCCACTCAGCGATCGACACGCGGCGCGCAAGCATCAACCCACGCGCACACAAATCTTCCCGGCCGTTGGATTCAAATCCAACGGTCGGTATGCGGCAACGGCTACGCCTCCGCACGGCTACGTGGCAAAATCTCAGCCACGGGTCCAAAATCCGATGGCCATTATCAACCGAGTCGACGATGGCTACGTGGATGCACTGCTATCGCCGGATGAAGATCCTCTACCGCTGCTACCGGAGAGTTTACTACTCACGCACCTCGTGAACACTGCCGCGCCGGATCTTGATCTAACGGCGATGGCTATCCAAGTGGTTCCCTATTCACAAGCCTACGTGGCCACCGGAGCCGACGATTAATATCAGCGGCCGAGATCTCCGATGATTATTTAGCGTGAATCTCGGAAGAAAACGTGGCACTACCTCGGACATGCGATGGAGATCCGGCGGTGGCGGTGAGTCGCGATGCTTTCGAAGAAGAGGCGGCGGTGCTTGGCGACGGACTTGGAGAAGACGACGTGTGCTTCAGCGTTTTCGGGCGTCTCCGGTCGGAAGAAGTGGCCTAGTGGACGCAGCTTGGCACGAGGAACTCGGAGAGGGTCTTGGTTGTGACGGGGAACGGCGGACGGCGAAACTTCGAGAGAAAAACAGGAGAGAGAGTGCTTCTAGCGGCGAGCTCGGGCGGGGTCTACCGTGGATGGCAGAGCACGAGAGAAGGGGCAAAAGGAGCGGAAGGAAGTGCTGCGCACGGAGGACTATATCTCCCGCTCAGACACGCCACGAAACGCGTGCAAAATCCCTGACAAGATCCGCGGCGACTCACCGGCGACGCGGTGCCTGATCGCGCCCTCTGAGGCAACGGTCACATCCGCCGTTCGATCTCGATCCAACGGCGGAAAGATAACGATTCGAAAGCCGTACCCGCGTCGACATCCTAACGGTTACTTACTGAGATCCGTTGACTCAAGTGATTAATCAACACGGCTCATTCACGATCATCCGATCAAGATCGCACGGCGCGAAATCAGCGGCGCTAGGGTTTTCTGGCGCGAGTACAGTGTTGGGCTCGGCCCGACACTGTAGCTTTGCGGTTTTTCTGGCTTTTGCTAATAAAAATAATTGCAGAAATTCAAAGTAATTAATTTGAGCACTAAAAATACTCAAAAAATTATAGAAAAATTCTTGAAAATATTTCAGAGCATTTTGAGCCTAAATAAAATATTTTAATTTATTTTTGATAATTACCTTTTTTGAAATTCAATTTTCAAGAGAAGAATAATCTAATTTAATTTTAATTAAATCCAATTAAATCCCAAAAATTCAGATAAATTCAATTAAATGCAAATAAATTTTAATTAATTCACAAAAAATTAAATAACTCCAAAAATTAAAATTGGGTCAATTTTTGGGACGTTACAAACGTACCCCCCTTAACAGAATCTCGTCCCCGAGATTCGAAGCCTAACTAGAGAATAGGTTTGGAAACTCCTTTTTCAGATCTTCCTCTCGTTCCCAGGTGGCCTCACTTTCTGTGTGATTGCTCCACTGAACTCCACTGAATTTTTATCGGTTGCTCTTTGTAAGTCAAGTCTTCCTGTAGTTCAACTTCTTCCAATGATGTTTGTTCTTCAGGCACTCGAAGGCACTTTTTGAGTTGCGATACATGGAAAACATTGTGTACTCCTGCTAATGACTGCGGTAACTCTAGTTGATATGTGACTTCGCCCTTACGGCTTATGATCTTAAACGGCCCCACATATCGTGGTGCGAGTTTCCCCTTTTTGTGAAACCTCTGGACTCCCTTAAGAGGCGTAACTCTGAGATACACATAATCTTCGGGCTCGAAGCTCAAATCCCTGCGGCGATTGTCCGCGTAGCTCTTTTGTCTTGACTGCGCAATTTTTAACCTTTCTCTGATCAGTGCTATTTGCTCTTGACTTCTTGGAGTGTGTCTCGTCCAAGACACGACGCCAACGGTCTCATTCAATTCAAGGGCGTTCTACAAGGTCGACCATACAATGCTTCGAAGGTGACATCGAAGACTAGCGATAGTCGTTGTTGTAATGAATTCAGCATATGGTAAGCATTTATCCCAAGTCGATGTATATGCCAACGCGCAGGCTCTTAACATATCTTCTAATATCGATTGACTCTTTCATCTGCCCATCTGTTCTGCGGATGATAAGGCTGGCTGAAATTCAAACGAGTGCCCATTCTTTGTATGCAATTTATCCCAAAATCTTGAGGTAAATTGGGTACCTCATCCGACATACTATCTTCTTTGGCACTCCATGCAAGCGCATCGATCCTTGCCATGTATAACTCGCTAACTTATCTCTGAATAGGTCGTCTTTATCAGTATAAAGTGCGCGGCCTTTGTCAATCGATCCACGATGACCCATATGGAGTCATAACCTCCTTGCGTACTTGGCAAACCGGTAATGAAATCCATTCCGATTTCTTCCCATTTCCACTCTGGTATTTTTAATGGTCTGCGGCCGATCTGCTGGTCTCGATGCATAGCTTTGACTCACCGCATACATCACATAGTGCTACGTGTTCAATAACCTCTCTCTTCATATTTGTACACCGAACCTCTCTTTTAAATCTTGGTACATTTTGCACTTCTGGGTGAATCGAGTACTTGGAGTCGTGAGCTTCCTCGATGATAACTGTTTTAACTCTTTTTGTTGGGTACACAAATGCGCTGTTTCATCCTAGCGTGCCTTGTTAAATCGACTTGAATTCTTTTGCTTGTCCTTCCTCCATCTTGGCTTTGATTAAGCTTGATCTTCTCATCATCCTTCTGACCTTCTCTAATCTGGTCTTCCAAGATAGGCTTCACCTCTAAAGCGGATACAAATCTTTCCGGTACAACCTCCAATTTCAACCTCTGAAAATCCTTACACAATTCTCCCTGGCTTTCTCCCACTTTCATATTTAGACCATGACTTTTCCGACTCAAGGCATCAGCCACAACATTGGCTTTACCAGGGTGATAATGAATCCCCATGTTGTAATCCTTGATCAGTTCTAACCATCTCCTTTGCCTCATGTTCAGGTCAGATTGGGTGAAAATGTATTTAAGACTTTTATGGTCTGTATACACCTCACATCTATTTCCAATGAGATAGTGACGCCATATCTTCAGGGCATGCACTACGGCTACTAGTTCGAGATCATGCGTCGGGTAATTCCCTTCATGTGGCCTTAATTGCCTTGATGCGTAAGCTACTACCTTTCCATTCTGCATTAACACGCATCCTAGTCCTTGGCGTGATGCATCACGATAAATATCAAAACCACGGTGCACATCCGGTTGAACTAACACTTGGTCTTTGAAGTCGATCGTTTCTTCAATTCTTGAAAGCTCTTCTCTGTCTGTGTCCACACAAACTTCTTCTCTTTCTTTAGCAATTGCGTAATTGGCCTAACAATTGTGGAAAACCCTTCTATAAATCGGCGGTAATAACCAGCCATTCCAAGAAAACTTCGAACCTGCGTAACCGTCTTTGGCGATTCCCAATGCAGTACTGTCTCAACCTTGCTTGGGTCCACTGCAATTCCCTCCGCGGTCATCACATGTCCTAGGAAATCTACCTTGCTCTTCCAGAAGTCACACTTACTAAATTTTGCATAAAGTTGTTGCTCCCTCAACTTTTCCAATACTAATCTCAAATGTTGGGCGTGCTCTTCATTCGTCCGTGAATAAACCAGAATATCGTCTATGAACATGATCACAAATTTATCTAAATATTTCATGAATACTTTATTCATCAAGTTCATAAAGTATGCTGGCGCATTCGTCAATCCAAACGACATAACTGTGAACTCATAGTGTCCATATCTTGAAGAAAATGCGCCTTGGTATGTCCTCTGCCTTGATTTTCAATGGTGGTATCGACCTAAGGTCGATCTTGGAGAATACTCCTGCCCCTCTTAATTGATCAAAAAGATCATCTATCCGGGGTAGAGGGTATTTATTCTTTATCGTCACTTCGTTAAGCGCACGATAATCTACACACATCCGGAAACTCCCATCTTTCTTCTTAACGAACAGAACCGGTGCTCCCCAAGGTGACGAGCTTGGTCTGATGAATCCTTTTTCCAACAATTCCTCGATCTTCTTTTTCATCTCAACCAATTCTTCGGTGGACATCCGATATGGTCTCTTTGCTATTGGTGCTGTCCCAGGCACTAAGTCAATTACAAACTCTATGTCCCTGTCTGGTGGTATTCCTGGTAATTCCTCGGGAAAGACATCCGGATATTCACTGACCACTGGTACCTCTCTTATACTGACGGTCTCCAGATTGTTTACTAACATCTGTCCTTCTCGAACTGCCATTGCTTGAAATTCCACTTTTCTACCATCAGGGCTCTCAATAGACACAACTCTTCGTCCGCAATCTAGTACAGCCTTATGCTTAG
This sequence comes from Guadua angustifolia, assembly GCA_036346375.1. NCBI lineage: Eukaryota > Viridiplantae > Streptophyta > Magnoliopsida > Poales > Poaceae > Guadua > Guadua angustifolia. The sequence continues at coordinate 25,127,547 of CM070522.1, forward strand.
TCAACCAATCCATTCCCAGGATAACATCCAGGGTTTGGGTATCTAATATAATAAGATTTGCTAGGAACTCTACCCCTTTTATTAATAGCTTAACCCCAGAACATCCGACCTTAGAGCGGAGTTCTGATCCAAGGGATTGGACTAGAAGTGTACTTTTAAGGTTAACAACATCCAGATCATTTGTCATAGCAAAATCTCGAGAAATGAACGAATGTGAAGCTCCTGAATCAAATAATACGGTAGCTGGCACTGAGTTGACAAGGAACTTACCGAGCACGACGTCCGTAGCATTCTGGACTTCGTCTGTGGAAATATGATTAATCCTGCCTCGCGTGAATGCTTGCGGTGTGGCTCTAGCTTGGGCGGGTCCTCGGCTTCCTCCTTGGATAGGAGTCTTAGCGGGCGTGTTCCCTAAGTTGAAGCGCACTGGTGTCACTCCTCCTTTCTTTGGGCATACATTGGCAAAATGCCCAGTCTCGTTGCAATTGTAGCAGCGTCTTCCCGACATATGCTGGTTTCCTCCGTTCGGGTTAATAGTCCTGACGGGGGTCTGGGGAGTTTGCCCAGCTGGCCTCGGCATTGGCGGCGGTGTCCTGATACTGCTTCCCTGCTGGAATCTGGTGAACTGCTGGGGTATCATTCTGGTTTTCTGCTGACCATGGCGTCCTCCTTGCTGTGCCATGCGACGTTTGTGATTATCATCAAGCTCCTTGCGCTTATCCTCCAGTATGAGTGCCTTATTTACTGATTCTTGAAAATCGAGGAAAGTGTGGGTAATCAATCCCACCTGTAAACCGGTGTTAAGGCCTTTCATGAAGCGGGACTGCCTGGCCTTATCGGTTGCCACGTCCTCTGGAGCGTAGCATGCTAGTTGAGTGAATTTATTTAAATAATCAGCCACTGTCTGGCCTCCCTGCTTCAGCGCTCTGAATTCCTCCTTTTTCAACTCCATGATACCCTCCGGCACATGGTATTGACGAAAAGCTATGGTGAATTCTTCCTGTGATTTCTGGGGTTTTCTGCAAGCACTGAGTTTTCCCACCATTCAGCGGTGGTTCCCTCAAGCTGGTGAGAGGTGTAAAGCACCCTCTCATTTCCATCGCACTGTGTTATATGTAGTTTCCTCTCTATGGTTCTCAACCAATCATCTGCCTCTAACGGGCTAGCATTGCCTGAGAAAGTAGGCGGACGTGTCCTCATGAATTCGGACAATCTCGAGTAAGGACGGGGACCATTGTTAACAGCTTGGTTGTTGGCGACTGCTTGGGTGTTGATTTGTTGTACGGTTGCCATCATCGTCTGCATTAACTACGTTTGTGCTGCGAGAAAAGCTCCCAGATTCTGCATGTCAACTGGCGGGGCTGCCTGTGGTGGTGGTGTATTGCTCTGACTGCCTCCGGGACGTGAACCACTGCCTCTGGTTCCGTTGTTGCGGGTATTCACCATCTGCCGATTACTTCGACGGTTTAGAGATGAGGGGGAAAGAATAGGCAAGTAGTAGAACTTATACAGGGAAACAGGTGTAACTTAAAATCCTTAAACATTAAAGCATCGATAATAGTAGGTATGGTTTTTTACATAGTCTAGAGACTATGCAACCACAATAACAGTCACAAACATCACATCAAATAGTTCATTACAACATCGCACATCTAAGTTCGAAATTAAAGACGCGACTCAAAACAACTAAGTCTCAACGCAAAAGCTGACTACCACGACTCTAAAGGAACTCACTCCTCCAACCATCCGGGCTGCGGCTCGCCGATCACGTACACTGGCGGGTGAGCTGGTATTGGGGCAAACTGATCCCCATGCCCTCCCACTAGTGCTACTGGGGGCACCATCGGCTGCTGGTCCTCTGGCGCGGGCTCCTGCTCCTCCGGCTCCTCGTCGTCCTCGTCGTCAAGCTCCATGACGGCCTCAGGCTCTCCGTGACCGTAGAGAGCCTCCTCCAGCTCGGCGATCCTCTGAACAGCGTGCTCTCTGGTCTCTCGTAGGGCCACCTCGGTCTCCTCCAAGACGCGATACACAGCCTGCAGCTCCGTAGTCATAGCGTCCATGACCTCCTCCTGAGCCGCGGCGAACCGGCCCAAGTGCACGACGGCAGCGTCGTCCTCCAGCTCCAAGCGCGCCTGGAGGGGTCCTCCCGCGTCTTGGTGTACACGAAGGCGGTGTCCCACACCTCGTAGCCGTAGTCCCCGCTAACCCGGCAGGCGCTACCGGGCACACTCAGTATGCCCGCCAGAGGTGGCTCACTTCACCGCGAGGTGGAGTGGGCCGGCACGCTGCTGCTCCCACTCCACAGACAAGGTGAGGGTCGCCTCCCACCATGGTTGATCCGTTGACCACCCAAAGCGGTATCGATAGAGAGGGCGGTCGAAGCCTCCCAACACCTGGAGCATCCTCCACAGCTCTGCTACGTAGCCTCCGTGACGCTCGCCGAAAGAGTTAACCATCCGCATCTGCCAAAGCAATGCGTCAGTACTAAAATTTTTAAAAGAACACAAAAGTAATAGCAAAATACAGCATAGGTATGAAGTAACGAAGAAGGGATAAGTTGAGATTTCAATGATTATTCTTGCCAACTTTTATTCTTTAGAAATTAACTTTTACCCTCTCTAGAATGGCCAGTCTAACTAGGGTTAAGTCCTACAGTCAGTATGGCTCTGATACCATCCCTGTCGGGACCCGAATATGCAAATCCGAACCCTCTGTGTAATCTGTACTAGTCCAGGATCACACTAGTACACACAGGATAAACAGGTTGAACTACCACAATCATACACAGCGGAATTAATAATAAAGTACTTCAAACCGGAATATAACCGTGTTACAAGACCTTATGGTCACCTTACATCAATTCGTCACGCAGGACGATAAATAGCAAAAGTATCACAAGTTCAACAGCGGAAGCAAAAGTACGTCAGTGGAACATCTCGTAGCCACAGGCAACCGATGAGGCTTAATCCCTAATCCTCCTGGCCTTCGTTGAACTCCTCTTCCCAAGCTGGTATAGCTTCTTCTTCTGAGGTTTTTGTTGAAGCAAGGGTGAGTATACAACATACTCAACAAGGCATGCACAATGCAATTCTATTACTACATGCATGGCTTAGTCCAAAGGAAAGGCTTAAATGGTTATTTTGCATAAAGCAGCATTTCTTTTAACAGGTAATCCTATTAGATGAAAAGCGATAAAACCAATATTATTAATAATTAATTTCTCAATTCTTTTTCCAGAGTTTGGCACACAGCCCTAAGTTTGATTCATCAGTCTTTGGCACAAAGCCACCCATTCCACATCTTTTATTTTTAAAATCTAACCCTTGACTGTAATCCCCAAGCATTGTCCAATACCGCGGATGCGGCTATTCGAATAGGTTTAACACACACTCTGCAGAGGCTGTACACTTTACCCACAAGATACAGTCGCTCACCACACAGGTGATTGATTGCAACAAAGTCTTTCGGAGACTAACACTTAACCAGTGAACCTCTCTAGTATTGCCTTTCTAACACTTCCCTCACACAGAGCCAAAGTTTGGAACAGGCAAATACAGTTGGATGGGTACCAAGCCGCAGCACAGGTACGCTCCCCCATACGGTTACATTTTGGTGTAACTGTCGCCCCGAGGTGTCAAAGGAAATATATTAGAAACCTACCAAACTAGGTCCGTCCCATTCTGGACAAGAGGTTGTACGAGAAACTCAGTTCAAAGGCTCGCAAGGTGAAGTCCTTAACTGTCCCAAGCAAGACATCCATTTTATACTTCTCGGCGCACAGCCTTTACAATCTCAATACATCCCGTTGCCACACAGGCCCACCTGGCACAAAGCCTTCTTGCCACTTTCCCCGGTCCAAATCATTTCCCACCCCGGGTTTGCATTTATGCAACACATGCCAATGCCCACGTCATTGCACGAGTAGAACCACACAGGTCGCTACCCCCAATTCCATCCCATGACATCATCGCATTATTCTAAAATGCGTTTCATAATTGTTTAGTCAATATTCTTTTGCCAATTTGAAAGTCCTTTCACGCATACAAGCATACTAGGCAGCTAATCACGGTCTAGCCTCCCGTGTTGGCTTTATAATAGCAACCAACTCTAATTAATATCTTAAGTTGACAAGGATTGCAGGGCATACAGTTAATATTAACAAGGTGGTATTAACAAGGTAGGGTATTATCTAAACTACCCAAGATTTATCAATGTCATTTTCTTAATGAATATAGCATGCATAGTTTAAATGGAAATACATTTTAAAAGTCTAGGGGCAATATGGTCAAAGCATGACTTGCTTTCGAATAGCAGTTGATTCTAGTCTGGCTCTTGTGACGGGTCTTCAAATTCTTCCCCGGCGACTTCCGGCAACTCGGAATCTATTCGTACCAAGCAAACGTATAATAAATACACAATACAGACAGTAATATAAATTTTAAAAATAAAATAAAATTCTCTATTAAATAGCCCACGTTTTTACAAATTTTTAGGGACTGGAATCCCCCAAATCCGAGTTAAAATGCAAAAGTTATAGCATTTGCAAGATTCTGAAAAATCTAAATAAAGAAAAACCGAATTAATCCTTTTATTTTCCTATCGAAAATTCGGTTAATCCACTCGGCGACACGTGTCAGCACGGGGACTGCCACGTCACTCGATCTTGACATGTGGGCCCAGATGACGTCATCTTGGCGTCAAGCATGCTGGCGGTCATCACATCGACAAGTGGGCCGCGAACGATACTCGATCCACTCAGCGATCGACACGCGGCGTGCAAGCATCAACCCACGCGGACACAAATCTTCCCGGTTGTTGGATTCAAATCAGCGGTCGGTATCTTGACAACGGCTCGCCTCGCTTGCGCGGCCACGTGGCAAAATCTCAGCCACGGGTCCAAAATCCGATGGCCATTATCAACCGAGTCGACGATGGCTACGTGGATGCACTGCTATCGCCGGATGAAGATCCTATGGCTGCTGCTACCCAGAGAGTTTACTACTCACCGCACCTACGTGGACACATCGGCGCGGTCGGATGCTGATCTAACGGCGATGGCTATCCGAGTGGTTCCCTATTCACAAGCCTACGTGGCCACCCCGGGGCCGCATGATTAAGATCCAACGGCCGAGATCTACCGATGATTATTTAAACGTGAATCTACGGAAGAAAACGTGGAGTTACCTCAGACGTGCGATGGAGATCCAACGGTGGTGGTGAGTCGCGATGCTCGAAGAAGAGGCGGCGGTGCTTGGCGCCGGACTTGGAGAAGACGACGTGTGCTTCGCCGTTTCTGGGCGTCTCCGGTCGGAAGAAGTGGCCCAGTGGACGCGGCTTGGCACGAGGAACTCGGAGAGGGTCTTGGTTGTGATGGGGAACGGCGGACGGCGGCGGAACTCAGAGAAAAACCAGGGAGAGGAGAGTAGCTACTATGGCGAGCTCGGGCGGGGTCTACCGTGGATGGCAGAGCACGAGAGAAGGGGCAAAAGGAGCGGAAGGAAGTGCTGCGCACGGAGGACTATACCTCCCGCTCGGACACTTCGGTCACATCCCGCCGTTCGATCGCGATCCAACGGCGCGGAAAAGATAACGGTTCGGCGAAGCTATGCCACGCGTCGACATCCTAACGATTACTTACTGAGATCCGACGACTTAAGCGATTAAACAACGCGGCTCATTCACGATCATCCGATCAAGATCGCACGGTGTGAAATCAGCGGCGCTAGGGTTTTCTGGCGCGAGTACAGTGTTGGGCTCACCCGACACTATAGCTTTGCGGTTTTTCCAGCTTTTGCTAATAAAAATAATTACAGAAATTCAAAGTAATTAATTTGGGCACCAAAAATACTCGAAAAATTCTAGAAAAATTCCAGAAAATATTTCAGAGCATTTTGTGCCTAAATAAAATATTTTAATTTATTTTTGATAATTACCTTTTCTGAAATTCAATTTTCAAGAGAAGAATAATCTAATTTAATTTTAATTAAATCCAATTAAATCCTAAAAATTCAGATAAATTCAATTAAATGCAAATAAATTTTAATTAATTCACAAAAATTTAAATAACTCCAAAAATTAAAATTGGGTCAATTTTCGGGACGTTACACGGTTCGACCTGGGCCATGTAATCGACGTAGAACTCGACGGCCTCTTCTGTTGCATAACCTTCGACAATGCTACCCTCCTGGACGAGATCGATTCCGTCGTAAGACTTGAGAATTCCCATGTACCTCTCGAGCGGGTACATGCTACGTAGAACACTGCCCGCATATCTTTATCTCTCACAAGGTGAACAATGAGATGGACCATGATATCAAAAATGATGGAGAAAAATACATCTCAAGATTACATAGAGTCATCACCACCTCGACTTACAGAGCATCTAGTCCTTCGGGATCGATGACCTTCGGCGATTATGTTAAAGAAATAACACTGACCTAGTGATTGTCTCTCGGATCTTGACCGCAAATTACTTCTAATTGCGCATAGGAGCATCTGTGTCATCGGCACATGATAATCATGAGACTTCATGCGGTTAATTTCAAAACTTCCAACTAAACAAGTCTCTTCATGTTGGAGAAGTAACCGACGAAACTTTCACACCATGCAAGCACCGCACAGATTCAGTTCTTTCGGCCTTTGACAGAGTATAACAAGCGAGTTCCAAGCACGCACGGCCTTTATCGGTCTCTTTCGTGCTAACTCGGGTCTTATGCCCATATCGACCAAGTCAAACCGTGCGTTGATACCATCCTTTGTTTTACCCTTAATGTTGAGTAAGAGACCAATCACGCTGTCACAGACATTCTTCTCTACGTGCATGACATCGATGCAGTGGCGAACTTCTAGGTGCTCCTAGTAAGGTAGGTCCCAGAATATTGATCTCTTCTTCCACAAGCTCTTTTCACGGGTACTTGATTTACGCCCTTTCCATACGCAACATCCAAATCCTTAACAATGTCATGAACATCTCTCCGCTCAAACGCTTTGGAGCTGAACCATTTTCGTTCCTTCCGTCAAAAGTCGCTTCATCTTGCGATATGGGTGATCCTCCGAAGGAACCTACGGTGACGCATGTACACGGTTTTATGGGAGTGATTCAGCCATAAACTCACGGTATCATCTAAAAGGTGAGTGCGCTTTGATTCCTTTGTACTGGCACGGCGAGGTTAGCAAGGGCGGGGTAATCATTTATGGTGCGAGAACAACAAGCGATTGCAAAGTAAAGTTCTCTCGTTTATACGCATCCCATACGTGTACCCCTAACCCCACAAGTGTTTTAGATATTCCACCAATGGAGCTAGGTACACATCAATATCGTTCCCGTGTTGTTTCGGTCCTTGGATAAGCACAAACAACAAAATGTATACGCTTTATACACAACCAAGGAGGAAGGTTGTGAATCTGAGATTTACTGCCAAGTGCTATGTCGGTGCTCATGTTACCGAAAGGATTCATTCCATCGTACTCAATCCAAACCTTATATTTCTCGGATCCGCACCGAATTCTTGAAAGCTTCTATCGATGCTTCTCCTTTGGATGGAATCGGCAGGTGCCTTAGCATTCCATCATTCTTACGCTCCTCAAAGTGCCAACGCAACAGCTTTTGCCTCCTTTGGGTTCGCAAACAAACGCTTCAAACGGGAATTACAGATGAGATACCATGCCACCTTAGCGAGAGGTCCTTTTTCACCTCAATGCTCTCGCCATCATCATCTGAATGACTCTTACGCTTGTACCGGGATGCGTTACACACCGGACATATATGCAAGTTTGTGTACTCTTTGCGGTACAGGATACAATCGTTTGGACAAGCATGTATTCTTTCTACTTCCATTCCCAAGGGACAAAGAACCTTCTTTGCTTTATAGTTGGTTGTCGGCAACTCGTTTCCCTTTGGAAGCATGTCCGCCAATAGGCGTAATAAATACTGTGAAACTCTTGTTGGACCAACCGTTGCTTGCCTTCAATTTGAGTAGTTCAAGCACGGATGATAACCTTGTGTATTTCAACTTGCACCCTGCGAACAAAGGTTTCTCCGAGTCCTCCATCAAGCCCTGGAACTTTCCATATTCCCTGTCATCAAGGTTTCCTTCGCATCGCATGACATCGATCCAAATTGTCATCCTCGCAACTTTGTCCTCATCGGAAGCACAATCGATATGATCATCCGACATATCATTGACTTCGTCGGCGTTATTAACACTACTTGCTGCTTCCTGTATATTATGCTCTTTGCCATGACAGATCCAATATGTATAGCCCCTTTTGAAACCCCTTCTAATCAAGTGTGCTTCGATCTGAGCTGAGTTTCGAAACATCTTCAGATTTTCGCAATCAATGCACGGACATGACATGAATTGCACCCCCTTATTAAACATATCCTCCTCTGCAGCTCTTTTGAAAGTGGAGACGCCATTAAGGTACTCAACACTCGTACGGTTCTCAGCGTACATCCAGCTTCAATTCATCTACGCTATACATGTAACACTTAGTGTTAAATATTAAGTGCATCAGGTGTAGTGCATATGCACACATTCTTAAACTAATTATACAATTACATACCTTAATTACATCATAAAGAAATAATTAACACAATTCAAATTAATCTTCAATATAATAATGAAATTAGAACCCATTACTAATCTTAGATCACCAAAAGACTTGAATTGATCTATAAGCTAGATCTAAATAATCTTTAAATTCTATCCTTAACAAGTTAGCTAGCTACATCATGATCGAATATAATATTATGCAAATAGAACCATTACTAGCTAACCTTATAGATCAAACAACCAACACATGGTTCTACAAGCTAGATCTAAAAAAAACATCAAATTCCTTCCTTATCAAGCTAGATGTTGAATATAATGCAATTAAAACACATTACTAACCAAATATCACAAACAACATATGGATCCAGCTACAATTAAGCTAGATCTAATCAAACAATCTTTAAATTAATTCTCTCCTAACCAACCTAGATATTGAATTGGATGCATACAATTAGAGAACTCATTACTAACCTTAGATCACCAAAATCAAATGAATCTAATATCACCCTTCGAAATCAATGGCCTTCTTTCAAAAATCGCGTCACTTCCACGTACCGCCAGGTCTCGGGATAGAAACCAAAACCCTATAAACGAAGTGGATGGATCGAGGCTCTGTTTTTACGGGCTCGAGACGGTTTTATCACGACGGTTTTATATTACGCTTATGCGTGATGTAAGAAATATCACGAGCGGTGTCTAAATATAATCGCCTGTAATGACTATCAGAGATATTACGACGGTTGTGTTATATAACCGTCACGCATGCGGTTTACATCGAAACCGCTCAAATGAGTATCAGAGCCATCACGATAGCTTACATTTAGAAACTATCTGTGATATTTCTTACATTACCGATGGCTGTAATATAAAACCATCTGTGATATCTGCACTGACGGTTTGAGTACATAACCGTCTGTGATGTTCCATATTACAGACGGTTTTTCAAAACCTTCTGTGATCGTGCGTCTGATATAAACCTCGCTGTAGTAGTATAATCTTCCTCAAGATTTTGAACTAACCTTCGTGAAGCTCTCCTGATGATTACAATATCCCAACTGATGTACCAACAAACCGTCCTAAAGAATACCTACAAAATACAGATCCCATATCAAACAATCGTAAATATAAACTCCAAACAAATTTCTATAAAATATGAATACCACAAAAAATACTCAAAATACACTTTCAGATTTCTTTCTCCACCTCTTTTTTCTCATTGTTTTTTCCACCTTTGCTCTCTTCGGCCTCTCGGTTACCACCGCTAGCTCAAAAGCACTCGACTCCCTCACTCTTGTCGGACTTCGTTTCTCTCATCGAATGGCCAGCGCAAACCATCATCGCAAGAGGTTGGGTTTATAGCGTTTTTCTGCCCACATGCACTGAAGAAGCGATCGTTTTGTCTCTGCTTTTGGCGGGCGGATGAGACAAGACGAAGCGATAAATCAATTATTCCTTTAGCAGCAGCCCGGGCCCCTCTCCACCGTGCGACGTGTGCAGCAGATCGAGCAGGCGTCGCAGCGGGCCGGCCATCACTTTCCAGTACCACACGATGATGCGTGTCGCACCTGCAGATTCCAGCGGTCTAGAACGGTTAGAAATCGCTCTTTCCTGCGTCTGGGCCCGTCAATTCCAGCTGTTGCGGTGCACAGTGCACTGGATAATTTCTAGAGAAAAAAAAACAACAAAATAATCAAGCGCTTCCAGAGAGTGCTAGAAAGAACAAAAAAATTCCAGCCGTCCTCGTCCGCTAGAAACTAAAGAATAATTTCTAGCTGAGCGAAAAACTTAAACTAATTTTCAACTGTCCCGATACGTTGGAAATAAAGCAAAAAAATATTCCAGAGGTACTGTCCACTGAATTTGCGTGTCGGGGGCTAAACCTACAATTCCGTCGGAAGGCCGGCCATTTTCGGGAAAAACATGCGTCCAGATAGCTGCTAAAGAAAAAATTTCCAGGAGGTCATTGTTGCGGCCCCAGAAAGCCTCGGATTGGCTGCCGCTGCGGTCCACAGCGGCGCACGCCATCGCCTCCCATCCATTCGACTCGTCGCATTTGCTGTCATAGTTGTCGAAATAGGGATCGTCGTAGCCTCCTAGGTGAATTCGTGACCGCTGTCGTCACTGAGGATGTCCAGCGGATATGAATTTTGTGGGGAAGACAGTGGATTTTCCGCCTGGCCTTGCATCTGCCCAAGGAATATACAGAGGATCTGTGCAAAAATTGTTGTGGTGGAATTAGGAGCTAAATAAGGCTGGCACTAAGAGTGTGTTTGGTACAGTTTTAGCTCCATCAGATCTACGGATCTCGTAAAGTTAGGTATTTCTAGCTCCACCAGATCCGTAAAGCTGGAGTTGTTGGTACATTAAGAATATTTAGATGAGTAATCTTGTTTACATTCTAGACTAAAAATATAAACTTAATTCACTTTATTTTAGTCTACATGTCTGTTTTTTTTTTCCGAAAAACACCTTGCCCTGGCATAATTAGGCAGTACGTGACACTTCGATTTATGTAAGGCAGCAAATGGAGTAGAACATAGCCCAGGTGAGGACTGATCCTCCCAACCGTATCAAATACACAGACCTGTTCCATACACTGAACTAGAAATTCTTAACATGTATCCACACCACAAAAAGATTTGGCATGTACAAGACTACAGATCAGAAAATCTGTCAAATTTTTCTGTAAACAGAAATCTGAGTGCAAATAACCTCTGAACTTCTGCGGTGCAATTCAAGAAACATTGAAAAACTGATTTCGGGCCATCTACACAGCCTTGTTCATTTGCGTGGAAGCCCGTCTACAAGTTAGCTTTACAACATAGATGCCATCTCAACATTCTACATATTGTTCAACACCTGAGCAGCTATATAGTTCGAAATTGCGTGTTTACAGCCTCAAAACACAGGCTAAATTATCTTCAAATCATACTAGCAGGAAACTAGAAATAAGTTACCATCCGACGCATCACCAAGCTATACCTAGAGTTTTGATTGTGTTCCCTCAATTTCAGCCAGTTAATCTTACCTAGAGTTTAGATCGAGTTCCCCTGATCTACGCCAGTCCTCTTGCATATCAGAGTTTCCATTCTCTGGTTCATTCTCATCGTTGAGGAAATCCTCCGATGGATCTTCATCATCCCTTTGAGCATTTCCCCAGCCATCTTCACCCTGTTCTTGCACCATGTCATGACTAGGACCATCTTCGCCTTGGGATGCTGCAGCGTTGGCCCTCAAAGGACCCTGACCAATCATCTCAGAGTGCACTTGGGCCTCCGCTCGAGTATGCTCGGCCATTGCCATACGCATTTTAGCTTCAGCAGCCTCACGACCTGCCTTCTCCCTAGATTCGATCTCTGCTCTTAGTTCCATCATAGCCTTCTTCTCCTCCTGTAACAAAGCCTGCTCCAGCATGAGCCGCTCCTCCGATCTGAACTCACCAATGGCCCTTTTCTTGGTCATTATGTTGTATGCCAACACTTGCTTCTCAAAAGTTGTTGTAAACTCAGCAATCTTCACCAGAATGTTATGATCCCATTGCTGCAGGCGAGAAGGAATCTGGCCAGTTGTGTCACTCTCAAGGATCCTATCATCTTCTTCAGCCTCATAGTCAGCAACCACGTGGTAAGGCAATAACCTGATTTGGAACAGAAAATATGGGTAAGGCAATATTGTTCAGCGTGGTAAGGCAATGGAACTGAAAATATGGGTAACTTCAGATATGGTAGTCATGCAATGAAGAGATCAAACAATCCGCAAATGCTGCTGATTGAAACTGCACATTTACATTTAAATCTAATCAATTGCAAGCATGATTTAAGAGGCGGAAGAGGAATATGTTATTCTTTTTGTACCATCAACTGATAAAAATAGGCACGATAGTGCAATTTCAATATATTAGATTCTGAAGGAGTTGCTAGGGTCAAGTTCAAACAAAAGATTGTTGAAAGTGAACAAGTGGAATTACACCAATTTCATATTATGCTTAAGACTGCTCGTTTTGCGAAATTCGTTTGTAAATCATAATATCTAAAACTCGTTTAGTGATTTCACAGATGCAATGCAACACTGCAAAGCATTTCTTCGCATAAACATAATATATTTCCCATCATGACAATCATGTATAACCAACGCAAAAGGACTGTATAACCAAATTACTGGGCAATTCCACAAAATCCCTTTATATAATGACCCTTTCTAGATAGCAAATAGCCTTATATTAACCCCTGAAGTACCACAAGAATCTAGCTTTGACCCTTAACTAGGGAACTGCGTACTTATCCCCCGAAACTGTAAGAACCACTGCAAATAACTCTTAACCCAATATCACAAGGTTCTGGTTTACCAAAAAGATTGCAATGTGTAATTTCATCACAATTCTTGAAATTACATTCTACTGGAACTGGTGTGAAAGTCATATGAAAGCTATTGTGTTCATCATCTCCAATTGAAGAGCTTCCTGTACAAGGCTAATGGTGGGATAATGAAACTGTAGACAAGGTTGAATGTGTAGAATAACAGATCTTTTGTTCACAATAATATTACTAAAATAATTATAGCTATATGACCTTATACAATGCAATGCTTTATAAGTTTGACTTTAAACAATGCTCACTATGCAGTACTTTATAAGGTTATCTATACATTGACACTCTGATGATGTACAGTAGTACCCCATCAAATATTACAAGCACTCAACTAATAATTCATCTCGACTTAATATTTTCCTGGTTACTCAGCAATTTGAGCTGCATACAACAATTATAGAACAAGATTGTTACATGCTCAAATAAATTTTTTGCTCTCTAATTTTTATGAGATATATGGCAGTGCACTGTATTTTGGAAAAATGTGATGTTGCTGTTTTCATGCTATGTCTTCCTTCCATTGGTGTCAATCTCTGTGCAACCTTGCCCACCACTGGCACTACAATGCAACACTAAGCAATTAAGCAGTTTATTTGAGTAAATTGTTGGGTCCATATAAAAACTTGAGTTAGATTCCATTATTTAAATTTACATCTCTCATATTCAACTAACAAAAGATCATGCAAACTTCGCAAGATTAGCATAGAGAAAGAAAATTATGCATTAAAGAAATAATTTTTTACGAAAGAATACCAGTAAGGCTAGCATTATTACAAAAGGGCATAGAAAGTGCTTAGCTACTCTACTTTTACTCCAAGAAACACCCTTCCGTTGGCTTCTGAGAAATCAAACAATGCTCTCACACACAATGGTCATGGCATATTGTATGTCCTCATTTCGTAATTTCGCAAATTGTTTTCATGTTTGCCATAAGTACTTCGCCAAATATATAATTGCAGGCAATATATCTGCAGAACAGCTACCACAGTGAGCGCATTCTACATTAAGACTATAGGCATCGCTTCCAGCAACTTTTTGTATGTGTTTGTTTAAAGTTTTAAATTAAAAATAGAATCTTATTTATTTACATTTTTGTTTCCATATTACTCTCTACAGATTGACCAAGCATTAATTGTTCTACTGATTCAAGGTGTTGTAGCTTGTAGGCCCATAGTCTACGTGGACTCCCATCTAGAGCTAACTCACAATCTGCTGCTTGGTATGTCCTGAATCACATGACTACTTATTGCCAACCATGAGTATATGAATTGTACAAGATGATGACACATATTTTATTCTAATATGGTCGTCAGAGGACCAGAGTACCAAACTACCCTGTATCAAAACTAAATGTTCTATGTTTAGTTAGACTAAGAAAGAAGATCAGCATAAAATAAATTGAATATTGTATATGGTAGTCTGGAATAAGTGATGCCACAACTAGAATAAACCAGCCTTCACCAACTTACTGGGTAGTAAGTATTAACAGAACTTGTGCTGCTGCAAACGTTCTACAACAGAAGCATACTGAAACAGAAAATGGTTTCTGCAACACAAGTCCAACAGAAATTGATGGGATGTTGGGTTTGAAGCACATGGATTACAAAGTTTGTGTCATGGACTTGACTTAGACCGATAGCACGTGCCGAAGGGGGAAGGGCTGGGCCACAAGGACAAGCATTGATGGTGTAGGATATAGGAGCTGCACAATGGCTTGTAGGGGAACAAAATCAGAACTTGCGATTGGTCTCATCCTCTCTCTACACCCAGTCCCCTTCTTCTCTGTTCTTCCTCAAATCAATCCGTTTTCTTGCTGCTCTACCCCAAACTATATGCTATTCCCGGTCTAAACTCTATTTCTTCCTCTCCCAACTATCATATACTGATCAAATTCGTAATAATATGGTATGAGCCGGTTGCCCACCACCTATTTGACAAAATGTCGAGCCACCACAAGGCGCCCACCAGAGGTGTTCTTCACGTCATAGTGAACCACCCGCTCTATCCGGTGACCGAGGAGGTGCTTCACCAAGTCTTCAACACATATGGCGTTGAGAAGGTGTACATGTTTGAGAAGACAGATTATGTATGGGCGGTCGTCTTCTTCCAGTTGGGCCACGACGCAGGACAAGCTCGAAAAGCCTTCAATGGCCACTACATCTATGACGACTGCTGCTGGATGGACATCCAGCACATGTTGTTGCCTCCCACCGACAGCACCGTGGTAACGCCCGCAAGGAGTTCGACAGAGGGTCTCGACCACAACGCTAGTGTGCTGACGGCAACGTCCAACCCAACAGCATCGACTCCCTTGCCTATGGGCCCCCTAGTTGCAACGGCGCGAGATGCTATCACCGGTAGCCCTAGCTCCACAGCACCCACTAGGCGTTTGACGTCACGCCCTAGCTAGGACGCCGGTGCACCGACAACTGCGACCGTCCCAGCAAAGGCTCACGCCATCGGCTACCTCAGTGGCCAAGGCCACCTCTTTGCTTGTCGGCACTACCCCAGGTGTGACTATCGCCCATGTCACCCCACTCGCCCTCAAGCTCATTGCTGGTGTTCCATCCACACAGAGCAAAGGCACGCGTCGAGGCATCATCAAGTGGACGTCACGGGTGCAAATCACTCGGCGCTCGATGCGTTGGGCCCTGAAGGGCAAGAACAACAACCCAGCTTGTGATGCTGTGGTCTCGGAGGCCACGAAGGAGGCATTCATGGCTATGGATGTCCTCGACAGCCAGTTCAACCACATCGTCAAGCTCAATACCGAGGTGCCCACAAGCTACTTGATGAATGCCCTGGCAAGGATGCTAGTGTTGCAGCCAAGGTGTTGCCACTTGCAGCCACACCATGGCTCATCATTGAAACCTCAGAGACCTCTGACACATCTGTGTCAATGCCATGTGCCACCACTAGGCTTGGAATTGATGCCATCTACCTCGTCATCTCGACGCCCATGGCCAAAGAGCTGCTGCCACTTCACTCCTCATCTCTAGGATTAGATAACCTGACTGCCACCCTTGCTTAGAAGAGATAAAGTGGTGCTCCAACCTTGGTGCTGTAGAAGTGGGATACAACTGGTGCCTTAATGCTTGTTACCTCGAAGCAGAATGGTTGTGCTACAGTTGTGTGCTAGATTGGTGCAATTAAAATCAAGAAAAGTAGTTCTTGCTACATCAGAGATGGAGATGCTACTATTACTTTAAGATCAGGTCCTTAACAATATGGTACTGGATGCTGGTGGCCACATCGCCAAAACTCTCGGTGTCCTCGTCATCAACTCCTATGTCATCTGCGACGACTACCTCATTGTCAACACCAAAACCATCGGCTCACTCGTACTTGACTCTGGAGACCCTAGAGTAGACCACCTCTTTACCAACACCATCCATAATGGTATCAAGTTGGCCATCTACCGCATCAAAGAGTTGGGACTTGATCGATGGAAGTACATAAAGGGCAAGCGTGCAATGACTTTTCTGCTTAGCCGTTGCCGCATACAGATCAACATGCACATACTCTAATTCTGGAACTTAATGTAATCATTTTATCGTACTCTAACGACGCTCCAAAACCCTAGAAATGGAAAACCATCCGGCAAAAGAACACAACAGGGCAGGGCACCCTATTTCTACCACCTCCTTAGGCCGCAAACCGGCGTACCAGGCGAAACCATCTAGATCGAGGGCACAGACCGGATCAGGAGAAAAAAAAAAGGAGGAAACTTTGGCATGATCCAGCGGAGAGGCGCACCTGTTGACGGCGTCCTCGAGGGACTTGAAGGGTGTCTTGATGTCCGGATTGCAGACCCGCATGGCGTCCTGCAGGGCCATCTCCACCTCGGGGCTCCGCACCCTGGCCGCCGCCTGCTGCTGCTGCTGCGGCGGCGACGCCTGCGACGGCGACGGCGACGCCCCCTGGGAGTGGGGCTGCTGCGGCTGGGGCTGGGGCGGCGGCGGCTGCTGCTGCTGCTGCTGGAAGCGGAGCAGGCCGAGGGGCCGGAGGTGGGCTTCGATGTTGGAGGGGAAGCGGGACATGGCCTGCTGCGACAGCTGCTGCGCCTGCGGGTGGGCCTGGGCCTGCGCCTGCATGAGGAAGAGCTGACGCTGGAGCTGCTGGTGCTGCGCCGCGGCGCGCGGCGGCGGCGGCGGCCGCCGGGGAGGCGGAGGGGGCCGGGCTGGGGTTCGCGGCGTCGTCCATGGCGGTGGCGGAGGTGCAGGAGTAGGGTGGGAGTGAGATCTGGTGGGAAATGGTTCAGATCTTGTCATCCTTAAAATTCATTTTTTCAATATTTAACATCTTAATTTATTATTATAGACTTAAATAGATTCATATGTCATATACAAGAATAAAAAGAGAAATTTCACTTTGGGCTTTAGGGTCGCCGATTTTGGGAGGAGACGGGGGGTGTGACACGTGGCGGTGGCGGAGACCGTGGTTTTGGACGTGCTCCAGTCTTGCGGCCCAGAATCAACCAGGCCGGGCGGACGTGTAATCCAGCACGTACCCAGCGTGGCCTAATCTGCTGCTGAACACTTGGTCCATCCAGCGGAGACTTTCTAAGTCCATTCAGCCGAGTGAACTCTGCTAAAAAATCATTTGGTATTTCCTCGGTCTAAATTTATAATACATATATTTTTATATATATAAAAAAATATTAAAAATAGCTAAGCTATCCTTAATTATTATCTCTAAGCACTATATTTAATACATAAATGTAGAATTATCAAGTACATCTAAATATTTATTAGGGTTACTAGTAATAAAATCCTAAAAATGGTAATACATATAAGTAGGAAAGATCATAAGCTATACAATAAAGTATAATTTCTTTTATACACACATCAAACGGTGCATATCTCGACAATATCTCTGCCATTTGTGCCAGATCCAACAGATCAGATGTTCTGAAGGAGAACGGATGACCGCCCTAACTCCTAATTAGAAGTAGTAGAGATAAAGAAAACATCACACTAATTTTGTAACATAAAATACACCATATATTTATAAACAAGATCATTTAAAAATTTTGTTCTATAAACTAAGACGAAAAGAGCATTGTACCAATCAATAAAGCAATGGCCCTATAGTTTCTCTTGTATATTTTGCTGATTGTTTCCTCTTTTCTCTGGTGATTGGTTAATTGGATAAAGCGATGACACCAGCTTCTCAACACGTCATGAGCATCGAGGTCTAGTTTTTCTTATCAAGAATCCTTCAATAAAACAGAGTTAGTATTCTATTGTAACACCCCAAAATTCGGGTTTTTAAAAATTTATATTTGAATTAGTTTTCCAAAAATTTTACATCAATCTTATTTGATTAAATAAGCTTAATTTCGAATTTTCTAAATCTAAAACAATTTAATGTGCCTTCTGTGTGCATCAAGTAATTTAAAATTTAGTTTTTACAGTGTTCTTTGTATCTCAGGGAATTTCTCAAATTTGAGATTTGCTAAAAATTAATTAAAATTATTAATTAAAACATTTGGATGTTAATTAGATTTTTATTGGATTTTTAATTTGAATTATTAATTGTTCGGGCAATTCTATATCTAAATTCCAATTCAAGCCTTTCCTTTGAAATTCCATTTAAATTCAAAATTTGGATTTCCCTCGGTGTTCTAATTAACCTGGCATCCATATCCTTCCAAAATTAGAGTTCAATCCTTTTCAGTCCGCAAAGTCAGAATTTCCAATTTCGGTCCTTAATCGAAATTTCACCCGAGTTTCAAAATACTCCAAAAATCTCAAAATTCATATAATTAGGTTCTAAATATTCTAAAATGATTTTGGGAATTTTTCCAAGATTTATAGAATCCCTCTGGTATTTTATCTCTCGCGCTTTCATTAAATTCATTTTTATTTGTCCCAAAATTAACTAAATTCCAAAATTCATCCAAAATCAGCGAAACCAATTTTACTAGGTTCCATTTTATTCTTTAGGATTTTTAGGATCTTTTCCGGTATTTTTAGATCTTGTTATCTATTTAATCCCACGAGGTTTAAAATCCGCAATGTTCATCTTCCTCAAATGTGCAGCACTGTTCAAGTCTCAGCCTCCCATGTTCAGCCCCATATTCAAGTGCTCATAACTTTTGTAATTCTCAACGAAATCGAGTGAGGTCAGTTGCAAATCGTCGGCCTAGTTAAGGGCTTCAATTGTCTTGCAGTTACCCCCTTTGAAATCAAGTGATACGGACGCTGCAATCACTTCTTTGCCGTTTCTTGTTTAAACCATAACTTTTCCATTTCTCCTTCCCTCAACACGTGTGACCACCCAAAATGTGCATTTCAGTCTCCCCAACACGGTGCTCACCCTTTCCCTCCATTTCCAGAACATTTGCCCTTCCAAAAATTGAAGAAACGGTCGCCAAACGTCCTCCGTTGGCATCGCCGTGCCATCTTTTGATCCGGTAAGGCAAATCGACTTCCGTTCGCGTCATCTCAAGCGCATCAGTGTGTAGATCATAACCCTCAAGAAAATCCAGGTTTCATCAAGAATTGCTCCTGGAATTTGCGTTCGTTCGTCGTCAAGTCGAGTTCTGTTTGTCGTCAATTCCTCCCAAACCGGTAATCCCCATCAAATTCCTTCTAGATATAGTATAGTATGATCTTTCTCTACGCCGTGCTCTCGCTAGTTTTAGGAAATTTTGCGTTTTAATGTGATTTCGGGCACCATGCCATCCAAATGGTTTTTGGTCGCGACGACCGTCGCCCTCGCCGTCACTCCGGCCATCCCCGCCGTCGGCCGTCGTGCCCACGGGCTCACCCTCACCTTGCCGCCCCATCCCCATCACTGGCCGGCCCTCAATTGACCACGTCGCCCCAATTCTGTGCACGCACGCCACATGCTCGTATAAATGCTGATTTGTTCCATTTTGCTCCAAATCCGGTTTTTCTTGACCTAGCCGCCACCCCAACCTTGTGTAGACCTCCCATGGCCTCTCCCACGCACATGCCACCCCATGGACCTCACCCAAACCCTAGAAATCTGTCCCTCATCCTCCGAAACGCCGCCGAACGTCGGTCTGTTTTGGCGTCGCGTTCCTTGTTGGCTCGTCATGATTTCTGGTGATCCACCTATGTCACCGCGTGCTCTATGATACCCTCTATCTCCCTTTTAAATTTTGTGCAATTTGGTTCATGAAATCAAAAGTTACGGCCGCCCAAAGATCAAATTTTGCAGGAGGCTGTTCTCCCTCGTTTTTGCGAGTTTGGCCATGAAATTTTTATGGTAGACTCTTGTTGATGTCCTCTACATTTTTCCCACCCTAACCCATCATTTTGACCTTGTGATTTTGTGCAGAAAATTGTTTCTCCGATCAAACTGCGTTGCGGACAGCAGAAAATTTCGTTGCGCGTTCCCCGTTGATCCAAAAGGTAAAACTCAGAGCCATTCACCTCATATTGTGCCAAATATTCCCATATGGCTCTCTGTAAAATTTGGCTAGGTTTCATCTATTATTTTAATAGTTATGACCGTTTGATCTATTAGCTCCGGGAGCCGTTCATCGGCAGTTTGTGATCAATCCGGTGGGTCACCGCTAAATCCGCCTATATTGTTGAGTTCGTCTCGTCGCGTTCTACGCGATGGACACTTCCCTTTGCTGTTGCATCTACCGAAATTCTTTTTATTCGTCGGCCGCCGCCTTTTGCCGCCGCCGCGCGTCGTCTTGTGCCGCCAACCATTTTGGTTTGTCGTAGCTATGCCATTGTGTCCAGTAGATCATTATTCCCTATTTTGCCCATTGGCGAAGTTCAATTGATTTTCGGTTGCCGTCAAAGCCATGTTCTAGAATCTACCCGTCGTCTTTTCAACCTAGCCCTCTGTTATCCATTCGCGTCTCGGTTAGCCATCCTTGGTAGCATTCTATCGCTGCTATGTCGTTGCACCGACGGTCGCCACCTTGTTATTTCATGAGCGTCCCGTCATCGCTTCGCCTTTGCCGTTAACATTTCGCCTTTAACGCTCCATCGTTAACGTTCCGCTGTTAATGTTTCATCGATAACGTCCCGTCGTTAACGCTTTGCTCTCATCACATGTGTGCATGCAAGTAAAGGCCCTAGTGCGATGTCATCATCTTTTCTATCGCCTTGATGTGATCTAGCCCTATCACCTTGAGTTTAGCCCTGTCTTCTTATCATCGCCGTCTTGTCATCATCGAGCCTTTTCATCGATGTATGACTGAACTTCATATCGAATCGCAGTGGATGTTGATCCCACTTGTCCTTGTCTTGTCTTTGAAAATGTAATCTGTCATTGATTGGGAAATCATTCATGGACTTGGTTGATACACCATTGGCCATATGTCATGTCCTTGTACCCATATCTAATCTATCAGTCTATATTTCTTTTGTTTGACTGTGTATCCACTTAGTCAACTTTGAGCATCAGCTTAGTCTATTGTGAACTAACATATCTTTATGGACCCGATCTATAGATCGAGAGCCCATATGTTAATATCTGTCCAATTGAGTTAATTAATCTCGAGGGATATTCCTTGGAATATACTCCGTTCTCCCCTAATTATCAGTCTTTTCCTTCCTAATAAATCTTCTGAAAGCCTGTTCTCTTTCATCCGATCTTCGATCAATCTAAGTTCCTAAATTCAATCCCTTCCGTTCAGTACCAATCTAATATTAAATTCAAGTTTATTTGAATTGCTTTTGAGTTTTGTTTTATTTGTGCTTCTTTGTCGTTAGACGTGTCGTGCAGAAGTTACCCGAAGTAGCGAAGGACGAGGAAGTCGAAGCATTCAATTGAAGAGCCAAAGGTTGAGGAAGCCGAAGATCAATTAAAAAGAGTAAAGAGCAGTTTATAGCAAGTGCCAGGCAAGTTGTGCTTTGATCATTTTGCTCCCAGTTTTACAAATTTACTTTGATTCAAATTATTGCATGCTAGTTCAAGATTAAAATGATTTAAATTAATTTGGGATTAGATATTCAACCCAATTGTTAATATCACCTTGCCATGATTATTTGTATACCATAATTCATTTGTCACCCTAAGATGGTTGATTAATAGTTGGTTGTTATTACTTGCCAACGTGGGTTGGTTAGATCGTGTATAATTGCTTAGCCATACCACGCAACACATGTCTTTTGAAAATAAAAGGATAATACAGATTAAGAGATTATGAAATGTGTTTGTGAAATGGTGTGACGTGTTGCCACACGATGATGTTGATATGTGGAACCAGTGTGGTTCTACATGGATGTTGAGTTGTTGTTGGCATTGTGTTGCGCAATAATCAACTGGGGTGGTAAAGGATTTAGACTAGGGCAAGTGGCAAGTGGCTTTATGCCAGGTGGGCCATCATGGCATTTGGAAGGGTTGAGTGTTGTGAGGGCTGTTTGCCAATTTTGAGAGAATGATGTCTTGCCTTGGTCAGTTAAGGACTTCACCTTGCAAGCCTTTGACCTGAGTCACTCGTACAACCACATGTCTGAATGGGAAGACATAGTTTAGTAGGATTCTGATATCTCACCTTTGATACCTCGGGGTGGTAGTTACACGGGGTAACAGTATGGGGGAGCGTGCCTGTGCTGCGGCTTGGTACCCTATCCAACGGTGTTCGTCGGTCCTATACTTCGGCTCAGTGTGAGGGAAGTGATAGTAAAGGCAACCCGGAGAGGTTCCTAGGTTGAGCTAGAAGTTTCTGACAGGCTTTGTTATGGTCGCTCATTTGCATACTCTTGTATGGCGATTCACGGCTGACGTGGTGAGTTGATTGTATCTTATGGGTAAAGTGTACAATCTCTGCAGAGTGTAAAAACTATTCAAATAGCCGTGTTCACAGTATTGGACATTGCTCGGGAATTACAGTCAAGGGTTATATTTTGATAGAAATGAGGTTAGAAATGTGGACAATGTGATATGGAAATTGGTTAAGGATGAGAAATGCTTTACTTAAGAATGATTACGAAATTTATTATGGGTATGATTTGTTTTACTGCTTTCCTATTTATTATGATTATTTGTGAGTGCTGCTTTTTTGCAAAAGAACCATTCAGCTATTCCTTTGGAATAAGCCATGCATGTAGTAATAGAACTCAGATTCATGCATGACTTGTTGAGTACGGTTGTGTACTCACCCTTGCTATAACAAAACATCACCAGTTGAGGAGAAGTCTTTGTCTTCGAAGAAGGAGAAGTTCTGCAAGAAGGCGAATATCTAGGAGTTGAACCTTGTCAAATGCCTGTGGTATTTTGGTGGGATTCACCGACGTTCTTCGTTCCGTTGCTGTTCGTTTTACTCTGAGTTGAAGCCATGTAGGCTTCACAATTGTAAGTTGACTTTAAGATTGTTCAACATGTTATATTAAAAGATGAATTCTTTATTTATTATTCCATTGTGTATGATTGTGATATTCATCTTTGTTAACTATGGGCACTAGCTACTGATCCTGGGACTAGTGCTGAAAACACAGAGGGTTTCTGGATTGCGAATTCGGGTCCCGACAGAGGTGGTATCAGAGCATACTGACTGTAGGTCTTGACCCTAGATAGTTTGGCCGTTCTTTAGGAACTTCAAAATTATTTTCTAAAGAGAAAATTTAACTTGAAGAATAACAAGTTCTTGACTTATCTTATTCTTCCATTCTTTTCCCCTTTTGCTAAAATTTCTATCTTTCTCCGCTAATTTAAGTTGAAAATCTTACCTCAGTTGTCCTGAATAGATAACGATGTTTCACACTTTAGGAGAAAACACTGAGTGCCGTTGCTGAACCTGAAGATCGTGAAGACAGGAATCGTCGAGCTCAAGGAAAGAGTGCCGATGAAGTGTTCCAGAAGGTAGAAGAACCAGTGTCGATGAAGTGTTCAAGAAATTCAAAGAATCAGTGCTTGAGTAGCCGTTGAGACTCTTGTGTGAGAGTCGCGTCTGTCTAAGATAAGAATGTTTCCCTTTCTTGACATTAGACTTGTGTGCTTAGGTTAATTTGGTTTTCTGTTTGCTGAGTTTGCAGTATGTGTCGCATGGCCCTTAGGCTTTTGTGAGCGACCATATCAAGTTGTAAATAATGATTATATAATTTGAGGTTTTTGGTTAAACCTAATCCTCGTAATAGTTCTTGGTTACTTATCTATACTTTTCCTTCTTGCCTATTAACCATGGTCAGACAATAGATGGAGAAGTTTTCTAGTGACAGCCTTGACAATGATTCCGAAGCAATCTAAGTCAGCTCAGTTGCTACCGCCAGTGTCAGTGGCAGGATAGTTGGTGATCAACCGCAATTCCCAGTACTAGTAGTATTGTACCAGTATCTGAATCAGTTCCTTGTTACCCAAACTCTGTTTATGCAGATGGTGATGCAAAAGATGAACAATAATGAAATCAATAGCATTGTTCCACCGGTTGAAAATTCAACAGTGCGTTCTCACTGCAAGTTTGCAAAGTTCATAGAACTAGGCAAATCAGAGGATCGTGCATGTACCCGTTGTGGAGTCATAGGACATATCTCGGACAAGCATCATATGAATTGTTTCAGTTGTGAAGGGAACCATCCTCTTGGAGAATGTCCGAATAATAAAATTTCATGTTTTCTTTGTGAAGGCCAAGATCATTGCCCAAGCCAGTGTGCTATGTATTCAGTGTTGACCTCTGCAATGCAACGTCAACGAGAAAATTTCCGAGCCACTGTGGTTCAAGAGTTAGCAAAGAAAGGCATGTTGTCATCTACCCATGCCTTATCACAGGAGCAGTTAAAGGAGAAATACCAAGAATCTAGCAATTTACCTCATAAAAGGAGGAAGTCAAAGTCACTAGGAAGTTGTTTCCTCTGTAGTAAACAAGGTCACTATGTCAGACGATGTCCCCAGAAGAATCAACCACAAACTTTACCTCCAGTCATTCCAGAAGTCAGTTCAGTTCAAAGCATAACACCAAGATCACATGGTGCAGCATCAAAGAATCGATTATGCTATGCTTGCCGTAAAAGAGGTCACTTTGCCAAGCAATGCCCGTTCAAATATGAAGTACCTTGTGGAATTGAAATTGTCCATAAAGCTACCTCGGTTGAGCCTGAATTGCCAAGTATGCCTAAAGCAACAACAGAAGCCGATTGTTCCAAGAAGCAGTTGAAGAAAAGACGGTTGACTGATGAAGCTACCAATAAGTTCTAGAAGCCGTGATGCCATACTCTAGTCTATAAGAGTAATGTCAAGGAATTCTCCTAGCAATTCCTATTTGTGGAATAAATGTACCCAAAATTCTAAATCAAAAGTATTAACGGCAATAAAGGATTAGATATGTCTTTGAGCATTCACTTTATCAGATAATGTTCATGTGTATGTTGGCCATAGAGCCTGAGTTCTCAGTAATGTGATGTAGAGACAAAATTTGTTGATTTAGCATATTGAAAACCAGTACCTTTACTTCAGTGGTAATTGAAGCATTAATTCGCTGTGGAAAGAATACCTAGTTGATATAGAATTTCCAGTCGCTGGTCGAGAACCAGTCGACAAAGATAATACCAGACCAACAGATCAACAAAGATGTTATTTTTACTCATGCTTTTGAAAAGTCAATTAAGATAAAATTAATTCAGAATCTCCAGGATTCTAGGACTCAGTCATGATGTTAGAAGTTACCGGATTCATTTCGATCAATGTTCCTTACTCCGAAAGTCATTGGTAGTGAATTGCAAGGATCAATGAATCGTTCAAGACTTTGAATTGCTGTGAAGCAAATATCAATCAGCTTGAGTTCCTCAGATCAAGAGCTGTTCTCAAGAACCAACTCAACAAAAATGTTGTTTAATCTTTGATCAAGACCGCAGAATAGCAAGTTGCTTTCGCCGTCAGGAGTAGCTTGTCCAGTTTCCAAGAGAAGCAAAGAATCAAGTGTGCAGTTGACTGCAAGTGCAAAGAACCTCGAAGGTCGAGTTTCCCTAAACCCATTCTTTAGTTAGCCCGAATCTCAGGGACGAGATTCTGTTAAGGGGGGGAGGTTTGTAACACCCCAAAATTCGGGTTTTCAAAAATTTATATTTGAATTAGCTTTCCAAAAATTTTACATCAATCTTATTTGATTAAAGAAGCTTAATTTAGAATTTTCTTAATCTAAAACAATTTAATGTGCCTTCTGTGTGCATCAAGTAATTTAAAATTTAGTTTTTACAGTGTTCTTTGTATCTCGAGAATTTTCCAAATTTGAGATTTGCTAAAATTAATTAAAATTATTAATTAAAACATTTGGATGTTAATTGGATTTTTATTGGATTTTTAATTTGAATTATTAATTGTTCGGGCAATTCTATATCCAAATTCCAATTCAAGCCTTTCCTTTGAAATTCCATTTAAATTCAAAATTTGGATTCCCCTCAGTGTTCTAATTAACCTGGCATCCATATCCTTCCAAAATTGGAGTTCAATCCTTTTCAGTCCGCAAAGTCAGAATTTCCAATTTCGGTCCTTAATCTAAATTTCACCCGAGTTTCAAAATACTCCAAAAATCTTAAAATTCATAGAATTAGGTTCCAAATATTCTAAAATAATTTTAGAAATTTTTCTAAGATTTATAGAATCCCTCTGGTATTTTATCTCTCGCGCTTTCATTAAATTCATTTTTATTTGTCCCAAAATTAACTAAATTCCAAAATTCATCCAAAATCAGCGAAACCAATTTTATTGGGTTCCATTTTATTCTTTAGGATTTTTAGGATCTTTTCTGGTATTTTTAGATCTTGTTATCTATTTAATCCCGCGTGCTTTAAAATCCGCACTATTCATCTTCACCAAATGTGCAGCACTGTTCAAGTCTCAGCCTCTCATGTCTAGCCCCATATTCAAATGCTCATAACTTTTGCAATTCTCAGCGAAATCGAGTGAGGTTAGTTGCAAATCGTCGGCCTAGTTAAGGGCTTCAATTCTCTTGTAGTTACCCCCTCTGAAATTAAGTGAAACGGATGCTGCAATCACTTCTTTGCTGTTTCTTGTTTAAGCCATAACTTTTCCATTTCTCCTTCCCTCAACGTGTGTGACCACCCAAAATGTGCGTTTTAGTCTCCCCAACACGGTGCTCACCCTTGCCCTCCATTTCCAGAAGATTTGCCTTTCCAAAAATCAAAGAAACAATGCCAGACGTCTTTTCGTTAACATCATTGCGCCATCTTTTGATCCGTAAGGCAAATCGACTTCTATCACGCTCATCTTATGAGCATCGCAGTGTAGATCATAACCCTCAAGAAAATCCAGGTTTCGTCAAGAATTGCTCCGGGAATTTGCGTTCGTTCGTCGTCAAGTCGAGTTCCGTTCGTCGTCGATTCCTTCCAAACCGGTAATCCCCAATCAAATTCCTTCTAGATATAGTATAGTATGATCTTGCTCTACGCCGTGCTCTCGCTAGTTTTAGGAAATTTTGCATTTTAATGTGATTTCGAACACCATGCCATCCGAATGGTTTTTGGTCGCAACGGCCGTCGCCCTCGCCGTCGCGACAGCCATCCCCACCGTCGGCCGTCGTGCCCACGGGCTCCCCCTCGCCTTGCCACCCTATCCCTATCACTGGCCGGCCCTCAATTGGCCACGTCGCCCCAATTCTGTGCACGCACGCCACATGCTCGTATAAATGTCGATTTGTTCCATTTTGCTCCAAATCCGGTTTCTCTTGACCTAGCCGCCACCCCAACCTTGTGTAGACCTCCCATGGCCTCTCCCACGCACATGCCACCCCATGGACCTCACCCAAACCCTAGAAATCCGTCCCTCATCCTCCGAAACGCCGCCGAACGTCGGTCTGTTTTGGCGTCACGTTCCTTGTTGGCTCATCACGATTTGTGGTGATCCACCTATGTCACGGTGTGCTCTATGATACCCTCTATCTCCTTTTCAAATTTTGTGCAATTTGGTTCATGAAATCAAAAGTTACGGCCGCCCAAAGATCAAATTTTGCCGGAGGCTGTTCACCCTCGTTTTTGCGAGTTTGGCCATGAAATTTTTATGGTAGACTCCTGTTGATGTCCTCTACATGTTGTCCACCCTAACCCATGGTTTTGACCTCGTGATTTTGTGCAAAAAATTCTTTTCTCCGATCCAACTGCGTTGCTGACAGCAGAAAACTTCGTTGCGTGTTCCCCGTTGATCCAAAAGGTAAAACTTAGAGTTGTTCATGTCATATTGTGCCAAATATTCCCAGATAGCTCTCTGTAAAATTTGGTTAGGTTTCATCTATTATTTTAATAGTTATGACCGTTTGATCTATTAGCTCCGGGAGCTGTTCATCGGTAGTTTGTGATCAATCCGGTGGGTCGCCGCTAAATCCGCCTATATTGTTGAGTTCGTCTCGTTGCGTTCTACGCGATGGACACTTCCCCTTACTGTTGCATCTACCGAAATTCTTTTTATTCGTCGGCCGCCGCCTTTTGACGCCATCGCGCGTTGTCTTGTGCCGCCAACCATTTTGGTTTGTCATGGCCATGCCATTGTGTCCAGTAGATCATTATTCCCTATTTTGCCCATCGGTGAAGTTCAATTGATTTCCGGTTGCCGTCAAAGCCATGTTCTAGAATCTACCCGTCATCTTTTCAACCCATCCCTCTGTTATCCATTCGTGTCTCGATTAGCCATCCTTGGTAGCATTCTATCGCTGCTATGTCGTTGTACCGACGGTCGCCACCTTGTTATTTCATGAGCGTCCCGTCATCGCTTCACCTTCGCCGTTAACATTTCGCCGTTAACGTTCCGTTGTTAACATTCCGCTGTTAATGTTTCGTCGTTAATGTTCCGCCGTTAACGCTTTGCTCTCATCACATGTGTGCACGCAAGTAAAGGCCCTAGTGCGCTGTCATCATCTTTTCTATCGCCTTGATGTGATCTCGCCCTATCACCTTGAGTTTAGCCCCGTCTTCTTATCATCGCCGTCTTGTCATCA
Organism: Guadua angustifolia; assembly: GCA_036346375.1. NCBI lineage: Eukaryota > Viridiplantae > Streptophyta > Magnoliopsida > Poales > Poaceae > Guadua > Guadua angustifolia. The sequence goes on from CM070522.1 coordinate 25,156,346, forward strand.
TCGAGCCTTTTCATCGATGTATGACTGAACCCCATATCGAATCGCAGTGCATGTTGATCCCACCTGTCCTTGTTTTGTCTTTGAAAATGTAATCTGCCATTGATTGGGAAATCATTCCTGGACTTGGTTGATACACCATTGGCCATATGTCATGTCCTTGTACCCATATCTAATCTATCAGTATATATTTCTTTTGTTTGACTGTGTATCCACTTAGTCAACAAGAGTCAACTTTGAGCATCAGCTTAGTCTATCGTGAACTAACATATCTTTATGGACCCGATCTATAGATCGAGAGCCCATATGTCAATATCTGTCCAATTGAGTTAATTAATCTCGAAGGATATTCCCTGGAATATACTCCGTTCTCCCCTAATTATCAGTCTTTTCCTTCCTAATAAATCTTTTGAAGGCCTATTCTCTTTCATCCGATCTTCGATCAATCTAAGTTCCTAAATTCAATCCCTTCCGTTCAGTACCAATCTAATATTAAATTGGTGTTTATTTGAATTGCTTTTGTGTTTTGTTGTATTTGTGCTTCTTTGTCGTTAGACGTGTCATCTAGAAGTTACCCGAAGTAGCAGAAGGACGAGGAAGTCGAAGCATGCGATTGAAGAGCCAAAGGTTGAGGAAGCCGAAGATCAATTAAAAAGAGTAAAGAGTAGTTTATAGCAAGTGCCAGGCAAGTTGTGCTTTGAACATATTGCTCCCAGTTTTATAAATTTACTTTGATTCAAATTATTGCATGCTAGTTCAAGATTAAAATGATTTATATTAATTTGGGATTAGATATTCAACCCAATTGCTAATATCATCTTGCCATGATTATTTGTATACCATAATTCCTTTGTCACCCTAAGATGGTTGATTAATAGTTGGTTGTTATTACTTGCCAACGTGGGTTGGTTACATTGTGTATAATTGCTTAGCCATGCCACGCAACACATGTCTTTTGAAAATAAAAGGATAATACTGATTAATGGATTATGAAATGTGTTTGTGAAATGGTGTGACGTGTTGCCACACGATGATGTTGATATGTGGAACCAGTGTGGTTCTACATGGTTGTTGAGTTGTTGTTGGCATTGTGTTGCGCAATAATCAACTGGGGTGGTAAAGGATTTAGACTGGGGCAAGTGACAAGTGGCTTTATGCCAGGTGGGCCATCATGGCATTTGGAAGGGTTGAGTGTTGTGAGGGCTGTGTGCCAATTTTGAGAGAAGGATGTCTTGCCTTGGCTAGTTAAGGACTTCACCTTGCAAGCCTTTGACCTGAGTCACTCGTACAACCACATGTCTAAATGGGAAGACCTAGTTTAGTAGGATTCTGATATCTCACCTTTGATACCTCGGGGTGCGCACACGGGTAATCAGATGGGGGCGCGCATCTTTGCGGCTTGGTACCCTATCCAACGGTGTTCGTCGGTCCTATACTTCGGCTCAGTGTGAGGGACGTGATTGATAGTGAAGGCAACCCGGAGAGGTTCCTAGGTTGAGCTAGAAGTTTCTGAAAGGCTTTGTTATGATCGCTCATTCGCATACTCTTGTATGGTGATTCACGGCTGATGTGGTGAGGTTATTGTATCTTGTGGGTAAAGTGTACAACCTCTGCAGAGTGTAAAAACTATTCGAATAGCCGTGTTCACGGTATTAGACATTGCTCGGGAATAATAGTCAAGGGTTAGATTTTGATAGAAATGAGGTTAGGAATGTGGACAATGTGATATGGAAATTGGTTAAGGATGAGAAATGCTTTACTTGAGAATGATTACGAAATTTATTATGGGTATGATTTGTTTTATTGCTTTCCTATCTATTATGATTATTTGCGAGTGCTGCTTTATTGCAAAAGAACCATTCAGCTATTCCTTTGGAATAAGCCATGCATGTAGTAATAGAACTGCATTCTGTGCATGACTTGTTGAGTACGGTTGTGTACTCACCCTTGCTATAACAAAACATCACCAGTTAAGGAGAAGTCTTTGTCTTCGAAGAAGGAGAAGTTCTGCAAGAAGGCGAATATCTAGGAGTTGAACCTTGTCAAATGCCTGTGGTATTTTGGTGGGATTCACCGACGTTCTTCATTCCGCTGCTATTCGTGTTAATCTGAGTTGAAGCCATCTAGGCTTCACAATTGTAAGTTGACCTTAAGGTTGTTCAACATGTTATATTAAAAGATGAATTCTTTATTTATTATTCTGTTGTGTATGATTGTGATATTCATCTTTGTTAACTGTGGGCACTAACTGATCCTGGGACTAGTGCTGAAAACACAGAGGGTTTCCGGATTGCGAATTCGAGTCCCGACATCTATCATTCTAAGAAAACTTCTCACTTCAGGTGCTATTTTGGGTGAGTCCTACACTACTACAAAGGGGGCTATATTAGACACATCATCACAGACAGTTTTAGGAGCAAATCGTCTGTGATGTGTTTCGGGCACATCATAGATGGTTTGTGGATAAAACCGTCTACGATATCTGATTATCACAGACGGTTTCAAATACAGACCGTTTGTGATATTTTCCGGCACATCACAGATGGTTTGTGGATAAAACCGTCTGTGATGCGTGAAGTATCATAGACGGTTTAGCTACAAACCGGTTGGGATGATAGGTATAACTTAATAGACGGTTGGTGGATAAATCAGTCTGTGATATTTCCTCATCACAGGCATGTTTATCCACGAACCGTCTGTGATCATCAATTGAACACAGAGCAATCGTGCGCCACTTGAAAAGATCATCAATTGTTTACAGAAGACTGCTACGAAAGACTGCTACAAAAGATCATTGTAGAAGAACATTAATATATAAGAAGACATGAGAAGATTGAATTAATATATAAGATCATTACAAAAGTTATTTACAAAAAACTGCTACTGAGATTGCATTATATATTATCATTACAAAATGCTACGAAAGATCACTAAAATGACTAAAACGATTACTTGTCATCATTGTCGTTGGATTCGGCCGGAGGGGCGGACGAATCAGCGGAGTCGGCGGTAGCCGAGTCCTCGCTGTGTCCGTCCTATTCGCTCGAGCCGGCTCGGTCTAGATCATCTTCTAGCTCCCAGCCATCGCGGTAGGCGGCCTCATCGTCAGAGTCCCACAGGACCTCCTCGGAGTCGGAGTCGGAGGCGAAGGTGTCCGAGGAGATAGGCGCCAGACGCTTACACCCGGCGCGGGTTGGGGCGGACGCGATCGAAGGAGGAGGAGGCGGCGTCGGGGAGCTGGAGGAGTCGTTGTCCAAGGAGAAGGCGGTTGGAGGAGGCAGAGGCGGAGTGCTTGGGTTGCTCATGGCTTCGGTTGCTCGTGCTTGGGTCGGAGGAGGTAGTGGAGGCAGAGCTGGCTGAGGGTTCTTAGATGGCAATGCAAATGCATTGGGAAGACGAAGCAAGATGACTGCATTGGGAAGACGAAGCAATATGATTACGCGCGTCTGCATTGGGAAGACGAGACGATCAAGTACCGGAAAGACGAAGACGAAGGGTCATCATTGCGGATGGTTTTAGTCAAAAACCGTTTGTGACTGATGTGACATCGCAGACGGTTTTATCCAAAAATCGTCTGAGAAGTCATCGCAGACGATTTCATCTATAGACCGTCTGTGATGTCATGTGACATCACAGACGGTTTTTATATAAAACCGTCTGCAATCTATCTCTCACATCGTAGATGGTGTTATCGACAAACCGTCTGAGATGTCCCACATCGCAGACGGTTTGTAGATAAAACCGTCTGCGATTACCTCTACGTGTATAAGGCAGAGAGCCTCGACCGTCTTTGTTTTTTTAGGTTTTCCTCGACCGTCTCTGAGGTGGCTACGATTGAGAGGCGTTCCTTGTGAAAGAGGCCCTAGATTTGGAGATTTGATTGTAGATCCTTGTGCTCTTGGTCATCCAAGATTAGTAATTGCTTCTAATCTGAATTACATTTTATATCTAGCTTGGGGAAATGAAGCTGTGTTCTAGATCTAGCTTGTTGTATCTATCCTGGTGCAGAGGGAAATGAAGCTGGTTAATTTGTTCTTTGTGATGTGAAGTAGATACATTTGCTATACCTTGTGCAGATCCATTTGTACTCTATGATCTAAATTCGTCATTTAACACCTATTGTTACATATGTTGCATAGATGGACAGAAGTTGGATGTATCTTTGAGAACCGTATGAACCTCGAGTACATTAATGGTGTCTCCGCTTTTAGAAGAGCTGCAGAGGTAGATATGTCGAACAAGGGGGTGGAATTTATTTCTTGTCCATGCGTTGACTGTGAGAATCTCCGGATGTTTTGAAACTATATATGTTGGACCAGTCACGGTGAAAAGCAGATTATGTAGGGACCAAGTAGTACTACCATCGTGGACGAAGTCGACAATACTCTGGATGATATCGACTGTACTTTCGATGACAATCTAGATCAGATGCTATGGGATGCAGAAGGGAACTGTGATGAGCTGGAGTATGTAAAATTTTGGGGCTTGATGGATGACTCGGAGAAACCTTTGTTCCCAGATTGCAAGTCCAAATACACAAAATTGTCGTCCGTATTGGAATTGCTGAAATTAAAGTCGAGCAACGGTTGGTACGACAAGAGTTTCACGGCGCTGTTAGGTCTATTAGCGGATATGCTTCCGGAGGGAAACAAGTTGCCGACAACTACCTACAAAGCTAAAAAGGTTTTTTGTCCCTTGGAAATGAAAGAAGAAAGGATACATGCCTGTCCGATTGATTATATCTTGTACCGCAGACAGTACGCAAACTTGCATGTATGTCCGGTGTGCAACACATCCAGGTACAAGCGTAAAGATAGATCAGATGATGACGACGAGGGCATGGAGGTAAAGAAAGGACCTCCCGCTAAGGTGGCGTGGTATCTGCCTATAATTCCCTATTTGAATCAGTTGTTTGCGAACCCAAAAGAGGCAAAATTGCTTCCATGGCACTCGGATGAGCGTAAAAATGATGGAATGACTAGGCACCCTGCTGATTCAACTCAGTGGAGAAACATTGATAGGAGGTTTGAAGAATTCACAGTGGATCCGAGGAATATAAGGTTCGGATTGATACAGATGGAATGAATCCTTTCGGTAACATGAGCAGCCATCATAGCACTTGGCCTGTAAATCTCTGTGTGTACAACCTTCCTCCTTGGTTGTGTATGAAGCGAAAGTACATATTGATGTCTCTACTCATCGAAGGCCCAAAGCAACCTGGGAACGATATTGATGTGTACCTAGCACCATTGGTGGAAGATCTGAACACATTGTGGGCTCCTAGGGTGCAGGTATGAGATGCTCACAAACGAGAGTACTTCACTTTGCGCTGCCTATTGTTCTGCACAATAAATGATTATCCTGCCCTTGCTAACCTGTCGGGGTAGAGTACAAAAGGAGCCAAACCATGTACACACTGCTTGGATGACACCGAGAGTGTCTGGCTAAATCACTCACGCAAAACCGTATACATGCGTCTCCGTAGGTTCTTTCGGAGAAATCACCCATACCGCAAGATGAAGAAACAATTTGACGACACAACCGAAGACACTTTAGCTCCAAAGCCTTTAAGCGTGTCAGACATTCATGATATGGTTAAGAAGTTGGATGTTGTAGTAGGGAAGGGATATAAATCGAGGACCCGTGAGAAGAGCATGTGGAAGAAGAGATCAATATTTTGGGACCTACCTTATTGGGAGCACCTAGAAGTTCGGCACTGCATCGACATAATACACGTAGAGAAGAATGTCTGTGATAGCTTGATTGGTCTCTTACTGAACATTAAGGGTAAAACAAAGGACGGTATCAATGCACGGCTTGACTTGGTCGATATGGGCATCAGACCTGAGTTAGCACCGAAAGAGACTGATAAAGGCTAAACATACTGCGAGCCTGCTTGTTACACTCTGTCCAAGGCCGAGAGAAAGGAACTGTGCCAAGCTTGCATAGTGTGAAAGTTCCATCCGGTTACTCGTTCAACCTGAAGAGACTTGTTTCGATGAACGATTTGAGTTTAACTAGCATGAAGTCCCATGATTGCCATGTGCTTATGACACAGATGCTCCCTGTGATAATTAGAAGTATTTTACCGACCAAGGTTCGGGAGACAATCACAAGACTGTGTTATTTCTTTAACACAATTGCTCAGAAGGTCATCGATCCGCAAGGACTTGATGCTCTACAGGGTGAGGTGGTAATGACTCTATGTAATCTTGAGATGTATTTCCTTCCATCATTTTTCAATATCATGGTCCATCTCATTGTTCACCTTATGAGGGAGACAAAGATGTGCGGGCCTGTGTTCCTACGTAGCATGTACCCGTTCGAGAGGTACATGGGAATTCTTAAGTTCTACGTACAGAATCGATCTTGACAGAAGGGTAGCATTATCGAAGGTTATGCAACAGAAGAGGTCGTCGAATTCTACATGGATTACATGGCTCTGGTCAAACCGATAGGTGTGCCTCGATCCCGCCATGAGGGGAGGCTCCAGGGCATCGGGACCATCGGAAGGAAAGCAATCACACCTGATCCAGTTGCGTGTGCCAAAGCCCATTTCACAGTTTTGCAACACATGGCTTTGTGGCCCCGTATATCGACAAGCACAAGAATTGGCTACGACAAGAGAATCCGACGCGGCTGGAGTACTAGATCATCAGACAGCATAACCTTCACTTCAATAGCTAGTTCAAGGAGCGACAGCCCATTACTGGAAGCATGTCAGGTGAGACGCTGACATGGTTGGCAAAAGGGCCAGCTTTTACGGTTGTAACATGGAAAGGATATGATTTAAATGGGTACACATTTTACATGAGAGATCAAGACATGAAGAGCACAAATCAGAATAGCGGTGTTCGCATCGATGCGTTGAATACCGCTGGATCGATGAGGAGCTCGTACTATGGGTTCATTGAGGAAATTTGGGAGCTCGATTATGTGCTATTCAAGATCCCCTTATTTCGATGCCGTTGGGTTAACCTGCAGCACGTGAAGGTTGACAAGTACGGCGTCATAACTGTGGACCTCGAACGTCTCGGATACCAAGAGGAACCATTCGTTCTCGCCAACCAAGTTGTTCAAGTCTTCTATGTAACCGACCCGTCCAACAAGCAGCGCCACGTTGTTCTTCAGGGAAAAAGGAGGATTGTCGGAGTCGATAATGTGGTAGATGAGGAAGAATACAATCAGTTCAACGAGTTGCCTCCTATTGGTACCGACGTCACAATCCAGGAAGACCAACCTGATGAAGCTAGCTACACACGTGTTGATCATTTTGAAGGGCTAATTTTTGTACAAAATAATAAACAAGTGTTGTCATGAGGACCTCTATGTATATATACCAAGTGTCCCTGTATTAAATTTAATTAATGACAAGTATTAATTACTGAGACGCATGTATTGATTAAAATTGAGTAGGTGTATGTGTATATGGACATGTATTAATTTAAATTAAGTAACACTATATGGACATGTATTAATTATTGAGATGTGTATTGATTAAAATAAAGCAGCTGTATAGAATGGCCCATCCCAGACAGTTTCGAGATTAAACCGTCTGTGATTGAGTCATTCCAGACGGTTCTGGGATTGAACCGTCTGGGGTGTAGTCGTCCCAGACGGTTCAATCCCACAAGCGTCTGGGAAAAACAATCGTTTGGGATGATTACACCCCAGACGATTCAATCCTAGAACCATCTGGAATGGTCTTCCCGTGTCACTCAATAAATCCCGCGCGCTTGCCATTTTACCAAGTCCCGCGCACACTTAGTTTATTGTAACCCTAGCTCCCTCCCCCCTCGGCGGCGCCCTCGCCCTAGCTCGGAGGTGCCCTCCCTTGGCCTTGGTCTCCTCCCTCGACGGCGCCTCCCCCCTCGGCCGTGCCCTCCCCCACGGTGGTGTCCCCCCTCCCCCTGGGTGGTGTCTCCCCTCTCCATCGGTGGTGCCCTCCTCCCTCCCCTCCTCCGTTTATTTTTTGCCTTGCTTGCTCCAAGATTCATGTGCTGTTCCCTCTGTGAGTATTTTCGGTTCTGCACTTTATTCTTGCTGGCTGAGATATTAGTGTTGCTCTGTGATGAAATTAGGGTTACTACATGAATATGACAATTGATGAAATGATTTAAGCCTTGAACTGCTAGACTTGTATGAAATTATTGGATTATATTCACGGTTCTGCTTAATTTATATTCATTTCTGTTATCGCTTTGATTTTGTCGGTATTATATCACTGTCTATTGATTGGTTCATAGATGTTGATCGGATTTAGCTAGCTAGTGGTCAGGCAGTAGTTGCTTCTGTCAGTTGATTTTGCTTATATTAATCTGAACTAAGTTGCTTATATTTATTTTGTTAAGTGATCTTTGAACTGATCTGAATCTACAATATATATTGGCTCTGTTATTAGTCTGATCAGATCTTTGCTTGCGGATAAAACTACCATTTTCTAGCTGATCTGAACGCATTCATTTTATAACAGTGAATAATACTTAATCATTTCATGTGCATGCTAAGGTGGTAAGGGTTCAAGGCTTAAGTTATTGAATTAATTAGTCTAGTCCATTTGTGATTGTGGTGAAGATCCTTATCTTCATCCAAACCCTAAAATCTGAGAGCACAATAAAATTAATTCCTCTCTTAAACATTCTGCAAAACAAAGTTAGCTTGATGAGTATTATTATGAGTTGCGAGGTACTCCCCTTAATGGATGCATGATCAGAATTTTAATAATCATGACATATTTGGACTATATTAGATCCTTAATATTTATTATTATCAATTTTTCTTATTAACAGTTAAAGATCAGTTTAATTTGTGTCCAGAAAATATCAGAGCATAAGGGAATAAAACAAACTAGCATATTATGAACTAAAATAACATTGATTGCTCTGAACGAAAATAACTTTGATTGCTCTAAACAAACTTTGTGTGCTCTGAATGAACTTGAGATGTATTTTAATGATCTAATGCTTAGTATCCTTTTAATTCAGTTCATAATATGCTAGTTTGTTTTATTCACTTATGCTCTGATATTTTCTGAACACAAATTAAACTGATCTTCAGCTGTTAATAAGAAAAATTGATAATAATAAATATTAAGGATCTAATATAGTCCAAATATGTCATGATTATTAAAGTTCTGATCATGCATCCATTAAGGGGGAAGTTCCTACTATAACTTCTGCATAATACTCTGTCAAGCTAACTTTGTTTTGCAGAATGTTTAAGAGAGCACAACAAAATTAATTCCTCTCTTTGAGCTAAAGTTTGATGGATGGCTTAAACTTGTTTAATATCATCTTGTTTATGTCAAGTTGGTTGTTTGTTGATTATATGTATTCTCCTATATATGTATACTTAGAAGTAATAATGAATAAAATCTTGCTCTTACACTCGCATCTTTTCCATCAGTCCAAAAAAAATCTTCTCTTAAATTTGCTTCTCTTAACTTACCTAATCTTAACCTTACATCATACAAGATGGCGTCTCCTCAATCCTCCGCACCGAAGGGATCTGATGACACGCCCAACGTAGAAAGAAACAGGCGCAGTGCAAGAGGGCTTAGTAAAAGGCCTCAAAGCCGATACACCATCACGGCGATCGATCCGCATGATGGGGCCCCTACCGCGCCTCCAAAGGCTGCGGCAGCTTTTCGGACCATGTGCAGGATCGTTGGGCGTGAACGGGTCCCCATCACCTATCCATCATGTAAGACACTAACAGATGAGGAGCGCGATAACCTGGTGACAGAAATATTCGTGTCATTCGAGCTTCCACAAGATGCCATGCCTGCACTACAACGATACGCGTTGTTAGTGGCGGGAAAGGCGTGGAAGAACTTCAAGAGCGTCCTTGTAGCTAATTACGTTAATAAGGAAATAACTCCGTTCCAGAAATACGGATTCATCTCTGTCTTACACCGGGCTTTAGATGGCGTCTTTGTGGTCGGCTTCAACAACTTGTTCGATCTGTACAACCTCAGAGCGCTCGACACCTCACTCATAAGATGTTGGTCAATGTAAGTGCACCGTCTACATTTCTGACGCACCGATAAATGTCATATATATATCATCCTTCATTTTGCATATGTAGAATCATGATCCACAAAGTAATAACAAGGAAAGAACCGGTGGGTTTCATCGACCCACAAATTTTGTCCAAGCAAACCATGGACGAAGATAAACAATTCCTTTACGAGTACATGGAAAAAGTAATGCGGACTCATTTAGACAAAAAATTCATACTTTTACCCTACAACCCGTAGTAAATACATCATCCAGATGCTATACTTATTGATTCTACTATATATCTCACCTCGAAGTTAGATTCAGAGACCATGACGACATACCTTTGTAGGTATCACTGGGTTCTAATCGTCATTATAGCGAGACAGAACCGGGTCATTTATCTTGATTCCAAAAAGGGCGGCACCCATGATTTGCAGCTTATCAGAGATTTTCTCGACACGTCGTTCGGTGCCTACAAAATGTAACACCCCGACGCCAACCGTGCCACAGATGCTACCAAAAAAACATAAATAACGAATGACACCTCTACGAAAAGACTGAGACAACACTCAATCTCTAAACTCTTAAACCACTAATAAAACTAAGCCACCGAAATTTACAAAATTTCGGCATGACCTCTCTAGAATAGAGGACATCCACTCAGCAGACAAAAAAACAATAGCAGTTATATGATATCATTCTAGCAGGTCCTTAGTTAACCAATCACATATCCAATAGGAATTAATAACCTCCACCATATAATTATTACAGGACAGGAACTCATGAAACATAACCGCAACCAACCCCATTACAAGAATTTTCACGAGCTAATAAGACCAGAACTATATATCAATATGGTGGAACGATGATGATGCAAACGTGATTATGCTACTACCCCCATCCAAGCATGCCGGTTTCAAGGTACCTAAAACAATACAAACAACAAGCGTGAGTCGATGACTCAGCGAAGTACAACAAAGAATAAATTCCTACTCAATCGCATTGTCCTACTTAAGAGCATAACACCCATACTTACATAAGTACAACAAGCAGATAAAACAGAAGTATCACCACTAATTCTCCAAAACCACCCCATGCTCGTCTTTGATGGAGTTCATAACTCCACGACATCGAAGCATAACATATAATCTGAAAACATAAATCATATCTCGCTACCAGACATGAAAATACAACATTTGAATAATCCATCTCACGAGACATGAAAATACGAATATGAATAATCCATCACACGTACATGAAAAAAATACGAATATGAATAATCCATCACACGTACACGAGTACCGAATCAATAATCCATCACACTCCTACAACTATGTAATGCATTATGCATGCTCACCTGTTCCACTTCATTACTAAATTCCTACACATATCTCTTTAATCTTTTTGGATGAGGCCATGACTCGATCCTAACTCGACACCTTTCCATTTAACTCAAAATCATCGCTATAATGCAATGCGACATGAATGCCCTCTTTGATGCACGTACTGGTACTGCCGAGTGCCCACCCGTCGGTGTGCACCCTCACGTCCCTTCCATCCCGTGGAAGGTGCCTACTCTTACTGTCCCGCTCCCATTCACCTCGATGAATGGGACTACGAGGTAAGACTTTCATGTTCACTACGTGTGAACACAGAGGCCCGCATCAGAATGGGTCGCCTCTTCCTTTAATGAATGCACAATGCGATTTACATGAATGAAATGCAACCCTTCATTCATTGCCAACACAAACACAGCCATAACCACACACATAAATGTCGGGACCCGGGTTTGCAAATCCGGACCCTCTGTGTATTCAGCACTAGTCCAGGATCACGCTAGTGCACACAGTCTCAACATTGGTATATATCACAGTCATAACCAGCGAAATAATGTAGTACTTCAATAAAATACTCAAACTAGTTGATTGACCTTATGGTCAAATTACAAGATATCGCCTCAGGCTAAGACTTATTAAAATATTCAAAAGCAAATGAAATAAAATCAACTCGTGGCGCCAACCAATTTGCCACGAATAATCGACTAGGCTCGCTCGCTAGTTTGTCGGCTCCTCGATACTCCTCCTCCTCGAGCGGGGTTGCTTCTTCTTCAAGCGAAGTTGTGTTGTTGTGGGGTGAGTACTTTGAGCACTCGACAAGTCATGCATGTAATGCAATTCTAGTATTCTACATGCATGGCTTAGTACAAAGGATAGGCTATGGTTCATGAGCGATCTGACATTCAAGATAAACAGTAATAGATTGCAAAGCAGTAAAACAGTAGTAAGAATAATAGCTTTCACAAACATTTCAATCGTAAATCCTTTTTCCATCCTAAGTCAAGTTCCTCATTACCAACCCAAGCATTTTTCTATAAACAATTCATTTTTATGAAAATCTAACCCTTGATAGTAATCACCGAAGCGATGCTCAATACCGTGAAACACGGCTATTTGAATAGGTTGTACACTCTGCAGAGGTTATACACTTTACCCACAAGTTACTGATCAAATACCACCAAGGCAAATAACCGTAACGAAGCCTTTCCAAAGTTCCATCTAAACTCGAGACGCTCGCTAAGGTTTCAACACTTGGAGGGACTGGTTACCACACCAGGGGCCCCCTCTTGCGCCATGTGAGTTCTCATTCCGCTTCTCCTGGCCTCACACCACCACGCAAGTACCAAAGAATAGATTTCCCGGTTTACTCACCTAAGCCCGTCCCATTCACGGAGCTTGTGGTCAGATGAGAGACTCAGTTCAAATGCTCGCAAGGTTAAGTCCTTAGTCGACCGAGGCAAGACTAACCAAGTGTAACTCAAATATCCATGTCCAATAAAAACCAACACGACCGCCTGATTGCCACTCTTGGCCCACCAGAAACAATCTTGCCATTTGCCCCAGTCTAAATCATTTTCCCACCCCGGTTCTTTACCATTGCACCACGTGCCATCATCAACTCAATAACACATGTCTCATTCACAAAATGTGTTCCATATCTCATTAAGTCATTATTTACTTTGGTGTTCCAAAATCATGAATTGTCCTCGTGGCAGGGCTAAGCACACTACTTCGGTCTACTCAACCCATGTTGGCAAATTATTAATGTCCAACTATTAATTCATAACCTAGGGTGACAAAGGATTCATGGCCTACAATTATATATGACAAGGTGGCATACTGACAACTAGGCATTTAACTAATCCCAAACTTATTCAAAGTCATTTCTATCAAATTAGCATGCAATAGTTTAAATCAAAATAATTTGCTCTAATAGGGTCAACATGATCAAACACAACTTGCCTTCAAAAAGTCTTTGGTTACGGTTCTGAACTTGCTCTTGGGTCAGAACTTCTCCCTCGAAACCTTCGGGCACTTCAACGTCTACGCATATCACAATTAAACAACAATAAATAAATAAACAGAAAGATCACAATTTTAAAAATTTATAGAAATTGGAATCACTCAAATCGGAGTTAAAACGCAAAAGTTATAAGCATTTGAAGTTTCAAAATATATTTAAAATCAATATACCGAATTAAATAAATATTTTCTTTTTCGGAAAATTAATTATTCGTCATCGTGACACGTGTCGCCACCGAGAGTGACATGTGGCCTTGCCGACGTCATACGACCCGTCCCCGTGATGGCGTCATCGTGGCGTCGGCCGACTCGCTCTCTCAGCGACAAGTGGGTCCCATCGTGACGCCGGCCAGATGACGTCGTGATCCACGTCACACGCCGCGGTGCGTCGCGGCCGACGAGTGGGGCCCGTCTGTCGGCGTCTCGTGTGAACGATTACGCAGTCATGGTGACATGTGGGTCCGCCTTGTCAGCGTCTCATGCACAGTGAGCGGTGCGGTGCCACTGACATGTGGGTCCGTGTTGTCAGCGTCTCGTGCTCGATGAACGGCGGCGTGTAATCTGGCGACCCTCGGATTTGCATCTAACGGCGGAGATTGGAAGATGAAGTTTACTGTTTTAAGGGCGACGTGGCAATACGGCGACCCTCGGATTTGCATCTAACGGCGGAGATTGGAAGATGAAGTTCTATCGTTTAAGGGCGGCGTGGCGGGATCTGGATCGTTGATGCGCGATCGGACGGTCGACGAGCTCGGGCGACGGTGATGGTGCGGCGCCTTGAGTTCGACGGAGCCGGGAAGACGACGATGCCAGGCGCTCGCGTGTCTCCGGTCGAATGGGTTACCCCTCGGGTGTGTCTCCTCTTGAGGAACTCGAGGAGACCTTCAAATCGGCGGCGGCTTCACCGGCACGAGACGAAGAAAAACGCGGCGGTGACTCCACGAACCGGTGAGGTCGTCTGCGGCGGCGTCTCGGGCGGCGTGATGAGTACAGACGGGTGCGGCGCGAGTAAGGATCCCAACACGGTGGCGGCGCAATAAATAGTGCCCTCGGCTTCATGAAAATCGCGGAAACCGAGGCCCACACTACGGCGGCGGCGAATCCCATGAGAATCGGGTTGGGTGGCGTGGCGCGATGAGGCCGTCGGATGAAGATCGAACGGTCAATTTGGCGCTAGGGTTTTTCCGAGGCGGGCCGCACAGATTTTCGACGCGGTACTATTCATTCAGATTTTAATTCTTTTCGATTAAAAATAATTCCCAAAATTCAAATAATTTATTTGGGGCATTAAAATATCGAGAAAAATTCGGAAAAATTCTCATAAATATTTTAGGACATTTGTGACTCAAATAAAATATTTTCAGAAAAATTTTATTTTAACTTTTCTATTATTTAATTGATTTGATAAATGGTTTAATTCAAAATAAATCCAAATAATTCCAAATAAATCCAAATAAACTCCAGAAATTCCCAAAAATTCAAAATACCATTTAAATGCAAGAAAATCAAAAATTGGGGTGTTACAATAAACCTAGCAAATTCTCACATTCTTAAGTTGCTAGTGATACTAGTCTAATCAGATTCAACAATAACACGTGACAACACATTATAGCGTTTCTGTCATACAATTAAGTCATAAGGCCACCGAGCCACATTCACCACAATACACTTGCAATTAAATACTCACATATACATTCTCTAGAGATAACTTACCCATTTTAAACCAAACTCATGACAACCCCATTTACTCGAACAATATACTTACCATAATCAACCTTACTAAGACACATCTTCAATTAAAGTTCATCTACTTAGCAGAGCAACCATTAAATTAAAGAGCATCACATACGAATACACCACCACGCTCAGTAACACGATGTACTTGCACCCATTCCCTTTACCTGTTAATTACCATAAGCAATTTCTCTTGCGTATTCATCTGCAATTCAGTACGCTAAAGCAAACGAGCAAATAAATCCTCCTAGCCACGATCTAGGGAATGCACTTGCCTTTACCGACGGAGAATGGAGTGGCATACGATTGAGGCCACACTCGATAGAACCTCCCCTGCAAATAAACAATATTCATCCAACTTAAATTTACGCGCACACGACACAAGCGACAAAAGAAATCAACTCTTTGCATAACATGGTATAATGATTCAACTCCAAACTCATGCAGGGAAGCAGAACAAGCAAAATCCACGAATTAATGGACCCTCGGCATGCCAAGATGTGACAAATAATCTATGTCTCATCCAAAAATTAGAGTGGTATAGGAACTCAAACAACGCAACTAAATCCCTGGTTATTTCACCCATGTAGACAAAAGAATTGAATAATAAAAGAGCATGCATGCATATCAGTTGGGCTGAAGAGAAAGCACTTCGCAATCCGATTATGGGTTCTGAAACTCCAATTCATGAAATAGAGTAAAAGGCATACTCAGTGCTAAGGGTTGCAGAGCCAAATAAATTCTTTACATAAGAAACACTTTAAGAAATTAATCCTATGAAATCATTTAAGCTCTGCCATGGGTAAGAACATAAATATAAAACATGGAAATATGGATTGCTGGGACAAGGGAATCCGACCAAGGAGGAAGAGGAAAGGGCAGCCCTACCCCTCTCATTTTCTTACCACTCCTCACCAGTTCCCTCACCCTACAATCATAAGGTACTAGCCAGTTGCATTGATCATCTTTCTCCCTCTTGTCGTGAATGCATACACCAAGATTGGTAGCAATACATTTTAAGTATTGGGCATTTAAGTCACCCTGCTTATCTTGAACTACCTAATTTCACCCAGGAAAGGCAGTAACAATAACGATATGTATATATATCAGGTGATAACAACAATTTCTCAACAGCAAGACATGATTCTGAAAAAGAAACACATGCTGCAAACATCACATTACAAGCTATGATCACTAGTTGAATCAAAAGACTTGAGTGTAAATTATCTTAAACCATCCACCGAAATGCATGCACTACAAACCAGGGGCAACACACCACAATATGGAAATAAGACCTAAATTTTCAATTCATGTAGACATTTAAACATTACCCTCTATCCCTAGAATACTAAAATGCCAGCATATACCTCACAGCCATTTCATCGAACACCTGGCGTGCACATTCATTTCATCTCAATAAAACCTAGCTAGGCATTTCATCAAACGCCATATAGGCACAATGAACCAAACCCTCAATTTAATTATACCAGAGTACTCACTACAAGAGGAAGGCAAGAGGGAGGCAATGCTACTGCGGCTTCGGTTGGTCTTGGTCTTGATGTTTCAGGTGCTCTGTTGTTCTTGCTACCTTGCTGCGTTAGCCTACTTTCGCTCTGCTGTTGTTACTGCTGCCTGTCTGGCTGGCCGAGCTAGGGAGAGGAGCGTAGGGAGGGGCCGGCTAGCAGGGGAGAAGGGCGTAGGGAGGAGGCGCCAGTAGGGAGGCTAGGGAGGAGCCGGCCGAAGGAGTCAGGGGCGGAAGCGATCGGCAGTGGAGGGCACTCAAATAGGATAGAGAGGCAACAAATTTCAAGGGAATCGACAGCCAGAGAAGAGGAAATGGGGAGTCGGCAGGAGACTTGAGAAAAAATCGGCAAGGGCTGGATTGGGGGAAAAATGGCAGCCACACACATGGAAATGGAGAGGTGAGGTTAGGTAAAAAGGTAGGTGGAGAGGGGAAATTCCAAACATACCCCTCCCAAACCTAAATCTTTAGCCCTAACTCTCCCTGCGGGGCCAAACACCACTGACAATAACTGCTAGATGGTTCCTGCTCACCCGACGGAAGGCCCAAAAATTTGGGGTGAGGCTTTGCAGTATTACACTCTCCCCCTTTAAAGGAATTCGACCCCGAATTCGAAGAATGCCAACTAAGTAAAATAAAGACACAAAGGTCTTAACATCCTTTACCACCTCACAACACACTCGCAAAAACTCCAATGGCTATAAATGATAAACCAAAACCGCAAATCCAACGGTTTACAAACCAATTTGACTTAGCTCAATTAAGTGCAACTTCTCACGCAAGAACCCAGTCAAAGTCAAACAATAGGCCAAAATCCCAAAGGACCACTGATATTCAACAATATACCATGAACATCCATATTCTTGACATAAGCGAGAATGCAGAAGAAATACAATTCTATAGAACCAATTGAACCACATACGTCATCTTAAACCCAAAGCATTAAAATCTACCTGAGAGAGGATCTTGATAGAGCCCAGTCATCACTCATTTTCTTCTTCAAAAAACCAAATTCGTGAGAGAAGACCCAATTCTCTAACATCAATTAAATTGCCTTTAACACTCTCAATCAATGCAATAAAATTCACCTCGGGAAGAACTCCAATTAAAAGAGAAACCCCACACAAATCGCTGACAAAAGCTCTTATAAGACCAGAAAACAACTCCGCTTATTTTAACCCAAGCAAAACCTCTCGCATTAAACCAAAACCAGCGTTTGGTAGAGGAAACCGATTCTCAATTAAGCATCTGTACCCATAACCATCGCATTCTTCCTCAAGAGAAAAGGAAACTCGTTCCCAACAAAACCACTTCACCCACAGAACCACTTACAAAACATTCACCCGATTCACATGTTGAAGTATGTGCCAACACATCACCAACCATGGAAACAATCCATGAAGACTTTCTCATTCACATGCTCATATACTTCCTCAGTCACATTCTCATTTATGCAATGCAATGCATCATGCCTCTTTACTTAGCACATACCGGTATTGCCGAGCACTACCCGCCGATGCGTGCCCTCAAACCCATCCATCCCGTGGAAGGGGCCTGCCGAAACAGGACTTGCCTACATGATGCATTATGCATGCCTCAATTCTTTTTTAGCACATACCGGTATTGCCGAGCACCACCCGTCAATGCGTGCCCTCAAACCCAACCATCCCGTGGAAGGGGCCTGCCGAAACAGGACTTGCTCGCTACCTAGTAGCGGGTCCTACGCTTAACACCGCTCCCATCCACGCCAGCGGATGGGACTACGGGGTAGGATCTGTGAGCATTCCGGATTAGTCATATATTCCATATGACTTTCTCACCGACCTGGCTCGATGCACTTTTCATGAATGCACTTATGCAAATGCCATTCCCAATATTCTTATGCATATTCTCCACATTTATATCTTTATGATCACAATTAACTTCTATACTCTTATAAATACCATACTCGCAAACTATGGCCACAAACAAGCCATTCTCCTAGATAGACATGTATCCAAGACAAAAACCCATAATTCATACAACCATTCCATATATATTCATTCTTTAATTTCGCATCGATTAAATCTTTTTGTCGATCCACCATTCAACTGACTCATAAACAACATAAATCAACAACTCGCATGCCTTGGCGCTCATATACTCCAGTACTTTACATCAACATCTTACTAAAATAAATTCATCCATAGAAGATTCTAGACCCTCTCAATCTCGATCAATACTAGTCTTACCGGAATACAAATTTTTTTTTGAACCTCCAAACAATTTTCATGATTCACCACCATTGTAATAACTCTAATCAACTTTTTCACTTTAAAATCACCCACCATTCCAATTAGTCATTCTGTACCATACAATAAATTTGGGTGCCTTTATATAATCAACAACTACTTTTATATAATCAACAACTCACGTTAACAGAATCAGAAACCCACATCATCTGAAATCTCTAACAACTCATCATACACTTAGCGTCTTAAACGTCCCGTGTCACGTACTCAACCTTTGAGGAAATCCGCGATTTTTAAGTATGAGCAACAACCAAAACCATCTCTTTTCAGAAAACCCAATTATAAATCAATAGAGAATTCGACTCTTGAATTCCCAAACTCCGTGAGGAAACAACTCCTCAAACAAATCTCAAGATTTACAATTTCTAGGAAGGAAAAGGAATGCATGGGAAAAACCAAATGATCAACCAAATCCTTCTCGATAAAACCTTAACACCGAAGATCCACACGATTTAAGTTTTGCACCAAGAAAACTTCAATAAGTTTCTTAAATGGAGAGAACAACAACTACAATAGTTTTCTTCGCAAGGCAACCCACTATAATCCAATAAGAACCAAAGAATCCAACGAAACCGAACACAGCAGTAAAAGCAATCCAAAGGGGTTCATCACTAAGCTTTTCTCTTTAAATCCAAACATCGAAGGCACAAGGAACCAACCTTCCCTCCTTACCCTCTAAACTGCTCCGCGAAAACGATGACTCAAAAACGAGAGGTTCCCCAAACAACAAGGGGTGGCACTAACCAGTCACACCCACAAGCAAAATCCACAACTCGGCCAAATGAACAAGGTTGAAATCTTTCGGCTTAACCAACAACATGAACATAAGCGTACTAATTCCAACAGTCCATTCATGGTCAAAGCAATATACAACAATAAATTTAGCACTCAACATTTAGGCGCAATGCAATGTACCCATACCCATCCTATTGTGCATCAAAATGTGTCAAGTTTTAAATTAGTTAACCACTCTAATTCAGATTTTAAGGTTATTGCCCGAAGGCCAAATTTTAAAGAAGTAGAAACCTATGCCATGTTTCTAATATCACACAGCAAAATTTTAGTTTACTCTAGAGTTACTTACTACATTCAAATACCACGGACCTGAAGCCCGCTCTGATACCAACTGTAACACCCCGACGCCAACCACGCCACAGATGCTACCAAAAAAAACATAAATAACGAATGACACTGCATTTAAAAAGACCGAGACAAAGCACTCAATCTCTAAACTCTTAAACCACTAATAAAACTAAGCCACCAAATTTACAAAATTTCGCATGACCTCTCTAGAATAGAGGACATCCACTCGTGAGACAAAAAAAACAATAGCGCTTATATGATATCATTCTAGCAGGTCCTTAGTTAACCAATCACACATCCAATAGGAATTAATAACCTCCACCACATAATTATTATAGGACAGGAACTCATGAAACATAACCGCAACCAACCCCATTACAAGAATTTTCACGAGCTAATAAGACCAGAACTATTTATCAATATGGTGGAACGATGATGATGCAAACGTGATTGTGCTACTACCCCCATCCATGCATGCCGATTTCAAGGTACTTGCAACAATACAAACAACAAGCGTGAGTCGATGACTCAGCGAAGTACAACAAAGAATAAATTCCTACTCAATCGCATTGTCCTACTTAAGAGCATAACACCCATCCTTACATAAGTACAACAAGTAGATAAAACAGAAGTATCACCACTAATTCTCCAAAACCACATCATGCACGTATTTGACGGAGTTCATAACTCCACAACATCGAAGCATAACATATAATCTGAAAACATAAATCATATCTCGCTACCAGACATAAAAATACAACATCTGAATAATCCATCTCACAGACATGAAAATACAGAATATGAATAATCCATCACAAAGACATGAAAAAAATGCAGAATATGAATAATCCATCACACAGACATGAGAGTACCGAATCTGAATAATCCATCACACTCCTACAACCATGTAATGCATTATGCATGCTCACCTGTTCCACTTCATTATTAAATTCCTACACATATCTCTATCTTTTTGGATGAGGCCACGACTCGATCCTAACTCGACACCTTTCCATTTAACTCAAAATCATCGCTATATTGCAATGCGACATGAATGCCCTCTTTGCTGCACGTATCGGTACTACCGAGTGCCCACCCGTCGGTGTGCACCCTCACGTTCCTTCCATCCCATGGAAGGTGCCTACTCTTACTGTCCCGCTCCCAATTACCTCGATGAATGGGACTACGAGGTAGGACTTTCGTGTTCACTACGTGTGAACACAGAGGCCCGCATCAGAATGGGTCGCATCTTCCTTTAATGAATGCACAATGCGATTTACATGAATGAAATGCAACCCTTCATTCATTGCCAACACTAACACAGCCAAAACCACACACACAAACCTAGCAAATTCTCACATTCTTAAGTCGCTAGTGATACTAGTCTAATCAGATTCAACAATAAGACGTGACAACACATTATAGCGTTTCTGTCATACAATTAAGTCATAAGGCCACCGAGCCACATTCACCACAATACACTTGCAATTAAATACTCACATATACATTCTCTAGAGATAACTTACCCATTTTAAACCAAACTCATGTCAACCCCATTTACTCGAACAATATACTTACCATAATCAGCCTTACTAAGGCCCATCTTCAATTAAAGTTCACTACTTAGCAGAGCAACCATTAAATTAAAGAGCATCACATATGAATACTCCACCACGCTCAGTAACACGATGTACTTGCACCCATTCGCTTTACCTATTAATTACCATAAGAAATTTCTCTTGCGTATTCATCTGCAATTCAGTACGCTAAAGCAAACGAGCAAATAAATCCTCCTAGCCATGATCTAGGGAATGCACTTGCCTTTACCGACGGAGAATGGAGTGGCATACGATTGAGGCCACACTCGATAGAAATAGAACCTCCTCTGCAAAAAAACAATATTCATCCAACTTAAATTTATGCGCACACGACACAAGCGACAAAAGAAATCAACTCTTTGCATAACATGGTATAATGATTCAACTCCAAACTCAAGCGGGGAAGCAGCACAAGCAAAATCCACGAATTCATGGACCCTCGGCTTGCCAAGATGTGACAAATAATCTATGTCTCATCTGAAAATCAGAGTGGTATAGGAACTCAAACAACGCAACTAAATCCCTGGTTATTTCACCCATGTAGACAAAAGAATTGAGTAATAAAAGAGCATGCATGCATATCAGTTGGGCTCAAGAGAAAGCACTTTGCAATCCGATTATGGGTTCTGAAACTCCAATTCATGAAATAGAGTAAAAGGCAAACTCAGTGCTAAGGGTTGCAGAGCCAAATAAATTCTTTACATAAGAAACACTTTAAGAAATTAATCCTATGAAATCATTTATGCTCTGCCATGGGTAGGAACATAAATATAAAACATAGAAATATGGATTGCTGGGACAAGGGAATCCGACCAAGGAGGAAGAGAAAAGGGCAGCCCTACCCCTCTCATTTTCTTACCACTCCTCACCAGTTCCCTCACCCTACGATTATAAGGTACTAGCCAGTTACATTGATCATCTTTCTCCCTCTTGTCGTGAATGCATACACCAAGATTGGTAGCAATACATTTTAAGTATTGGGCATTTAAGTCACCCTGCTTATCTTGAACTACCTAATTTCACCCAGGAAAGGCAGTAACAATAAAGATATGTATATATATCAGGTGATAACAACAATTTCTCAACAGCAAGACATGATTCTGAAAAAGAAACACATGTTGTAAACATCACATTACAAGCTATGATCACTAGTTGAATCAAAAGACTTGAGTGTAATTATCTTAAACCATCCACCGAAATGCATGCACTACAAACCAGGGGCAACATACCACAATATGGAAATAAGACCTGAATTTTCAATTCATGCAGACATTTAAACATTACTCTCTATCCCTAGATTACTAAAATGCCAGCATATACCTCACAGCCATTTCATCGAACACCTGGCGTGCACATTCATTTCATCTCAAGAAAACCTAGCTAGGCATTTCATCAAACACCATATAGGCACAATGAACCAAACCCTCAATTTAATTATACCAGAGTACTCACTACAAGAGGAAGGCAAGAGGGAGGCAATGCTGCTGCGGCTTCGGCTGGTGCTGGTGCTGATGCTTCGGCTGGTGCTCTGTTGGTTTGTTCTTGCTTCTTTGTCTTTACTCTTGCTACTCTGCTAGTTTCTTTGTTCTTGTTTGTCTGGGCCGAGCTAGGGAGAGGAGCGCAGGGAGGAGCCGGCCAGCAGGGGGCATAGGCGACGCCAGCCAGCAGGGGAGAAGGGCGCAGGGAGGAGGCACCGGTAGGGAGGTTGGGGAGGAGCCGGCCGGAAGGAGCTGGTGCCAGGGAAGCGCACCGGCAGGCTGGAGGGCACTCGGCAGGGATAGGGAGGCAGCTCAGCCCAAGGGAATCGACAGCCAAAGAAGAGGAAATGGGGAGTCGGCAGGAGACTTGAGAAAAAATCGGCCAGGGCTGGATTGGGGGAAAAATGGCAACCACACACATGGAAATCGAGAGGTGAGGTTAGGTAAAAAGGTAGGTGGAGAGGGGAAATTCCAAACATACCCCTCCCAAACCTAAATCTTTAGCCCTAACTCTCCCTGCGGGGCCAAACACCCCTGAGAATAACTGCCAGACGGTTCCTACTCACCCGACGGAAGGCCCAAAAATTTGGGGCGAGGCTTTGCAGTATTACACAAAATGAAGGGAGGGCCACACAAGAAGGGCCCGGCCACTCTAAAGCATATTTTTAACTTTCCAGTATCCGATAGTATGCAATAATCCTTCACACTCTATTATAATACCTTCGGAACTAATTAAACTATTTTGTTTTGGCAGTGCCACCAACAGCCAAAGGCCACTGACCTATGTGGATTCTATGTTTGCCACAACATGTCACTCCTCATTGGTTCCAAGCAAACCAATGTCATGCAGGTATGTCAATCTTCCAACAAATGTCTCCACTTATTAATTTATTTACACGCGAGACTTTACTTTTCTCATTGATGAGCTTGGCAATGCTTGGCTTGCATTGGAGCAGTGACCTTGAAGTATTCGAGGGCGGCTCGATGCCTTCTTCTGCGTGAGGTCTTAGATCTAACAGGCAAATGCTACTCAGGGCTCAACAATGAGTTTACGGAACATTAATATTAATTCCTAAACCTTCTAAAGTGAATTTGTCATTTATACTTCTGAATCCAATTTGTTATTACATTTGTTGTAATGTGCCATTTGTACTGGAGATGCTACTCGGGGCAAGTATACATTTGTTGTATTTTTGAAATGGATCGATGCTACTGTGCATATGTTGTAACGTGATGTTAGTTGATTCATGAAATGGATCTACTGTATGTTGTGTAACATGTGATTGGAGTACAATTTTTAAATTTGTCATAATAATATGCTAGTCATACTCTGTATATTGTCTTTTGTTTCAGAGGGCATGGCTAACAATTCCTGAGGCTAGCCAATATATTAAATTTAGTATAAAATAGAAAAAAAAAGCATCACAGACGGTTCTAACGAAGAACTATCTGTGAATAGGCACAAATCACAGACGGTTCCACTGCGGCACCATCTGTGATGAGGAAACATCATAGACGGTTTAAAATTAGAACCGTCTGTGATATATTATACTTCACAGATGGTTCTTCTTTAAAACCGTCTGAGATATGCCAATCATCATAGACGGTTCGAAAGTGAAACCGTTTGTGATGTTTTACACTTCACAGACGGTTCTTACTTAAAACCGTCTGAGATATACCAATTATAATAGATGGTTCATAACTGAAACCGTCTGAGATGATACCACATCACAGACGGTTTGTAAGTGGAACCGCCTCAGCGATGTTATTTTTACGAGCGGTTGGAAAATAAATGCGCAATGATTCTTTGTCATCACTGACACTTGCTTACAGACGGTTCAAAAAACCATATGTGATGAGGTTTCCGAACCGTCTGTGATTAGCTTTTCTGTAGTAGTGCTAGTTAGCACATTCTTAACCTTGCCAAAGCCAACGGTAACTTCTTCTGCAAATATAACATGTCCTAAGAAGGCGACTTCCTTCATCCATAACTCGCATTTGCTAAACTTGGCATAGAGTTGGCTTTCCTTATGTTCCTCCTCACTTCTGAAGTAGACCGAAATGTCATTAATGAAGACAAAATCAAACTTATCCAGATATTCCATGAACACTTTATTCATCAGATTTATGAAGTAGGTAGGGGCATTGGTCAAACTAAAGGACATCAAAATATAATCATATTGTCCTTACTAGGTCACAAAGGCTGTCTTGGGAATATCCTCTGGATGAATTTTCAGTTAGTGATAACCTGATCTCAAGTCAATCTTTAAGAACACTCTGGCTCTCTGAAGCTAATCAAATAAATCATCGATCCTGAGAAGAGGGTACTTGTTCTTGACGGTGACTTCATTGAGTGAGTGATGATCTATACACATCCTTTAAGTGCCATCCTTCTTTTAAACAAGAAATAAGGCTCCCTATGGCGAAGAAGTTGGCCAGACAAAACCTTAGTCTTGTAGTTCCTAAATCTGCCTCTTTATTTCAGCTAACTCATTAGCAGGCATTATGTAAGGTCTCTTGAAAATAAGTGGGGGTTTCAGAAACTAGGTTAATGAGAAATTCTATGTCCCTATCTAAAGGTATCCCAGGTAACTCACTAGAAAGACATTACGAAATTCTCTAGCAACTGACACATGTTCCAAAGATATACCTTTGACAATGCAAACTTTTACGCATTCAAGTTTTTCTATAGTAGCTTGAAACTTTAATTTGGCACCATTTGGACTAGTTAATGTGATAATCTTGTTACTACAATCCAAAATTGCTTGGTTTCTAAAGAGTCAATTCATTTCTAATATCACATCTAGGACTTGGTGTCTAGGACAATAAGGTTAGCTAGAAATTATACCCATCCAATTATTGTTTTAACTTTTGGGCATCCTTGGTTTGTACTCAACTCTAAACCAAGTGATTGAACCAATAAAGCTATTTTAAGGGTTTTTGCCTTTAATTGCTAATTTGTGACAAACTTGAGAGAAATAAACGAATGTGTAGCTCCTGAATCTAACAAAACCATGGTAGATGTTGAATTAACCATTAGCTTACATAGTATGACTTCTAGCGTTGATTGGGCATCCTCAGTGGTGATGTAATTCACATGGTCTCTCCCAAAAGGTTGTGAAGTTATGATAGTTGAATTGGAAGTCTGGGACACTCCACGTTCTACTCCTAGTGTGAGGGTCTTGGTTGGCATAGCTTCCAAGTTGAAACAAACTGGCGTCAAAGCTTGCTTCCTTGGGCAACTGTTAGTATAGTGACCTATCTCATGGCAGTTTAAACAAGTAACTCTGTAGCTGAATTGCAGGTCCTCTAGGGAGGGTTGTTGTTGGTGTTGAAGTTGCGATATCCTAAAGCAATTGGGCAAGGTGCTGGTGTAGGGCTCTTAATGCAGTCGAAGGAGTGAAGCGTATATGTTGTTGCTGTGGCGACCTGTATATTTAGCTTAGGGTAATAATAGTAACACTACCATTACTCTGAGTTAATTATACTGATCTCGGCATATTAGAGTACAAAATATCGAACGCTCTTGATATTTTATCAGTAATACACCGTATTCAGAGTGTTGCAGTAGAATAATAATTAGAGACTGAAATGAAAACATATTACAATCTATTGCCATACATGGTTACAAATCGAATACATCGAATTATACATAAGATCTAAGTATAACAAAAATATAACACATAAGTACTAATTACCTTGAAGACCAACGAGAACTGGAGTATGATGTAACCAACAACCTAGCCCTCCTGATAGTCCACCTCCTTGTAGTCATGATCCTGCGGGTGATTCTCAACCCATGCCTCGTAAACTGATCCATAAATATTTGTGTCCCAAGCGAACACCTGGCCTGTGGAGTAATTTTCTAAGTAAAAGCAGAGTTAAGCAAGAGTGAGTACAAAATTACTTAGCAAACAATAATAACAAAATGCATAATATGAATTTTTCTATCATCCAACTCATATCTATTTCTGTTAAATCTATTTGTAGGAAAATAAGGTTTTGTTATAAAAATGTTGGATTCATATTTTAAATTTATAAAATTGCTACTAGCACTTATATATGAGGCAGATTTAGCTTTCGTAGCTTCCAATCTAGGGGGTAGGCATGAATTCCTTATTTGATCATGCGTAGGCTTGTATTACTTTACCCATAGCAGTCCCAACCTCAGTTGAAAACTCAGAATGTTTATCACTACTCAGGTATTAGATCTCCAATCCTGGTAGCTGGCGAGACGCGATGTCCTCGACTATTTGCCACCTACTTGTAGTTTACCAGCTTTGCTCCAACTAACAATGGTAGTACTCATCCTACGGCTTTAAATATAGCACCCTTGGCCTTAGCACTTTTGCCCCATGGGCCTTAACGTTCTTGACAACTGCCCATACTAGTCTTACCAACCTAGTTATCTAATGCATGCCCAATGTGAAGATCATACACCTTCATATGACAACCTTTTCTGGTCGTTTTCCACACACTATGGTTGATACAAATTATACAGCTCGTTTCTCGAGTGTAGTTTGTTTAACCTTATATTCTAGTATATGTAGAGGGCCCAACTAGCAACACAAATACCCACATCCTCGGGCACCCTCTACCTGCCTCATATATACATACGTCATCAGCTCCTTTAATTGGATGAGCCATTCACGATCACATCCGTAATAAAACCCTGTTGTAGCAGTTTACTAATAATTCAACATATCCAAAATCAATTACTGCCTCAGTAGTTTATCAACAAACTATCTTTCCAACTACATATGATTTATGGTTTTCTTAAAAAAAGGATTTTCCAATGCATGGGTGATATCACACATAAGCAAATATATTTGATTAAAAATATTCAAATACAATCAAAGATTGCTTGCTTGGATTTTAGTAAAAATAATTGTCCTCGCCTGGTTGTTGTAGCTAACCTCCTATTGGATTTATTTCAACTCCTGAAATTTTGAAATATTACAATTTAGATTAATATTAAATGGTGGTGTTTTTATGGCGTCCAACCTTTTCCTGATTGCTGTTAAGTCAGTTTATGCATACTGTGGTTTTAAATTTTGGGGTATTTTAATGTACTTCAACTAGATGTATTTTAGTTTGATAAGATTTGACTTATCCTATTTTAAGTTGGTGCATTTTAATTTGAGGCATTTTAACTGGCTATACTTTTAAATGGCATATGTTAGTCTACATTACTTATTAAAATTTTGGATCATGGTTTTATTCCCGTAGAACATTATTTTTCTATTATTAATTGTTATAGTGGTTTCTAATTTTTTATATGCTACTTTATTTATCTATCATTGGCATTATCCTCTTTTAAATTTCTAATATCAATGTGAATTTTTATTAGTGTTGTTGTTTATCATGCATATATGTATGTATTATTGTTATTTATTTTATTTATTTATATATATTATTTTTCTTTTCTTTTCTTTTCTTCTTTTCTCTTTCCCCTTTTTCTTTCTTTTCCCCTCTCCTTTTCTTTTCTCCTTTAAACTCTCCTTTCTATTTGCTTCCCCATCCCTTTTGCCCTATCATGATTGTCTGGTCCTTCATCTGTATCTTTCTATTCCCTCTCCATTGAAAGTTCAAGCTCCATTAATTTGGTTCTGGTGTTAATAACAAATCTAATATAGAGACTAACTCTTTTGATAACTATAATATTGATTAGTCTCAATTGTTAATTAATGACATATCTTTTTATGAGACTAACTCTTTCGTTGAGCTTAACTCTTATTAGTTTCTTTTGGATGAAAAAGATGGAAATATCAAAGGTATGTATTTGGGTTCATATTATCATATCTTGCCGCATTCCTTGGATATAATATTCGTGATCATATTGAATATGAGACTAACTCTTTTATTGAGTATACTTTTGTTTAGTCTCATCTCATTGAAAAATGGAAATTCTAAAGGCATGCATCCAATACAATTCTAATATTTCTCGATGCATTTCTTAGATTCAAGATAAAGGATGAACTTCACTATAGTCTCAATCTTAAAATGTGCATAATGTTTTTGTCGACGTTTGGGAAACAGATCCCCGCCGAGCTTACTTGTTGAATGAGGAATCAACCTAAGCCCCTTTCCTGTGAAGGGTTTGTGTCTGAAGAATGCTCTTGAAATAATAGAAAATGGGCACAGGGTTTATATTGGTTCGAGCCTCTCGCTGCAGAGATAATAACCCTACTCCAGTGATCTTACTATATGCTCTAAATTCTTACAGAAAGGCTTGTGTGTGTGCTCTTTGTTTGCTTGTAGTCAACGTGCCCCCTTACCGATCTACCGAAGGGGTCTTTATAGATGATTGAAGTAACTGCGGCTGAATAATGCACCATTACTGTATTAATCATGGCTGTAACTGCATCCTTGATTCTCGCCACGCCTCGACGTGGGCATAATGGTCACAGATCGTGGTGTAATGGTCTTAGACCACGGCGTAATTATCGCCATATCGTCATTATGGGTCGAGCATGATCCTTTGATTATGCTCGGGAATTCACCTCAGCTCTGACCGACCGCTGCACGCCCCCAAGCGAGCATGCCCAGGGATTCATGACGCATGCTCGGGGACGAGCTTGGGCATGATCGGGGCGGATCCACTAACTAGACTATCCGAGGGTACTCCTTGGGGACACCATCCAAGGGCATGCACGATAGGCCAAAGCTGGTTGCCAGGGTATATTTGTCATTACGGAAATTACCCAATCCCCGACAGCTAGCTCCTGAGACTCAAGTGGAAAACTACTTGGCCAAGCCTTCCCCTTGAGCCTACAGACCCAAAGGAGTGATTGGAATCTTGTAGTAGAACACTACTGCAACATCCGAGCAATACCCGCTCGCAGACGAGCATGGTCAACAAGGACCGAACTATAAGCTTGGCCCCTGACCAATGGAAACTCAGGCAATAAGAGCATCGAAGGTCGCGGCGGTTCCTTCTTTGCGAAGCCTTGCGGAAGTAGTTTGGATAGCTTTTCGGGAACCGCGCTTTTATTGGACAGTTTCGAAGATTACGCTGCCTTGCGTCGGTTTATGAACAGGCGGGAGTGACTTTTGGCCTCCGAACAGTCATGTCCGTTCGGCTTCTCCGTCCCTATATAAGGTGGGAACAGTGATGAGAAACTCTTCATCTGCATCTCGCAATCAAGCCTTCAGAATTTCCTAAGTCCCGAACTTTCCCACTCTTACACCTTCTTCCTCCACCGAGCCCATGGCAAAGTTTGGGGCCGGCCGAATCAGCAAGAAGAGGCTTCAAATGCTCGAGGATCTTGGCTACCTTGAAGCGGGGTCCTGGTGAGTCCCTGATGGCGAAGGAGCTCTGGTGCCGCGGAACGATGAGATTGTTTCCTACGACCTCTACACCATCAACGGGCTGAGGATGCCCAAAAGGGAGTTTCTTGAATCCGTGCTTACCCAATGCGAGTGTGAGATTTCTAATCTTAACCCCAATTCCATCCTTGTTTTGGCCATCCTCTCGCACCCTTGCGAGGGATACGTGGGCACCATGCCCACAGCGAGCCTTTTCTTTCATTTCTACTCCTTGTTTCGCACCGGTGGGACTTCTTCTACCGGTTGCATCTACTTCCATCTCCGGTCCAACTGACCATACGAGTACCCAATCTTCACGCTCAAGGACTCGGTGTTGGGCTAGACCGATTTTTGGTTTTACTTGAAGAAGGCGGAGGGAAGCTCTCTCTGCTACACCGGAGCGGTGACTTTGGATGTCGATACCCCGCGGCCCCCCGTGCAAGCCGAGGAGGAGCGGACGCCGATGACGATCAGTGAGCTCACCAACAAGGGGTTCACTGGCAAGGACATTTCCCGGGACTATCTTAGGAACCGGGTGTCTCTGCTGAAGAGGAGAGAACACCCCTTCTTCGAAATCTCCGGGTGGCAAGACCTCACCCGGGAGGCTGATTCTGGTAAGCCTCCAAAATTGTATTGATAACTTCTGTTCTTCATGATTTTTCTCGCTCTAACATTTGTGTTGGTTGAATGCAGCCCTAAGCACGGCCTGGGTGGAAAAACGAGTTGCCAAAATGTTCAGCACTCCAAAGGGCAAGGAGCTTTAGCACGACCGTCAAGTCCCAAAGAACGTGCTCGAATGGGGCGACGCGGTAAGTAACTTCGCGATCCATGCTCGAGGGAAGACATCCCGAGCGCCTTTGATTATTGTATTGCTTTTGACAAGAGAAGGTTGCCCTTGAAGCCACGGTGGCTGAACTCAAGCCATTGTCGCGTGACCAAGGGGGAGCCATCCTCGCCGCCAAGACCAAGAAGACGAGGGGCAAGCGGCAAGCACCACCGCCACCCTCTACCCGACTTCTTAAGAGACGGACAACCTCGAGCAAGAGCCCTCCTCGGCGACATTTGGAGTATGCTCATAAAATAGAGGTAAGAGACTTGAAGAAATGGTTGAAAGAGTACACCGAGCAAAACCCTGATTTAATGGCTTGCTTGCACCAGCTCGCGGAGTGAGTGAGGAAAGCAAAGGCGACGGAAGACTCCGCACGCAAAGAGCTAGAGGGAAAGATCGCAGCCCTCCAGGCCTAGCTGAAGTGGGCAACTTTGGGTTCTTCAGCAAGAGAGCCTGAGGAAGAGGACGAAGATCCGGCGCCCTTTGCTGTGAAGCGAGGGATGTCGCCGGGCGCACCGCCAAGGTGCCCAGGGCCTACTTTGGAAGCGGTCGACCCTTCGATGGTGAGGGCCAGCTGCGCTGCTGCGGAGAGGTCCGAACTTGTAGTCGGGGCTTAGACCTCCACAGATGCAACTTCCGTCGCGAAGACAGGGGCCACCGAGGATGATGACGAGAAGCTCACCAAAGGTAATTCTTCTTATCCATTCCTCTCTTTTCTTCCTTTTGCTTTGCTTCGTGCATCCGAGCTAACCCCACTCTATTGACGTAGGCGTGATAGCTCATAGGGTCATTATGGATTTTAGGGCAATGGCTGATGAAATCCTCGACCATGTAGTAGAGACAGAGCTTGCCCTCATCGCCAACATTGTGATGGCGGAAGACATCACCGCCGAGGCCTACCACGACCAACCGACCGTGGAGTTTCAAGACCTGGAGGGACCAACTCCCCAGGAAGGCCAACTTCCCCAAGAGGAGGAACTTCCCCAGGAGGAGTATGCGGCCCCCCGAGCATGTCAAATACTCAGGACCAAGGAGAAAGCCATGCACTCCTGAGCAAAGCGCCAACTCGAGAAGAAGGCGCGAAGCCCTCGAACGAACCGCCAGCTCGAGAGGAAGACAGGGAGCTCCCAAGCGAAGAGCATGCTTGGGAGGAGGATGGAAAGCACCCGAGCGAAGGGCATGCTCGGGAGGAGGATGAACACTCCCAGCCAGAGGTCACCACGGAAGAACTTGCAGACCTTCGGCTGGAGGATGTTTCCAAGACCTTCGACTTAAACCTGGACGATCGCCTCCGCTGGGTAAGGGCACTTGCTTTTTTAAAGCCTTCTTCTTTGGTAGCGACCAAGAATTAAGACATTCATGCTTGCAGGTGCTCTGGGCAACCATGGTGAACTTCCATTCAGTGACTGTTCATCCTAAAGTCGTGGCCAAGCACACCGCTGAGCAAGGCAGCTAAAATAAGCGAACTCGGCGAAGCTAAGCATGAGCTTAAGGCCTCGAACCAGGAGAGACAGCGCCAAGCCGAAGATTTTGCTATGGAAAATAAAGAGCGGATCCTCAAGCTCGAGCTAAAGCTAGAGCAAGAACGGCAACGCTTCGAAGCCTTGGAGAAGAAGGTGGACGAGCTGAGCAAATCTGATGAGGACATCACTCCTTTGGATACACATATACATCATGGTCCTATGACAAGAGCTCGTGCACGTCAATTAAATCATGAGGTGAGCTCGTTTCTCGCTATTCATCATAATAATATTATTGAGTATGGGATGCTACTAAATATTTGTGATGTTTTCTGCTTAGGAACATGGGAGAAGAATCTGAAATCAATCAGGAGTCCAAGTCATCCACAGTTCAGTCCGGTTCAGGTCGTGGACAACACTTCACTAAAACGGGCATAACTTTCTCATACGAAGTCCAATGGAGGAGTTCTTGTGCTTGTTAGAAAGATAATGACGAGATCTTTCCAATGGATCTAGTCTGAGCTCCAGATTCATCATGAGTTGGCTAGAATCACCAAAACAATGCATAAAATCACTGTTTTGGGCCTTGTAAGCGTGTGAGGGCCAAGCCCAGGTGGTGTGCGCCCCCTCCAGCCGCACACAACCCTAGGGTTTCCCCCTCATGCCCCTCCCTATCATATATTCTATAGCCGCTGCTTTAGGCCACGGGTTTTGCTTAGATTTCAACTAGACACTCTGTCAGTTTTCGCCGATCATCAGTTTGTGGAACCCCAACTCGTGTGCTTAATATAATTCGTAATTTCAGATTACTTCTTCTACGTTCTTGCTTGTGTTCTCGATTCGCATGCAGGGATAAGCCTTCTTGGTGAGGTCAACTATGTTTGTGCGTGGTTGATAACCAACGAAGCCGTGGTGTAGCGATTGCAGGGTTCGGATTGGTTCTAATTGGAAGCCAGATCGTCAACGTCGAGTCTCCACCTATCGGAAGATCGGGCCACCGTGCGCATCAAGTGGTATCAGATCCACGGTTTACCAATAGGTAACCCTAGTTTTCCCCACCTTATTCACTATTCCATCAACCTAGAGACCAGAAAATTAGCCCTACAAAAAAAATTTGTTCATGATCTGTTCATTATCGTTCCACTGTCCTATAACTCCTTGTGCCATTGCAATTTTCATTTTCAGTTTGCTTTGTTGAATTTGTGTCCATAGTAATCGTCTTGTTGCTGGTTGAAGTCGTGAACCTAGTCTCTAGTTGACACTGTTTCCACTGCCCTAATTCATCCCACCACAGCCAACAACTGACACCAAACTGAGTCCTACTCGGTTTGCCCTTGCGAGCCGCCTTATGTTCTGTATCCTGCAACACAAGCCCTAGATAGGTCGCGAGCCGCCTTGTGTCAATTGCCCTGCACCGCTAGCCTTTATTCTCTAGATGCAGTCCTATCAATAGCTTAACCCTAACTGGAACCGAAAGAAAGAAGTGAAGGCCAAGATAGACCCAATCTGCGTAGTGTTCAGTAATACAGCCATAACTTTTGCATACGCTCCGATTTGGGTCTACTATTTTTGTTTCGAAGGGGACAACTATGCGCACTTGAAAATTTCACAAGTCTGAAGACTTGTGTATTTTTAGACCCTCAAAAAAAGCTTCTAAGGCGAGTTTGGCGGGAAGTTTCTTTGCCTGTTTTGTCAATTCTTTCGAGCATCTGTTTACTGTCGTCTGTTGCTCCAAATTGTGAGATTTTTATTTCTCCTCTGAGTTAAGAGGTATATATTTGTGTTAGAAAAAAAAGTGAAAAAAATTTAAAAAAAGAAGAGGAGAGAAACCGGCAAAAAAAACAGAGAGAAGAGAAAGAGAAGAAGAAAAATCAGAATTGCTTGCATCCTGTGAGTCCTTTGTACTTTAGTATATCCCTAGCTTGGTTGAACTAGTTCTAGGAACACGGTTAGGCCAGCAATTGTGACAAGTACTTTGGACATCTATTCAGCTTTTCTATTCTGTTTTAGATATTGCTTATTCCTTTGCTACCTGATATTGCCTTCCGAGCTCCACATACTTCTTATCAGTTCAGGTTCTACCTTGCAATCGTCTCGCTCATGCTCTACTCATGGTATCAAGAACCAGCCACCGGTTGCACCTTCCCGTTGCGTTGGTAAGAACAATTGTAAGAGCGTGGTAAGGCGCTTGAGAGTGAGTGAATCCACCTTCTGCCGCCAAAGTAGTTGATAGGGATTATACCACCGGTTGTCTTTGTTTCTTTTGTCTTTCTTTCAACTAACAATGGCAGGTGTTGAGGAAGATGAGTGTATTACACGAAACGAGCTTAACAACACGCTCAATGACATCAACGCAAACATCACAAGGATCGGCCAAGATAATGACCAAAGATTAGAGAGGATAGAGCGAAGCATCGCCAATCTTCTTACCAGGTTGGAAAATTTCGCCTCCCAATGGAGCTCGCAGAGTGGAAGATCAAGAAGAGTCTGTCGTGGGAGATGATGTGGATGGAGAGGACCACGATGCCTTTGCCGCTCACGCCGCTTCATAGGATGTGCGACAACAACAACGCTTGAATAACAACCGTCATGGTATTGGAGGTAATAATTTTAATCATCGCAATGGTCGTGGAAATGATGATCCTTTTTCTAAAGTTAAATTTACCATACCATCTTTTTCGGGTGCATATGATGCTCAAGCTTATTTAAATTAGGAAATAACTGTTGAGCAAAAATTTAACTCCCATTTAGTTCCTAAAGTACATAGAGTCAGACAAGCCACTAGTGAGTTCAAAGATTTTGCTATCATTTGGTGGAATGAAGTAGTAAATTAAACACAACCCGATACATGGGATAGATTAAAGCGAGCTATCGTAGTAGATTTGTTCCTCCTTCATACAAAGCGTGATTTCGTAAGAAATTGCAGCGCTTGAATCAAGGTAATAGATGCGTAGAGGAGTACTATCAAGAGCTACAAATAGGCATGTTGCGTTGTGAGGTATTTGAGGATGAAGAAGATAAGATGGCTCGCTTTTATGGGGGTTTACGACACGAAATCCATGACATAATTAATTACAAAGAATACAATAACATCAATAGATTGTTCCAACTTGCTATTTTGGTAGAAAAAGAATTGTAGGGAAGACAACAAAGGACACGGAGCAACTTTGGTGGTGTATCGGTGCCAAGATCGACGCCGGGACAAGCCCAAACAACCCTACCTTCCACCACTCGGCCTGCTGCCCCCTCCACGAGTAGGGCGCATTCAGCAGCACCATCATCGTCACGTGCACCCGAGGTGAGTAAATCTAATCATGTGCGAGGCACCAACAAAGAGTTCTTCATCGGTTGCTTCCACGGGTTAGTACTAGCGGAATTGTGTGCCACCAATGCAAGGGGATGGGCCATGTCATGAAGGATTGCCCAAGTCGTCGGCGTCGTTGCAAATGAAGAAGGTGGGTACATTAGTGCTAGTGATGTTGAGGATGAAAATGCTCTTGCAGCTAACATTGCAGATAATGAGGATGACCATGAGACGAGCAGCGATGATGAGGAGATTTTAGGGACCGCGCTTACAAAATTATAGGACAATCATTGTGCAACGAGTGTTGTGCTCAAATGGAGCAAGCGGACAAGCTACAACGCCATAATTTGTTTCAGATGTACCTCATCGTCAAGGACCGTCGTGTTCATGTCATAATTGATGGTGGAAGCTGCAATAACTTGATGAGTTCAGATCTGGTGGAGAAGCTTTGCTTGCCCACACATGCACACCCTCATCCCTACCATATTCAATAGTTCAATAACAGCGGTAAGGTGAACGTAACACAAACTACGAGAGTGCAATTTTCCATTGGAACATACCATGATTTTGTTGATTTTGATGTAGTGCCTATGCAAGCATGTTCCCTTTTGTTAGGCCGTCCATGGGAATTTGATACTGATGCAATTCATCACGGTAGAAGTAACAAATACACTCTTATGCACAAGGGGAAGAAAATCACTTTGCTTCCTATGACTCCTGCTGAAATTGTGCAATGTGACAAAGAGAGAGCTGAAAATGAGAGAAAGAAGAGTGCACTAGAATCTAAAAATCAGCAAGTGGCTAAAAATGTTTTCCCACCTAAGAAAGACAAGAAAGAACCTAGTTCTAGGTCCGAGGGAATTAAATTGAAGGGTGGTGTTATGCTTGCTACAAAATCTGATCTTGCTGAAATTAATAAGAATGATGCACCATGCTATGCTTTGATATGCAAAGAAGCTTTATTTTCATTTTATGATATGTCTAGCTCTTTGCCTCCTGCTGTCACTAACCTTTTGCAGGAGTATGAGGATGTGTTCCCAGCTGAGATATGTTAGTGATATGCCCTAGAGGTGATCATATGAGATGATTGTATCATACGTCTATGTTCATGTACTTATCAGTTCCATGAATAAATGTCACTCCTTTGTTCATTGAGTATGACTTAATTGTGAAACACATTGGTTATATGATATTATTCTAAACGATCCCTGGTCACATATCATTATGTGGGACAATAGTGATCTAACCAGCACATGTATTGATTGATGGTAATGTTTCACATACCATAGATATGGAGATATCAAATCAATAATGTGGGCACATGTTAGAGAACATGGGGTTGGATAGACCCGCTCCGAGACACTGATGAGATTGTTATCTTAGAAGTGCCATCGAGAATATAGTCTCGGGTGGTATACCTATCGATCCTTTGACACGAGATTCTTATTGATTCTCGGCATGTGTAATGTATATTTTGGGGCTATCAAGCGCTTCTCCGTAATGAGGGGAGTTATAAAGGTAGCTTACGTGTATGCAATGAAACATGACGTGAGATATAAGAGATCAAGATGGAATTTGCCCTCCTCGATACTTGGAGAGATATCTCGGGCCCTCGGTGTGGATGGATAAGGAAAAGTGCATGGCCATGCCAAAGTGATTAAAGTGTTAATCACGAATTATATCCATTACATTGGCGAGTGAATGGGTCGAGCTATCACAAGGATGTACGCATCTTACCTTGAGCTTGGCGGTATCGCGTGGCAAAAGTTGGTATATGAATATATCAAGGTTCAATTGTCGATCACTCTGTGCATTAGGGACAACATGTCTGCTAGGAACCACTATTGTGCGATGGTGCGGAAAAGAGGTTTTCAGGGCCATGGCCGTTTGCGCATGAACCTAACGGGTCACACACTTAACGGGTTGGATCATGTCTGATGGATTGGATCCATTGGTGGGTTTACGCGGATTTGGATCCTCTGGCGTCTTAATGGACTTCTACTGTAGAAGATCCATTAGCGTGAGTCCTAGTGGGCTTCTATCGTAGAAGGCCCATTAGTGCGCTCTATATAAAGGGGGCGTGGGGCATGCAGCAATAAGGTTCTCCCCACCACGAAACCCTAGCCGTCGACCCTACCCTGCCGAAACCCTAGCCGTCGTAGCGTGGTGCTAACACTGCCGCACACGGCGTTCCATCCTGGGCGATGTGGATACCATAGAGGCACCGTTGCATCATCCTCGGCGTTGATCGACGATCGGTTTCACCCTCTCCAACCTGCGTGCATATCTTCATCCGCTGCGCCGTGCACCGCGGCGAGGCGTCAAGGACTCGAGCGATCACTTGGCGAGCACTCGGCGGTCCGGAGACCACTCGGCGAGCACTCGGGTGATCTCGCAAGCACTCGGCGAGCGATCGAGTACGTTCGACTACGTCTGATTTGAACACGCGGGAAGCTTCACCCACTCTACTTCGCCGCTAACGTGCTCCAAGGGTAATGATCCATGATCCTCTACTCGCATGTATCTGGTTGAATCGTGAAAATTTTGTTTTCGGCTAGCGTAGCCTACGCGTTATCCTACAAGATACCCCCGGGGCTGCCACCTATTCGAGGTATTGAGCACCAAATCGACTTGATCCCGGGAGCGACTTTGGCAAACCGTGCTGTATATAGGACAAATTCGGAGGAGACTAAGGAAATTCAGCGACAAGTCCAAGACCTTTTGGACCGAGATGCGTCTGATAAAGCCTTAGTCCATGTGCCGTTCCTGTTCTTTTAGTTCCAAGAAAGGCGTAGTTGGCGTATGTGTGTGGATTGTAGAGCTATTAATAATATTACAATAAGGTATCGTCATCCTATCCTAGGTTAGATGACATGCTTGATGAATTGAGTGGTTCTATTATTTTCTCAAAGATTGACTTGCATAGTGGATACCACCAAATTAGGATGAAATTGGGCGATGAGTGGAAAACAGACATTTAAGACTAAGTTAGAAACATATGAGTGGTTAGTCATGTCTTTTGGATTAACTAATGCACCTAGCACTTTCATGCGTTTGATGAACGAAGTTTTACGTGCTTTCATTGGTAAATTTGTGGTGGTCTACTTTGATGATATCTTGATATATAGCAAGTCTCATGAAGAACAAGTGGATCAATTGCGTGCTGTTTTTAATGCTTTGAGAGATGCACGTTTGTTTGGTAACCTTGAGAAGTGCACTTTTTGCACCGATCGAGTCTCTTTTCTTGGCTATATTGTTACCTCACAGGGAATTGAAGTGGACGAAGCAAAAATTGAAGCCATAAAGAGCTGGCCGACCCCTCAGACTGTCACCTAGGTGAGAAGCTTTCATGGTCTTGCAGGATTCCATCGGCGTTTTATTCGGGATTTCAGCACCATTGCCGCCCCACTGAATGAGTTGACAAAGAAAGGAGTAGCTTTCACATGGGGACTGGCACAAGAAAAGGCATTCAAGTTGTTAAAAGAAAAGCTCACCCACACTCCATTGCTCCAACTCCCCGATTTCGGTAAGACTTTTGAGATAGAATGTAATGCTAGTGGGATTGGAATAGGAGGTGTGCTAATTCAAGAAGGTAAACCAGTTGCTTATTTCAGTGAGAAATTAAGTGGTCCAAGTTTGAATTATTCTACCTATGATAAAGAATTGTATGCTTTAGTGCGTGTGCTTGAAACTTGGCAACATTATCTATGACCTAAAGAATTTGTTATACATTACGATCATGAATCATTTGAAACATATTAGAAGTCAAGCTAAATTGAATAAGCGACATGCTAAATGGGTAGAATATATTGAGTCATTTCCATACATCATAAAACATAAGCAAGGAAAGGACAATGTGATTGCTGTTGCACTTTCTAAACGTTACACCATGTTATCTCAACTTGATCACAAGATTTTTGGTTTAGAGACGATTAAGGATTTATATGCTACTAATTTGGATTTTAAAGAAATACATGAACATTGTAAAGAAGGGAAAACATGGAATAAATATGTTCTGAATGATGGTTTGCTCTATCGTGCTTACAAGCTATGCATTCCATCTAGCTCTGTTCGTCTTTTGTTGTTGCAGGAGGCGCATGGGGGATGTTTGATAGCACATTTTGGAGCAAAGAAGACTGAAGATGTACTGGCTGGCCACTTCTTTTGGCCAAAGATGAGATCTTGATGTCGGCGCTATGTGTCCTGTTGCACTACTTGCAATAAAGCTAAGTCTCGTTTAAATCCACATGGTCTTTATATGCCTCTTCCTATTCCTAGTACACCTTGCAGGATATTTCTATGGATTTTGTTTTAGGTTTACCTAGGACAAAGAGGAGAGGATAGCATATTTGTAGTTGTGGATCGTTTTTCTAAAATGGCACATTTTATACCTTGTCTGAAGAGCGATGATGCTACAAACATAGCTGATTTGTTTTTCGAAATCGTTTGCCTTCATGGAGTGCCTAATACTATTGTCTCGGATCGTGATGCAAAGTTTTTGAGCCATTTTGGAGATCACTTTGGAACAAATTGGGGACGAAATTGCTATTCTCTACTACATGTCATCCCCAAGCCGCGGCCAAGCAGTGGTTAATCGCACATTATCCGATATGTTGCGTGCTGTTTTAAAGAAGAATTTGAAGTTATGGGAGGAGTGTCTACCACACGTTGAGTTTGCTTACAATCGATCGGTACACTCCACTACCAAGGTAAGTCCATTTCAGGTAGTGTATGGATTTAATCCTCATGCTCCAATTGACCTTTTGCCCTTGCCTACTTACGAAAAGGTAAATTTAGATGCAAAGCATGCTGAATTCATTTTGAAAATACATGAAACAACTAAGGAAAATATAGAAAAGATGGTGAAAAGTATAGACTTCTTTGGTAGCTTTGGTAGGAAACATTTATCCTTTTAACGGTGATCTTGTTTGGTTGCATTTGAGAAAAGATAGGTTTCGAGTTGAGAAAGTCAAATTAATGCCTCGGTGATGGTCCTTTTAAAATACTTGAAAAGATTAATGATAATGCATATAAACTTGAGTTGCTGCGAGACTTGAGGTTAGTCTCACATTTAACGTTTGATTTAAAGCCGTGCGTGGGAGAAGAGGATGAGCTTGAGTCGAGGGCGACTCCAATTCAAGAGGGAAGGATGATGAGGATATCACTCCTTTGGATACACACATACATCATGGTCCTATGACAAGAGCTCGTGCACGTCAATTAAATCATGAGGTGAGCTCGTTTCTCACTATTCATCATAATAATATTATTGAGGATGGGATGCTACTAAATATTTGTGATGTTTTACTGCTTAGGAACATGGGAGAAGAATGCCAAATCAATCAGGAGTCCAAGTCATTCACAATTGGAGTTAGGTTGAGTCGTGGACAACACTTCACTAAAATGGGCATAACTTTCTCATACGAAGTCCAATGGAGGAGTTATTGTGCTTTGTTAGAAAGATAACGATGAGATCTCTCCAATGGATCTGGTCCCAGCTCCAGATTCATCATGAGTTGGCCAGAATCATCAAAACAATGCATGAAATCACTGTTTTGGGCCTTGTAAGCGTGTGAGGGCCAAGCCTAGGTGGTGTGCGCCCCCTCCAACTGCACACAACCCTAAGGTTTCCCCCTCACGCCCCTCCCTATCATATATTCTGTAGCCGCCACTTTATGCCGCGGGTTTTGCTTAGATTTCAACTAGACACTTTGTCAGTTTTCGCCGATCATCAGTTTGTGGAACCCCAACTCGTGTGCTTAATATAATTCGCAATTTTAGATTGCTTCTTCTACGTTCTTGCTTGTGTTCTCGATTCGCATGTAGGGATAAGCCTTCTTGGCGAGGTTAACCGTGTTTGTGCGTGGTTGATAACCAACGGAGCCATGGTGTAGCGATTGTAGGGTTCGGATCGGTTCTGATCGGAAGCCGGATCGTCAACATCGAGTCTCCACCTATCGGAAGATCGGGCCTCCGTGCGCATCAAAATCCGCTCAAGAGGCCACCGAGCTAGCTAACAAAGGCAAGGAGGAGGCAAAACGACTCCGCCAAGAAGTCCGCGAAGCACGCGAAACTCGTCGGTGGGTCCTCAACCTCGAAGCCGAGCTTAACGAGGCGAGAGAAGAACTCTCGACACTCAGAGAGGCAAAGCTCAGCAGCAAATAGTCTCTTTGTACCTTGCTTGTAATCATCTTGATAAATGAAGGAATAGCCGTTTTGAAATGCCCTGTCTTTATT
This sequence comes from Guadua angustifolia, assembly GCA_036346375.1. Classification (NCBI taxonomy): domain Eukaryota; kingdom Viridiplantae; phylum Streptophyta; class Magnoliopsida; order Poales; family Poaceae; genus Guadua; species Guadua angustifolia. The sequence goes on from CM070522.1 coordinate 25,198,547, forward strand.
GCTCACTTTGCTTGATTTTGCCCGTTGTTGATGAATGACCTGAAAAGATAAACAGAACAAAACGAGCAGAAAGAAAAAAGGATAACATAGGTAGAATAGTAAAGGATGAAAACACAGGCATGCATTTTTTAGAAATTAGAAAATCACGGTAATTTGTCCCTACTAAACCCCCGCTGTGAATGAAGGTCATGCACCTAAGTTGCGGGCACGAGCTCGTTCACAGGAGAGTTAGAAAAAATCACGCATACTTTTCCCTTAATGTGCCAATGCCATATCTCCGAGTTGCGAGCATGGGTTAGGTCGAAAAAAAGAAATGCGCGTGGCTTCATCCCCTCCGGACGACTTAACCCATGCCCCTAATTTGCGAGCATGGCTTCGCGAAGATGGGAAAACATGTGGTTGGTGAACAAGGCACACAGTAAACCGAGCACACGTGAACCGAGCTAGAACTCTGGGCCAACCAAGAGGGTGTCTGTTTGTGATTGAAACTTGCAGTGAAGAACTACTGTGAATCAAAATCGGCTTACGTAGACTGAAACCTCTGGCGATGAGCTTAGTGATTTAGTGCTGGTCTTTGCACCCTTGTCGCTCTTACGTACGCTAGCCAAACCTTAGAAAAGAATGACTAAAGCGAATATCCTTGCCCACTTGCGCTCATCCCATCATCAAGATCATGAGAAAAAGAGTGTGCCCATGCGCGAAACTGAGTCCGCTTACCACTGGGCAGGGACATCAAAAACATTCACAAAATCTTGGGAAGAATGGAAATCATGGGGGCGAAAGAACTGAATTTTATATAAACAACTTGCTAGTGCTGCGCAGAACAAGCGGTAATGAAAACTAGACAAAGAACTTTCGTAGTTGATCGATGTTCCAGGTACTGGCGAGCACCTGACTGTCGGGACCCAAATATGCAAATCCGGACCCTCTGTGTATTCTGGACTAGTCCAGGATCATGCTAGTGCACACAGTCTCAATATAGATGAATATCACAATCATACTCAACGATAACATAAATAAGACTTTATCAAGTTTAATATAACTGTGGAATGACCTTATGTTCCATCTTACAAGAGTACGCCACATAGGGCTAACTAAAAGTAAACAAATAAACTACAGTGGAAATAACGAAAACGCATAGCAACCCTTCAACTGCCACAGGCAACTGACAAGGCTAGCACCCTAATTGTTCGTCTCCTCCTGGAATTCCTCCTCCAATGTAGGCGTTGCTTATTCCTCAACTGATGATGTTGGTAGCAAGGGGTGAGTACATAAAGCACTCAACAAGTCGTGCACAGAATGCAATTCTACTTACTATATGCATGGCTTAGTACAAAGGAAGGCTAAAAGGTTACTTTGCATAAACAACATTTACGAAAGAATAGCATAAATAGATTGAAAGACAGTAAAACAATAATAACAGTAATAACTTTGCATTTGTTTTCAATGTCCAACCCATGTCCTTATTTCCATATTCAACATTCTATCCCCCACATTTATTTAATAAAAATCTAACCTTTGACTGTAATCACCGAGCAATGCCCAACGTGAGCACAACTATTCGAATAGGTTTTACACTCTGCAGAGGTTATACACTTTACCCACAAGATATAATCAAACACCACAATGGCGAGTGACCATAACAAAACCTTTCCATTGCCTATCTAAACCCAGTACTATCCGCTAAGGTTTCAACACTGGTGGGACAGGTTACCAAATCTAGGGCCCCCCTCTTGCGCCATATGAGCCAACCCGTGCGAGGACTGGTTACCACTACCCGGGCCTCACACCACTACGATAGTACTAAAGTCTAGACTCAACAAATTACTCAGCTTGGTCTGTCCCATTCCAGATTTGTGGTTGTATGAATGACTCAGTTCAAATTCTTGTAAGGTTAAGTCCTTAATTGACCAAGGCAAGACTAACCAAAAATCATTATGTCATTAACATCATAAAAAGCAAATGCGACCACTCACATGCCAACCTTGGCCCACCACAAAACCATGCCACATGCCTCGGTCTAAATCATTTTACCACCCCGGTTGATTTACCATGCACCACGTGCCATTAACAATTAATAAACATGTTCCTTAGTCATTAAGCAATATTAAACATTTGATCATGAAATAATGACTCGTTGCATGGCTAAGCATTCTGCTTGCATTCTAGCTACCCATATTGGCATTTATAGCTGCCAATTACTATTAAACCGTTCTAGGGTGACAAATGAATTATGGCATACGACATAGCAAGGGTGAAGGTATCTCAAATGGATGGTTAACTACTCCCAACATATAGCGAACATTTGATAATTGAAATATATGCAGTACATTAAAATAACATAAGATTTAAACATGGGTTCAATATGGTCAAAGCATGACTTGCCTTCGAATGGGTCTAGATCCTGCTCTGCAACCTGATCAAGTGCTGGCTCCTCAATCACAAACTCTCCCGGCAACTCGACGTCTACGCGCAACAAAGGGAAAAGCAATAAATAACCAAAATAGAGAGAAAAAACAACTCCAAAAATTAAATAAATTCACCAATAAACACAGCACAATTTTATAAATTTTTAGGAATTGGAATCACCTCAATCGGAGTTCGGATGCAAAAGATATGGCCTCTCGAAGTTTTAATTAATTACAAAACCCTAAAATTCAGAAATTCCTATTTATCCGAATTATTTTTATACGGGAAATTCCTATTTATGACATCAACATGGCCTTTGATGATGTCAGCACCGAAATGAATTTTTGGTCGAATTATTTTTATTTGGAAAAATAATTATGACATCAGCGATGACGTCAACATGACACGTGGCCCAATCACATGCTGACACGCGTCGCAACTAGGGGCTGCCACGCATCTCGTCACATGGACCCAGTCCATGGCACGGCTCGGGCCCACGGTGGACCGACGGCACTGTGATGTGCACCGGCTAACGCAAGCGCTGGCGTCATCGGTACGGCTGGACCAATCACAACACGACACGCGGCGTAATACTATTAACTGAAACTCAAATCAATCTCGTCCATTCGATTCAAAATGAACGGGCAAGATTTATCCTCACGAAGCGGCTCAGACCTACTACGGACTCGATGCGTGGTGCTACTGCGACCCTTGGATCTAGATCGGACGGCTGGGATTAAACGGGTGACGTCGACGCAACTGGCGACGCTGACTCTTCGGTTTCCGTGCGACACGAGTCGACACGGGACTGGCCCGGTGCGTGGTGCAATCTCGTCCGCTCGGTTCAAAATAAACGGCCGAGATGAGCCGATGCGATTCGACTCCGGGCTTACTGCGGGCGCGACACACGGCACGATCATAGATGACCGGCGCGCATCCGACGGCTACGGCAATTACACAACGCGGCCGAATTAATACCCTAGGATCTAAATCTAACAGCTGAAATTGAATCAACATAGATCTACATGATGCAATCTGGACCATTGATTAAATCTAACGGCTGAAAGTTAAAGATGAGGTTTACTGTTGTAGGGCGACGTGGCAAGATTCAAAGCATTGCTTGGAGATCTGACGGCGGGCGAAGGTTGGCTTGGCGACGATGGCATGGCAGCGTGGGCACACCGGAGCAGAGGAAGACGACGTGCAATGCGGCGCTGTGGGGCTTCTCCGGCGGCAAGAGATGGCTCGGCTGATACATCTCGACACGGGCGACTTCGGCGATGGCCTCGGCGGCGGCAGGTGGCCAAGCGGCAGCGCGAGCGGCGAAGGGTTCGGGACTCCGGCGAGCTCGTCGCGGGCGGCAATGGCGTCTCGGCGGCGAGCTTTGGCGAAGGTGCGGCGACTAGGGCTACATAACGCGTCTTGGCGGCGCAATAAATAGGGGCTTGGGAAGGCGTGTGGCGGTGAGACGGTCCGAGATTCACGAGTTCGTGGCGCAGATGGATTGAGACGGATTGAGCGTGGCCACATCTCGCCGCGTCCCACGAGCTTGATCCAACGGCATAAGGCTCGGCGGCGACGCTCGGCGAGGACCGACCGTCGAAATCAAACGACCCACAACGGCTTAGGGTTAGCGGCCCGAAATTTGGGTTTGAGTCGCGAGAATTGGGCCAGACTAAAAGATTTGGCCCAAAGACTATTGAGGGATTTTAATACCTTTTTGAATAAAAACAAATCCAGAAAATCAAATAAACCAAAAATAAATAGCAATAAAATCCAAGAAAATCCAAAAAAATTCCAGAAAATACTCTGGGGCAAATAGAACCCAAATAAAATACTTCCAATAAAAGATCACCAACTAATTACCCAGAACAATTAAAGAACAACAAAGGCTCAATTAAATAAATGCTAAAAACAAAGGCTCAATTAAATAAATGCTAAAAAAATAAATAAATTCTCAGAAAATCAGATAAAATCAAGAAAAGCACAATAAATCTAAAGAAGCAAAATTTGGGATGTTACACTGACCATTCTCCATCGCTAGGCGAACAGCCCTCGGGTGTGTTGCTGAGACGACCGTGTAAGGATCTTCCCATCTGGGGGGACAGCTTGTTAGCTTTCGACAAGTCCTGACCTCGACGCAGGATGAGGTTGCCAACTTGCAAGGTCCTTAGACGGACGGATTTGGCGGTGTGCCTACGAAGAGCTTGTAGGTAAACTGCGGATCGTAGCAAGGCCCGTTCACGTGTTTCCTCAGCGAGGTCTAGGTCTAGGAGACACTCAACCTCCTGGTCGATACCATCGACCATGTGCACTCTCGGGGAACCCAGGATGATTTTGGCGGACAAGATGGCCTCTGCACAGTAGACGAGCTGGAAAGGGGTTTGACCCATAGCTCGGCATGCCGTAGTGCGAACTGACCAAAGGACTTAAGGAAGCTCGTCCACCCACGCTCGACCATGCTGATTGAGGTTTTTGAAAACCCTCTTTTTGATCCCTTGGATTATTTGTCCATTTGCTCGCTCGGCCACTCCATTACTCTACGGATGCGCTACAGAGGCGAAGCAGACCTTCGTCCCGTTGTCTTCGCAATAAGCCTGAAACAACTCACTGGTGAATTGAGTGCCATTGTCTGTGATGAGGCGGTTGGGAATGCCAAAACGTGTCACCATGTTGTTGCGAAAAAAACTTCCTGACTGCTTGAGCCAAAATAGTCAACATGGGCTCGGCTTCGATCCACTTAGTGAAAGTGTCGATAGCCACGAGTAAGTACTTGCAGTCCTTCTGACCTTGGGGGAAAGGTCCAAATATATCAACTCCCCAAGTCGAGAATGGCCATGAAAGTGGAATGGTTTGAAGCACGTATGCTAACTGATGGGCCTTGCGAGCATGAAATTGGCATGCTCTGCAAGACGTCACGATCGAGCGAGCAACGGCTAAGACTGTTGGCCAATAGTAACCCAATAGGAAGGCCTTGCTCACAAGTGTTCTGAAAGACGAGTGAGCTCCACATATTCCTTCATGGATATCTCTAAGAAGGTATTTGCCCTCTTCTAGAGAGATGCACTTGGAGAGGACTCCTAGTGCTCCTTTGCGGTATAAAGCACCCTCGATCAACTTGTAAGGAGAGGATCGCCTAATAAGCTGGGAACGCTCGGCTTCTTCCTCGGGTAGTGTCCCATGTGCAAGATATTGAATGAATGGCGTCATCCAATTCGCACCATGCTCGAGAAGAGAGATGTTACCGCACACCTCTGGTGCCTCCTCTACAGAGGGAATGGAGGGCTTGTACAGGGCTTGTACAAGTGCTCGACGAGTGTAGGATCAAGGATGACCAACTAGAGGGTGGTGAATAGGAGGTTTTTAAATTTTTACACACTAATATCAAATTTAATGATTTCTAAGCGTCAATGACAATTATAGTACTTTTAATATCAAGCAATTCTAGTGATCACAAGATTATCTCTTCTACTCAAGTACTCCAAATGCTTATCTAATCTAAGCAAGTCAATCAATTTGCAATTTGCTAGAATTGAAGAACTATTCAAGTAAATAAATATTGCAAACCACAATGGATGAACACGTGAATTTTATCCCGTGGTCTCGGAGACTTACCGGTCTCCCCTACTCCACGTTGAGGTGGTTTGAGCTTCTTAAAGCCAGCTCCACTTGCTTGAGTCTTCCTCGATCACTCGTGGTAGCTCTTCCCTACTCCGATGGCGAGCTCCTTGTTTTCACAACCGTTTGGGCCTTCACACAAACTTCTTCGTGAAGATCACCGAAACCTCACGCCTCCAAGCCGTCTAGGAGGCGGCAACCTCCAAGAGTAACAACTTGATGTTGGCTTGAGACCTTAGAGTGCTTCCAAGATGGCTCAACAAATTGCTATGCAATGCACTCAAATTTTCTCTCCAAACTCAAAAATCAAGAATTGAATGCACTTGTGAGAGGAGAGAGTTGCTAGGGCTCTAAATGTATTGAATGGAGTCACCAACCAGCCCTCAATACAGGTGAGGGGGTATTTATAACCCCCACACTTAAACTAGCCGTTACAATAAATAAACCTAGAAAATTCACCAGGGCCGGCACTACCGCACTCTAAGGGCAGTAGTGCATACCATGGAATATGACTATTTGAGCATTAAATGCACTGACACGTAGCCGTTTTCTCAAAATTCCCTCCATGTCCGGCACTACCGCAAATTGAACCGTTAGTGCCGCACCTCTTGACGGCCATAGACACCTGTTCTGTTAAATAACTACCGCAGGTGTTGGTGCGGTAGTACTGCAAGTGCGGCACTACCGCTCTAGAACATTGGTAGTGCCCGCCATGCTTTTTAACACTTACACTTACATTAAAAAGCTACCATAAATGCATGCCCTAGTAGTCTTGTAGCGATCCGTAAATAATTTTCGGTAGTGCCAGCCAAAGCTACAAGGAAAAACTGCCCTCTGTTAAATAACTACCGCTATTGTTGGACCGGTAGTGCCGCAAGTGTGGAACTACCGCCCTATTAGTCCGGTAGTGCCGGATGCACAGAGAGGGTGTAGCCTTTGAAATAGAACTTTAATGCATGATTGAAATGATTTGACCTTGAGCCATATTGGATGCACTTTTGAAATTCAAACTTACTGATCAAGTCCCTCTTTATAGTACGGCGTCTATCCTAACAATCCGATCTTTTCTTCAACACCAAGATCGGCAAAATGACTAAAAAATTAACCTTAAGCTTTTATACCTTGATTTCTTGTACATTTGATGCATACTCCTCTTTTCAATTCACTTGACGTTTCTGTGGTCTTTGAAGTGCTTAGACTCACCTGCTTTTCATTATTTTCATACAAACACGGTCAGTCCTTTAACCTTTGATTGTCATTAATTACCAAAACCTTAATCACGTAAGGGCCTAGATGCTTTCAATCTCCCCCTTTTTGGTAATTGATGACAATCCTTATGAATGAATTGAAGTAAGTAAAGATTTTGAGTGAGCAACTAATAGAAGATTAGTTACACACGCAAAAGATTCTAATTTAACAATATTTTGTCTTTTTGAGACCAAGAAGGTATTAGAGTCAAAATATTGTTAAATGAGAAACACTCCCCCTACAAATGTGCTTGAATGAGAGATTTGAGGTTTAGCACATTTGTATACAGGTTCTTTTAAGAGAAAGACAGAATTTTGAGATATTATGAATAACAAAACAATTTAGGAGCTAAAGTGCATAAACACAGAAGATAAGCCAGTTAAAATTTAAGCGCAAATAGTTCATCAACCATCTTCCATAACCAAAAGCAAATAGTCCAAAAGCATATCCAACAACCACAACCAAAAGGAAATAAGGTTCATTACAAGATATATAAATATTTAGCACGCTAAACTACTCCACACCCAACTGCTTCTGATCTTCAGGTGGTCTTCAATTCTTAAGCTGTCCTTCTTCTCCCCCTTTGTCATCAAGAACCAAAAGGGGTAGATTGAAAGATCTTCATGCATCTCCTTCCTTAGGAGATCTTGGAGCTGAGGAGGAAGGCTAAGATGTATGAGGAGGTGAAGGAGCACTGCTGCTGGCTAGGTGATGACCAAATCGATGGAAAGAGACGAGAAGAAGCTCATTTCAAATTTGATCAACGGAAGTGCTAAGAGCATCCATACGCTCCCTGACCTCTTCCACCATCTGATGGTTATGATACTGAAGCTCAAGGACAAGGGCAAACTGACCCATCATGTCAGACCAAAGACTCTCAAGAGCAGCAAAATAAGCATCTGGCGCCGAAGGCACTTGAGGAGCTTGAGCGGCTTGTTCTTGGGTTTGATCCCTCTCTTGCTGCTGCTGAAACTGCTGCTTGGCAATGTGGTGCAGCACTTGAGGAGGTGCAACTTGAGGTTTGTATGGCTTGTGAGGAGTAGGAGAGGGACTATTATACCCTGCCACTCTTCTGATTAGTGCCATAATATATGGGGCAAAGTAAATTGTCCTCCCCCTTTCTCTTGCAGACTGAGCCATCTCTCTCATGATGAAATCCACCACATCAAAATTTTCTTTTGCCATAATTTTTGCAATCAAATTCCATGCATAGCCTCTTATATCATCAAAGTTGCCGCTCTTTGGATGGATGGTGACCCTTATGATCTTGTTAACCATGCTAGGCTAAAGTTGAAGTTCCCCAAGTTTTTCCACTTTGATGGCGCGGGACCGATCAAAAAACTCCGTAACTTCATCCAAGCTCAACACAGGATCATCATGAATTTTGGGGGATTGCACTGTGGAAGATCCCCAAGGTATGCTCAAAATCTTCCTTGGAGGCAGTGTAAGCGCGAGAATCTATCATCCATGTGATAGAGTCAAAAGATTCAGGAATAAACAGAGTGGCGTAGAACTGTTTAATAATCTTTTCATTGTAATCTGTTCTTCCTCCAAGAAAATGATACAGTCCTGCTCCCCCAAATAACTCAGGGATCCCCATCAAATCAGATTGCTCTCTAACATGATTCCAACTCACCCACCTCTGATTAGCAAAGTCCTTTTCCAAGTAAATCTGATCATATACCTTTTGCTGGAAGAGGGAGTGGAATTTTGGATTTGTTGCAGTCCGAGGCTGAAGATATTGATTTTCTGCTCTAAGAACAAAGTATTCTTCACCTTTAATTTGAGAAGGATCATTTTTGTGCCTTCCAACTTGGGGTAACTCCTCATCTTCGTCAAAGCTTTCTTCTTCACTTTCAGTTTCATCATTACTTCCATAAATTTCCTCCTCTTGAGGCACATCCATGGGGACTTTCCTTTTCTTAGTCCTAGATGTCCCAGCCGGTGCTTTTCCTTTGGCAGTCGGAGGTCTCATGGCAATATTGAATGTTCATGGCTGTTGTCACTGTCTGAGTCATGTGTAGGCACACCATGACCGCGGGTAGATTTTCTGACTCCTCTACGAACTTGACCCCCAGACAAACCAACCCCAGCAGTAGGATTCTTTACACGAGGCATGATCTGAGGGAATTTGCAAGGAATTCTGGATGTGAGCATTAATCGAATAGGATTTTCTGAAGGAAATTGAAAAATGTGAATTCTGGCTTTTAAGTGAACCCTCAGGAACTTAACAGACACATGCCATCAGTGCATGGGTGGCACTACCACTTAGGAGCCCGGTAGTGCCGGACATACACGATCATGACATGGCCCGTAGATTCATGAGGCAATGTGGTGACACAAAATCACTTTTGAGTGGATTAGTGGTTGAAAAATAATAGAGAGCTTCCTTTTTGATCTAATCCACCAAGATTTTGGCACTATCTATTGCTAAAATTCACATAATTCAAAAGTTCCTAAAAACCCTAAAATGCTCCAAATGAGAAGCAAGGAAGAAGGATAAAGGAGAAAGATGATACCTCTTGAAGGAGAGAACCACAAGGATGAAATTTAATGGAGGAAAGTCCAAGAAACACAAAGATTTGGAGGAGTTTGAGATTAGGGTTTGAGAGTGAGAGAGAGAGAGCACGGGAGGAAAAGAGGAATGAGGCGATTTGGGTGAGAGAGAGAATTGAATAGAGAGGGGGAAGAGAAACAGTCACGTTTACCTGTCCCCATCCCAGATCGCATACCGAGCGGCACTACTGCTCGAAACTCCGGTAGTACCACAAAGTCGGTACTACCACTCCATATGTCCAGTAGTGCCGACAACAGGGGGACTTTCAGGCAAACTTAAGAAATTAGGTTGAGAAATTGCTCTTATAGTTTTCATAGCATTATGAAGTTATTTTAGAGCATTTTCAACCGAGAAAAATTATCAAGAAACATTAACTTAAAAAGAGAACAAATAAACAGACATGATTTACTTGTTCGAGTCAAAAACACCATATAGAAAGCTAGAAATATTTACAATCTAGTTCTATTGGCAAGACTCAATTTGTGCCTTAAGTAGATCATTATAGATCAAGATTTTAATCTTAACAATTTGGTCAAAAGCAAAAGATTTTATTTTATCATTAATATAAGGAGAATTTAATTATGATAAATGTTTGAAAAGATGAGATTTATACAATAATATATTGTAAATGTAGTTTTAAGAACTTTTGCATTTTACAAAACCAAAATAGATTATATTCAAATAGTTTGATAAAAAAAATCTAGTTTCACATTTTGAAGATAGATAGCACAATTTTGATATTTTCACATTAGGGGATGTGATATGTACATGAAAATCATAACACTCCCCCTTGATGTGAGATACATCTAGAGAAACGAGGATCAAATAAAAACCAATAGACATTCAAAAGAGAACCAATTTAGAGATTAACACTTAGGACATATTTGAGATATCTATGACATTTAATTCATTCCTCAATTTACAAAAACAGGCTTCATCCAAGGGTTTAGTGAAGATATCCGCTAATTGATCTTCGGTTCTAATATGACTAAACACAATATCTCCTTTGCTCACATGATCTCTTAAGAAGTGATGGCGGATATCTATATGTTTGGTTCTTGAATGTTAGACCGGGTTATTTGCTATTTTAACAGCGCTTTCATTATCACACAACAGAGGCACCCTTTTGAAATCTATTCCATAATCCATCAAAATTTGCCTCATCCATAATAATTGAGTGCAACAACTACCAGCGGATATATATTCGGCTTCGGCAGTGGATAGGGCTACGGAATTTTGCTTTTTGGAGAACCATGAAACTAGGGATCTACCTAGCAATTGGCAACTCCCGGAGGTGCTTTTTCTATCCACTTTGCAACCCCATAATCCGAATCCGAATATTCAATTAAATCAAATTTAGCACCTTTGGGATACCATAATTGATGGGAACGGGAATGCCGAACTTTCGTCAGGTGGAGGATAAGTCAATTAGGCGACGCGAGACACACACGATCCAGCTTCTTGATCGACACGATCAAAACCCCTGCAATCGCAGCACCACGCGTCCTCTGGTTATCAACCGTGCGTTGCCCGGTTGACCTCACCACGAAGGCTAATTCCTACTAGTGAATCGAGAACACAAGCAAGAACAAGAAAGATGCAACTGAATTTGCAATTGAGGATGAAGCTCACGAGTTGGGGTCTCACAAACCGATGAACGGCGACACTGTTCAAAGATAGAATTGATCTAAGCAAAACCCAAGTCAAACCCTAGCGGCGGCTACTGAATATAAGGTCTAAGGGACGTCCTAGAGACCTAGACACATCCGTGATAGACTCCAACATGATACATGGGCCAACGGCCCAAAATTGGTGACGCAGCACCCTGGGACAGATTCTGTCCGCCAACTTGCAATGTGAATTCCCTTCGACTCCGAAGTCCAAATGACCTGAAACTGGTGCCATTGGAAAGGTTATCTCCTTAGCTTTCCAGGCATATGTGGATCATCGAAATCAGAGCCCGTTTGTGGTCTGGGCGATGATTTTAGTGAACACTGCTTCTGGTAGCCGAGGTAGTCGACTCTGGGATGAATTGGGACTCCAACTTGACTTGGACGCCCTCCTTGCCTCCCTCCTGGCCCTTGCTAGTTCCCAAGGCCTTCATGATTTTCTCCAAAGTTCCTAAGTACAATATAATCAATAATATCATTGGGTAGCATACCATCCTCACAAGTATATGAATGGGCACTTAGGAACGAGCTCACCTGTTGATTCAAGTGCTGTGCTCATGCTCTTGTGATGGGTCCTTGCATCACAACTGGAGGAGTCTCGGGCGTATGCATAGGAGTGATGTCCTCATCAATAATCCTATATTTGAGGAATGTTTTAAATATCTTAGAATTCTCTTTACGGCAACCAAATGACATTCTTTAGGAGAAGCTTGAAAATGAGCACACATGCAAACACTAAACATTATATCGGGCCTAGATGCGGTGAGATAAAGTAAACTACTAATCATGGATCTATAAAGCTTTAAGTCTATTGGTTTACCTCCCTCATTTAGGTCAAGATGTCCGTTTGATGCCATTAGAGTCTTGATATAGGCTTTACGTCCTCCATGCCAAACCTTTTGAGAAGATCCTTAATATATTTGGTTTGGCTCACAAATGTCCTATTTTTGAGTTGCTTGATTTGAAGTCCAAGAAAGAAACTCAATTCTCCAATCATGGACATTTTGAACTCCCTAGACATCATATCACGAATTATTTGCAAAAATCTTCGTTAGTAGATCCAAATATAATATCATCAACATAGATTTGACATACAAAGAAAACTTCATCAATTATTTTTGTAAAGAGTGTTGTATCAACCTTCCTAATTTTGAACCCCTTTGAAATTAGAAAATCTCTAAGTCGCTCATACCATACTCTTGGAGCTTGTTTGAGACCATATAGCGCCTTAGAGAGTTTGTAAACATGATTTGAGTGTTTAAGGTTTTCAAAACCAGGAGGTTGCTCTACAAATACCAATTCAGATATTTGTCCATTTAAGAATGCACTCTTTACATCCATTTGAAATAATCTAATGTCAAAACAAGATGCAAATGCAAGTAAGATTCTAATTGCTTCTAATCTAGTTACGGGTGCAAAAGTTTCACCAAAATCCAAACCTTCGACATGAGTGAAACCTTGTGCCACTAGTCTAGCTTTATTCCTTACAATAATGCCATTTTCATCTTGCTTATTTCGGAAGACCCATTTTGTGCCAATCACATTATATTCTTTAGGTCTTTCAACTAACGTCCAAACATCATTTCGGGCAAAGTTATTTAATTCTTCATGCATTGCATTTACCCAATCCGGATCATCTAGACCCTCATCTACGTGAGTAGGTTCAAATGACGACACAAATGAATAATGTTCACAAAAATAAGCGACACGAGATCGAGTTTGAACACCCTTACTCACGTCACCTAATATTTGATCTATTGGATGATTTTTGGAGAGACCATGATGAATTCTTTGAGGTAGAGGTTGGACTTGTTGCTCGTTATCCTTCTTATCTACGTCGATGGATTGAATTTGACTTGGTGTAACGGAAGTGGAAAGCTTGACTTGAGTGGATGAGGGTTGATCCTACTTGTCTACTTCCAGCTTCACATCTTCAAGAGTCATATTTTTCATTGCTTCTCTTAACCCTTCTTCACCAACATCATCCAAATTTTCTTGCTCTTCTTGAGAACCGTTAGTTTCATCAAATTCAACATCACAAGTTTTTTCTACTAGCCCTTTATTTTTATTAAAAACACGGTAGGTTTTGCTATTTGAAGAATAACCAAGCAAGAAACCTTCATTACAACGACATTGAAATTTAGAAAGCCGAATACCCTTTTTCAAGATATAGCATTTGCAACCAAACACTCGAAAATAAGAAATATTCGGCCTCCTTCCAACAAGAAGCTCATAAGAGGTCTTTTTCAAAAGTCGATGCAAATAAAGTCTATTTGTTGCATGACAAGCGGTATTAATGGCTTCCGCCTAAAAACTATCGGAAGTGCCATATTCATCATGCATTGTTCTTGCCATTTCAATTAATGTCCGATTTTTCCGTTCTACAATGCCATTTTGTTCCGGAGTGTAGGTCGCGGAAAGTTCATGCTTTATTCCGAGTTCATCACAATAATCTTCAATTCTTGTATTTTTGAACTCGGAACCATTATCATTACGAATTTTCTTTATTTTAAAATCAAACTCATTTTGAGCCCTTTTTGCAAATCTTTTGAAAATTTCGAAGACTTCGGATTTGTCATCCAAGAAGAATACCCATGTATATCTTGAGTAATCGTCAACGATGACTAAACAATAAGAATTACCCCCAATGCTCTTATAGGTTGTCGGGCCAAACAAATCCATATGTAAGAGCTCTAATGGTCTAGATGTGGACATGATACTTTTTGAAGGATGAGAACTAACCACTTGCTTGCCGGCTTGACAAGCACTACAAAGTCTATTTTTCTCAAACTTCACATCTTTCAAGCCCATAACTAAATCGTTTTTGAAAAGCTTCTTAAGTTGAATCAACCCAACATGAGCTAGTCTTCTATGCCATAACCATCCTAAAGAGGTTTTTGCTATTAAGCATGTTTGAAGATATGAGTCATTCAAGGTGAAGTCAACCAAATACAAATTTCCAAATCTAAACCCTTTAAATACTAAAGAATTATCATTTTATCTAGTGAGAACTACACCATTTTTAGAGAAGTTACAAACAAGATCTAGATCACATATTTGAGTAACGGATAGCAAATTAAAATTTAATGTTTCAACTAGAGATACATTAGAAATTGAAATATCGTTTAATATAGCAATTTTACCTAAGTCCAATACCTTCCCTTTGCTATTATCGCCAAATGTGATCTTGTCATATTGTCCGCTTCCCGAATCAAACGTGGTGAACATTTTCCGGTCGTCGGTCATGTGTTGGGTACATCTACTATTTAACACCCAATACCGTCCACCGGTCTTGTAGTTCACCTACAAAAAAAAATTAAATCCTTTTAGGTATCCAAATTTGTTTGGGTCCTTGGAGGTTAGTAACCAAGGTTTTGGGAACCCAAACGGTTTTCTTTCTTTGGCCAATTATCGGGGTCCCAACAAATTTAGCAAATACTTTACCATTCTTATCCCTTTTGAGTATATAGCAAGAATCATGAATATTTTCTTTAGATGCTGACGAGGACTGGGAAAATCTTTGACAAGTCAACACGTGGTCAAATGGGGCCCCAGCTCGAGACGTTACGACGAAAGGCCTCGACCAAGACCTAAGCAACGCCGGTACCCGCGCAACCTCAAGCTCGGGCGGTCCTCGCTCGACCTCGACCTTGGCTCGAAGGAGTGCGCTTACCTGGCGGGTACCAAGACCTGGGTGATGGCATCAAGGCAGACGTGGGCGGCATTTACGGGGCAGTTGCAGCCCACCTTCAATGCGCACGAAGCCACTACCCCGATAATCTCTCCCGTCCGTTACAGACAGCGTCGGGGAGGATATAAGGCCTCGCAAGGCATGTGTATAGGGCGAGCACACACAAAGATGAACCGATGAGCACAAACAAAGCCTTTGAAGCTCGAGCTATAATCCACCCTTTGTACTTCAGATTAGTGAATTCCTCGCCTCCGGAGAAGCGGGCGTAGAGCTATTACCCTCGTGGGGGCTCGAACCAGTATACATTGCTGCTACCTGCTCGCTGACGCCACGCACTGACCTACGCCCACACCATTGTTGATCGAAGCGCTTCTTGGGTCCCTCATTCACACTAATCCCCCCTTCACTCTTGCGGTCAGGCGATCCCGATTGTTGACAGCTGGCGCCCACCGTGGGGCCCAAAAGCTTCGTTCAACCGGAAAAAGTCCCAGATTTTCGAGGTATGGCGTCCTCCGCAGCGGCGAATTCCGTGAGCTCGGGTTCGAATATGGCCCCCAAGCATGGAAGTTCCACGTCATTGTTCTCCCCCTCTCCGCAGCGGCGCATTCCGTGAGCTCGGGTTCGAATATGGCCCCCAAGCATGGAAGTTCCACGTCTCTGTTCTCCCCCTCTCCACCACAGCGAAGTCAATTCGTTCTCATGGCCGCTAGCCATGACGTGGACGTCGAGGAGGGGGAGCGCAGCCCAAAGACCCCTAAAGATGCTCGCCGGATGGCCCAGGTTGCCATCAACCAAGTCATAACCACCCTCCAGCGAGAGGAGCTTGAGAAGATTGGAACATCCTCGGGACGCTCCAGACTCCCCCACTTGAGCGAGCGCCTTCGCGCGATCGCACGAGTCATGAATGATCCCGCACGTCCGACGTCGAGTCTTTTCGGCCGAGCTCTCGTAGACGAGCTCGACAAGGCGGCCACCGAAGCTGTGCCACCGCAGCGCCAGGGCCCCCCAGCTGGGTCCCGATCGTTGAGGAGTGATGGCAGCTCCTCACGCAGGCGCCAGCACCCCCGCTGGTCTCCCGCGCGCCGGTAGTCTCGACACCTGTCCCGTACGCCGCCTCGCCGTTGTTCCCCGAGTGTGACTCGGGGCGGAATGCGGCGGCAACCGGCGTCTGATGACTCTCACTCCGGCGATGCGTCGAGCCTCTCTCGACATCCACCAAAGCGCCGGCGGGTCCACGGCGCCTCTGGTATCTCCGGGTGATGCTCGGGCTCACCGCCGTGGCCGTCGAGGTCGCGGCGGGCGCCAGCGGCAAGAATCCGACTCAGCGGCGGCGAAACCTTCCCGGTGCCCCTGTCCCGACATCACGGTGCGTAGCGTATTTCGACAACCTTCGGCGTGTGCGATGGTCGGCTCGCTTCAAGCCCGCGTTGATCGAATGATTCGACGGAACGAAGAACCCTGACGAGTTCCTCTCGATCTACAACACCGCCATCTTAGCTGCGGGGGGGCGACGAGTATGTAATGGCCAACTACCTCCCTACTGTCTTGGATGGTGCCGCTCGTACCTGGCTCTTTAACCAGAAGCCTGGCACTTTCCGCTCGTGGTGCCAAATCCAGAGTGCCCTCCGTTCAAACTTCCAGAGCTGCTACGAGCGGCCCGGTAGAGAGAAAGACCTGGACCGAGTTATCCAAGGCAAGAACGAACCTCTCCACGACTTCGTTCGATGGTTCATCCGCACCAGGAACCTGATCCCCAGCATGTCTGACGAGGTCGTGATCAAGGCCTTCAAGTTTGGCGTCCACGACCGGCACCTCACCCAAGACCTGGAGATTACAACGAAGCTCACCGTCGGCAAGCTCTTTCGCATGGCGGAGCGCTACGCGGACGCGGACGACACGGTCCGCTAGAAGCGCGATTATGACCAAGGTAAGCTCGGCATCAACTCAGGCGAACCAGGCCCTTCAGGCGCCAAGAGTTCCGACCAAGGCTCGGCCGCCAAAAAGCGATAGAGAGACCGTAAGCGTGATGGAGGCCGACCTCAGGTGACCATTTCGGCGGACGGTCACTGTGAAGTCATGGAGGTGCGGGATTTGGCCCAAGAAGGGCCTCGTTCCCAGCACAATCAGCCTCGACTTCAGCAGGTGCCACACTGACCTCGGCAGGAGGATCGTCGGTCTGGGTCACGGAAGGTAGACGGCCGCTCGCAGGGTCCCGAGGGTCGACCTCGGTTTGACGAAGGCAAATTTTATGCATTTCCACGATGCTTTGGGCCACGACTGCGGGCTGCAGGGCTTAGCGAGGCCAAAGCCGAGGCCTTTATGATGGGCGAGAGATGCGGTGATCCCGAAGGAGGGAGAGCAGCCCGAAAGGGTTAACACCGGAGAAGACCAGGCCGATCTTGATCTGGAGTTCTAACAAGGCGACCGTCAGATCGACGTCATCTTCGGCGGCTCTTCCGCATATCAGTCCCGGCGCGAGATCAAGGATGCAGCACGTGTGGTCAACCAGGCCTCCACTGGGAAGCTCGCGGACCAGCCTTGCAAGTGGGCTGGGGCTACGATCACCTTCACGCCGGAAGATGCCCCCCAAGGTATGTCTAAGGATCTCAAGACTGCCTTGGTCGTGACCCCGACCATCAGCAATACCATGGTCGGGCGGGTCATGGTCGACGGCGGTAGTTCTCTCAATTTACTGCTGGCTAGCGCACTCGACCAGATGCAGATCCCCTGGTCCAAGGTCAAGAATATCGCGATTCCGTTTTTTGGGATCGTACCCGGATGTTCGACCACCCCTTTGGGATAGGTGGTCTGCCGTCACCTTGGCCATGTGGGACAACTTCGCGACCGGTGATCACCTTCGAGGTGGTCGAGGGTGACCTCCCCTACAATGCCATCCTCGGGCATCCCGCCTTGGTTAAGTTCATGGCGGTCAACCACTACGGTCACCGCTGCATGAAGCTCCCGGGACCAAGCGGCATCATTACTGTGTGCGGCGACCTCAAAGCGGCGCATGGTTGCGAGACCCAAGCCCTGGCCCTCGTCGGCATCTTTGCCTAACAGGCCCCAGCAACGACCACGAAGGTCGCCGCTGCGAAGGCGATTATCGATCCAATGAGACTCGAAGGTCAGCGCTCGAGAAAGGATCCCACCAAGTGCATCCACGTCTCGGCCGAGCTGAGTTCCAAATAGGAACTCGAGCTCGTCACCTTCCTCTCCGCCAACAAAGACATATTAAGCAGGGCAGCCGAGACATCTTTGGGCGTCGAGGAAGGTGGTCGAGCGAGATCCGAGTGCGGCCCGATTGCGAGCCCGTGCGACGCTGGAAGGCGTTTCTCTCCTGAGAAGGTCGCGATAATCAAGGAGAATCTTGACAAGATGTTGAAGGTCGGTTTCATTCACGAAGTTGATTACTCCGAATGGCTGGCCAACCCCGTCATCATGCAGAAGAAGGGCGGGAAGTGGAGGATGTGTGTGGATCACACGGGGTTGAACTCGGCATGCCCGAAGGACAATTTCCCTCTCCCGCGCATCGACCAGATCATCAACTCCACGGCGAATGCCAAGCTGCTAAGCTTCCTGGACGCTTACTCTGGGTACCACCAGATTAAGCTAGCAGTTGATCCGTTCGGGACCTACTGCTACACGACCATGTCGTTTGGTCTCCGCAATGCCAGCGCGACCTTCCAGCGTCTAATGACCAAGACGTTCGAGCTTCAGATTGGCCGCAACCTCGAGGTCTACGTGGATGACATCATCATCAAGAGCTCCGCCGAAGCCAGCCACATTCAAGATCTTGCTAGAAAAACATCATCACAGACGGTTATAGCGTCGCCGAGACGGTTTTGTGAACCGTCAAGAATAATATCGTCTGTGATGAAGGAGCTCATCGAGCGGTTCTCTACCCGCTGCGAGAAAATATATATCACGAGCGGTTTATTAATACAACCGCTCGTGAAATTAAACTATCACGAGCGGTTTCAACTCTACAACAAATGCGTGATAATTTAATTTCACACACGGTTATTATTAAAACCGTGCGTGATAAGTTAATATCACGAGACGGTTTCAACTCTACAACCGCCCGCGTGATATTAACTTCAACCGAGCGGTTTCAAATAAGAACTATGCATGATGGCCTTTTTCCCACACCCCGGCCAGAACCTCCATTAGTTATGGTGTTGTTAAATTTCCATCAATATTTCTACTTGATATTTATAAGGCACAACCGATTATAGATGTTGTAATTGAATATCTGCACTTCCTATATGCATTGAGGCTTGAGTTTGTCGTCGGGATAGACTTAAAATATAAACATTTGTAGCGCTTTTTCTCCTTGTTATGATAATGTTGATGGAACTTCGACTAATAAATCAACCAAGACCCTTGACGGCATTGAGGCGGCAGCAACCACGGTCTTCTCCATCGAGCCGGACACACTAGAGTGTGTGATTTGCTTCATGCCATCTGAAGTGGCTTTGCGTAAGGTCACCGTAGTGCCACGGTCTTGAAATGGCCGGACGGCATGCTCTTCTTGGAGTTCACCGTCGTGCCACGGTGGGAGATCGAACATGGTACTTTGGTAAAAATTGTAGATGTACTTGATAGATTACTTTAGGTAGGGTAATTAAAGATTGAACAAATGTGATTGCAAGTCGGGTCTTCCTTGCGGAAGGATTTTGGAACACAGAGCTTGAATGGAGAAAGAAGGCGGAAGTAAGCCTATGGACGGTGGTTGGCAGAAGAAAGCTGACCTTATCTACAACCAAAGGCGGTCTTCTTCAGGCGTATGTTCAATACAAGCTTCTCAATGTCAAATTTCTTCCATTCAGAAATCTTGGTCGACTACTCTGCTGAGTGGCACTTCAACTAAGCCATTATGTGAAGCAAATCACACCTCTAGTGTCAAATATAGAAGAAAATTGATGCAGAATACCTAAGTAGATGGAAATTTAGAACAACAACCCATAAATAATGGAGGTTCTCACTGAGGGTGTAGGAAAAACATCTAGTTCAACAAGCAAGACATTGTTAAGTTGTTGCATTCAAGATGAGCAAATATGTATTAAGGATAATATCATGTGACAATACAATGAATCGTACAAACAAGAATAACCGCAAGTTTTTGACATATTTTTCGAATTAATGAATATCATTTGACAATTGTACAACTCAGAACTTATAAGGCTGCGTGGAGCAGCGCCTTTTTATGTATTACTTGGGTGGCGGGAAGAAACAAACTCTCCCTCTAATGTTGCTCAAATCGGCTGACTCAACGCAGCTTTTAAGCGTATCTTCTTACTTTCTTTAGCGGCGATGGTTTGCATGTTGTAGCAAACATAAAATCCACATAGGTTATTTCCGGACCTTCTTTGGTGGCCTTGCAAATAAAACCTACGGTTAGTTCTAGAGTCACTATTACGGGGTTTGATATAGAATTGTTGTGTATAGCGGATCTGGAAAGTTCAAATCATCTTTGTAGTTTAGTCCAATCTTTCACGTGTTTGAGCGCTCTACAAGATTGCAAAAGGTTAGCCTAAGCCATTCCAATAGCAATATAAACACGGAACAACTTACACGACCATGTGCGTAGGAAGCGTGATTACCGGTGAGTAATTTTGCGATAGGTGTCAAGTCATGGTTTCCGCCGTCAGGAATCAAGGTACTTAACCGGTTTGTGGTGGTTCAATTACAATGAGAACCCGGTGATACCTACGGGTATATCACAATGGACAATGAACAAAAGCGAGTTGTGTGCAGTACAAACCAAAGTATAGCATGTGGTAGCACTTACCCAGGTTATGGGGTATAAGTATGAATTCTTTATCTTTTGTGCTAGCAATGCCTCTATCACGTATTTCTCGACCATGTTTATATCATCATCCATTGTTTGCTTTGAGACTATATGTGGGTCGAGAAACCGATCGATAGTTTCTTCTGTAATCGCTTCAAGTTGCATGTATCTATATATACAAAGGCGGATTATATATATATTGGAGGACATTTATCACTATTAGGCGAATGTAGTGTGATAGCACACACTTACAAGGTCCAGCATCTTATGAGTCTTGGCGTCGATGGCGTCGAGGTTGTAGAGATGGAACAAGTCGAAAAATCGACCGTGAAGAAGCCCCCACGAGTCGTTGAATAGATGTTCATACTTGAACTTAACGCCGATACTTGTTGTGCGTTCACGCTCTGGCTTTCCAAATCTTGGGTGTACCACTTATGCAATTGTTGGCAAGGTATACTAAGTGAAGTTCTGCTGCCTTTTCGTTAATAACGGCTCTCCTAGCTTGTATTGTTTAGCCAACTCGGCGATGGATAGTCAACTTGTTCTTGCCTTCTTTCTTCTTTTGCCCTTGCCTTTCTTTGTTTTGTATGAACCCTTCACGGAGAGGAATGGGCAGGAAAGAGGTCAACATTATGTACATCAAGTGGAGTCTGCTCTCGATCGCCGATTTGGTAGCCAACGATCGACGGCGATACAATAGGCGAATCGGATCGTCGCGGTTGTTGCATGATGAAGAAGGCGACGAGGAGATGTCATTGCTAGGCCATTGGATGAATGTGCCAATGGCATCCCCAAGTTTCACGATCTCATCGTTTGGCGCTTCAGTAGATCGACAATTTTGAAACTATCAAACACCCGTCCACATTGACCTTGGTGAAACCGGCGCTATGATGGTACTGCACCATGGTCCCCTTTGGGGATGGATCGCCATGCCCCAAGCAAATTGCCGTCGAGGAACAGTGCCATTGCTAATTCTCACTTGGAGATTGCAGTGTGGCCACCTTAATGTCACATCTGAGGATAAGTCCGCTATGTTCATCTATGTCACTTGGAGGAGCGGATGCACAACTGCTCTTCTGGCGATGGGGCTGACTTGCGGACATACTACAGGGCTTGTCAAGATTTCTTTCTTGATTGGTGAGCCTTTCCTCGAGGATTCTTATCCTTTCATGAAATTCTTCTCTCGCCTCCCTCAACTCTTCTCTCAACTCTCCTCTCAACTTGTCCTCCAAATTCTTTATAAGATTTGACTCGCGCTCGCTCTAGTTCTCTTCTTATTTGGTATATGTGGAAGTAAATGCAGGAATCCAGTTTTCCATGGAACAAAAACCCTTTGCCTCTTTTTCGACCAGGGTGTTCCTTGTTTCCCAAGGCTATGGACCGTGCATCTTTCTCTCTGTCCGGGAAAAAAAGAGCCATCGCATGATTGTGTACTCAACGCTACATGCAAGATCCGGACAAGTTATTTCACTTATGAAGTCATGGACTAATTACGTAAAATTGGTAGTTCGATTTATATATTACCAGGCGTTGGCAGACTTCCTCGTCCGCGGGGTTTACAAAGGAGACGGTTGCGGAGGACGTGGCATCTGACCTCGCTCTCGCTCTTAGCCAGTCCCTGGCACGTTGATCTGTGATCGATGGAAATGGCGCGATACCCTCCTCGTCCTCCCTGTCCCATTGCGCTCTCTTCCCCGCGTAGACAGCAGTGCCGAGTCTGTGGGGGTGAGTGTTCCTTGCTTGCAAGGCCTTGTTTGTTTCAACATGGCGCATTTAATTAAATGCGTGGTCTTCATCCCAACAAAACGCCCCCGTGTGTCCTCATCAATGAACCCATACTTGAGTATGGAACCAGATCCTTCTTGGCGTAGTCTCTGGCGTATGCTTGAAGGTCTTCCATGCCTTTCTGCGCTAGCGGGCATACCGTCGCACTAGGGGAGCGGATTCTTACGGAATGTTGAGCGATGAAAGAATTTCCGTTAGCAAGGCATTGCGAGCCTCAATAGTCACCAACCTCCGGAAGATAGCGTGATCGGAACCCGTTCGGGCTACTATCCCACACATACTCAAATGCATTCGCCGCCTTTTTGGCTTTCTAGGGCCCCATCATTTGGATCGATCTCTGTAATGGTATATCGGTCTGTTGGCCTTTTGTTTGGTCCTCTTGCAGCGCGGGTCGATTCTTCTATTGAGGGCACATCATGTCCTTCGGACGATGGATTAGAGGACGACATCTTCTTTACAAGTTAAAATAGTTTCAGTCGAACTAAAAGTGAAGAACAAATAAAATCACATTAGAGTGAATGAGTTTGTGGATACCATGGCTTGTTATTAGCCTTTTAAAAGAACTAGCCTAAATGGCTTGTTATTAGCCTTTTAGCAAAAGAAGCGAACTAGGAGGTTGCCGAACTTAATTAAAATTTCGGCAGCACCTCCCCTAAAACTAGGACATCCACACAGCAGACAAGCAGAAGAATACATATGGATTCAACCATTTGACAGTTAACAGAATAATAGAAATGAAGCTCGGATCTCACATATGAACATATGCAGATTATTACGAATAAAGCAATTAGCATAAAGCTCATATTGATTGTTTGAATGTTCTCGAGATGTCGGGTGCCTTAAAAAGGCCCTCCTCGCCACAATGGACAAGTAATAGACTAGATTGTGACAACTTATCTCAATAACAGATTTAATACTTGACAGGTTAAGTATAAATCTACTCAATTGGTTATCTTATATGCATATTCACTAACTAAGCATATAAAGACGAGTTTGCAATAGAGCTAATCAAATATATATATATATATATATTTTAGATCAAAAGGTTTCCCTGTTTTATTCGAGACCATGTACAACCACAAAGACCATCGCTCCTAGCCAACCACAAAGATGTACAACCAACAAAGCATGTACAACCACAAAGACCATCTCACAAATGAACATGTACAACCACAGCACCATCGCTCCTAGCCAACCAGAACAAAGACATTTTAACTAGTTACTGGCTACTGGGCTCTAAACAACCAGAAAACAAACATCACTGCCGAACTCACACTAATCAAATATATATATATGAAATTGAAATTGACTGCTAAGATTTGTTGTCACAATTAGTCTATTCCATCCCCTAAATCATCACTGAACATTAAGCCCACACGCAAGGTCCCCAAGCCGCAGATCGATCGCCCTTTGCAAGACCGAGAATAATCACGAAAGTGTCCTGAACTCACTAACTAGCGAGCAACACCGAAAAATAGAGCAAATGGCAGCAGGCGGTGCCTCCGGATCGAGAAATGGCCTCTAGCTCGATGGCTAGTCCCCGAAATACTCACGGTTGAAGCCCAAGAGGAGGGCGCCGAGGGGGACGCCGAGGCCGGAGGGGAGGCCGGGAGGACACCGAGGGCGCGGGAGGACGCCGGAGGGGAGGACGCCGAGGCCGGGACGCCTTGAAGGAGGGAGGACGCCGAGGGGAGGCCGCCAGGAGGCAAAAGCGTCTCAAAGGTTTAGGGTTTGGCCTTGTGAATGAGATCTGCGCTGAGAGATATATAGAGAGCACATCACGCAGCGGTTCTATAATATAACGGTGCAGGATGAGATATCCTGACGGTTCTATAATAGAACGATGCGTGATGTTTAGATATCACGTATTTCTATAATAGAACGATGCAGCGATGTTAAATATCACGAGCGGTTCTATAATAGAACCGCTCGTGATGTTGTTGATATCACGACGGTTATATAATAGAACCGCTCGTGATGTTGAGATATCATGACGGTTAGGTAACATAACCGTCAGGACAAATCTTTATCCTGCATCGTTATGTGAAAGAACCGCTCATGATATATACTGCTTCATCGACATTCACTTGTCGGTTCGATTCGATCGACTCTTATGCATGCCACTTTGTTGTATCTTACGGGAAAGTTGTCTTTAACGAATATATATCAGATCTTGTGGTTGAAGTGGAGATTCTAATCCTCAATTCAAACCCTAAAATCTGAGAGCAATCACATACAACTATTTCCATATTGCCAAAGTAGACATGATTCGTTCTTGTCATCAATTATGTCCGAATGGCCATCTTTGAATCATGTATTTGGAATCATATTGATATTAACGAATAAATACGTGCTTTTATACTTGCATCTTTTCCATCAATCCAGATGCTTCACAAGCTACTTACAAAGATCATCACAATCATATATACATAATTCAGATGCTTCACAAGCTACTTACAAAGATCATCACAATCATATGTACAAAGCATGATGGGTCATATCATCTTTACAATAGCATTAATGTAATATTATTACACATGAAAATTAGTAAGCATGATGACAATGCACCCTTCTCATAACTACGCCCACCACATGCTTATTCTTTTGTATGAAAATTAGCCCTTCATGATGATCGACGCGTGTGTAGCTTGCTTCCTCATGTTGTTCTTCCGGGACCAGATGTCATTTCCGATAGGTGGCAACTCATCAAATTGATTGTACTCTTCCTCATCTACTACATTCTCAACTCGACAATTCTCCTTTTCCTGAAGAACTACGTGGCGCTTCTTGTTGGGCGGTCGGTTACATAGAAGACTTGAACAACTTGGTTAGCGATCACGAATGGTTCATCTTGGTATCCGACACGCTCGAGGTCCACGATAGTGATGCCATTCCCGTCGACCTTCACGTCTTTGGAGGTGGACCCAACGGCACCAAATAGGGAATCTTGAAAAGCACGTGGTCGAGCTCCCATATCTCCTCTATGAACCCATAGTAGGAGCTCCTCGTCAACCCAAAGCAGATTATTGAATGCATCTATGCGGACACCACTGCTCGGTTTGTGCTCTTCATATCCTGATCTCTCGTGTAAAATGTGTACCCATTTAAGTCATATCCTTTCCATGTGACAAGCTGTAAAAGTTGGTCCTTTTGCCAACCATGTCGTGTGTCATCCGACGAGCTCCCAAAGGATAGGTCGCTCCTTCAACCATTTGTTGAATCAAGGTTATGCTTGTCTCGTGATCCAAGACTCTGCCGTCTTTGGATTCTCTTGCCTTAGCCATTGCTTGTGCTCGACGATATAGGCGGACACTACAGCCATGTGTTGCAAAACCGTGAAATGGGCTCGAGCATAATCAACCGAATCAAGCGTGATTGCTTTCCTTCCGATGGTCCCGACACTCGAGCCTCCTCATGGCGAGATCGAGGCACACCTATTGGTTCGACTGGGCCATGTAATCGACGCAGAACTCGACGGCCTCTTACATTGCATAACCTTCGACAATGCTACCCTCCTGACGAGATCGATTCCAGACGTAAGACTTGAGAATTCCCATGTACCTCTCGAACGGGTACATGCTACGAGGAACACCGCCCAAGATATCTTTATCTCTCACAAGGTGAACAATGAGATGGACCATGATATCGAAAAATGATGGAGGGAAATACATCTCAAGATTACATAGAGTCATCACCACCTCAACTTGCAGAGCATCTAGTCCTTTGGGATCGATGACCTTCTGAGCGATTGTGTTAAAGAAATAACACAGCCTAGTGATTGTCTCACGGACCTTGACCGGCAAAATACTTCTAATTGCGATAGGGAGCATCTGTGTCATCAGCACATGACAATCATGAGACTTCATGCCGATTAATTTCAAATCTTCCAACGAAACAAGTCTCTTCATGTTGGAGGAGTAACCGGACGGAACTTTCACACCATGCAAGCAGCGCACGATTCAGTTCTTCGGCCTTTGACAGAGTATAACAAGGTGTTCCAAGCACGTCGGCCTTTATCGGTCTCTTTCGGTGCTAACTCAGTCTTATGCCCATATCGACCAAGTCAAGCCGTGCGTTGATACCATCCTTTGTTTTACCCTTAATGTTGAGTAAGAGACCAATCACGCCGTCACGCACATTCTTCTCTACGTGCATGACATCGATGCAGTGGCGAACTTCTAGGTGCTCCCAGTAAGGTAGGTCCCAGAATATTGATCTCTTCTTCCACATGCTCTTTTCACGGGTACTTGATTTACGTCCCTTTCCATACGCAACATCCAAATCCTTAACAATGTCATGAACATCTCTCCCGCTCAAACGCCTTGGAGCTGGACCATTTTCGCTCCTTCCGTCGAAAAGTTGCTTCATCTTGCGATATGGGTGATTCCTCGAAGGAACCTACTGATGACGCATGTACACGGTTTTATGGAGTGATTCACCATAAACTCTCGATATCATCAAAGCGAGTGCAGGCTTTGGTTCCTTTTGTACTGGCCCGATTGTGTTAGCAAGGGCAGGGTAATCATTTATGGTGCGAGAACAACAAGCGATTGCAAAGTAAAGTTCTCTCGTTTGTACGCATCCCATACGTGTACCAGAACCCACAAGTGTTTTAGATCTTCCACCAATGGAGCTAGGTACACATCAATATCGCTCCTGTGTTGTTTCGGTCCTTGGATAAGCATGCATAACATAATGTACTTCCGCTTCATACACAACCAAGGAGGAAGGTTGTGAATCAGAGATTTGGGCCAAGTGCTATGCTTGCACGCTCATGTTACCGAAAGGATTCATTCCATCTCAGACTCAATCCAAACCTTATATTTCTCGGATCCGACCGAATTCTTGAAAGCTCCCGTCGATGTTTCTCCTTTGGATGGAATCGGCAGGTGCCTTAGCATTCCATCATTCTTCGCTCCTCAAAGTGCCAGCATAGCAGTTTTGCCTCCTTTGGGTTCGCAAACAAACGCTTCAAACGGGAATTACAGTGCGATACCATGCCACCTTAGCAGAGGACCTTTTTCACCTCAATGCTCTCGCCATCATCATCTGAATAACTCTTACGCTTGTACCGGATGCGTTGCACACCGGACATATATGCAAGTTGTGTACTCTTTGCGGTCACAGGATACTGATCGTTTGGACATGCATGTATTCTTTCTACTTCCATTCCCAAGGGACAAAGAACACCTTGGCTTTGTAGGTGCTTGTCGGCAACTCGCTTCCCTCTGGAAGCATGTCCGCCAATAGACGTAAATATTGTTGTGAAACTCTTGTCGGACCAACCGCTGCTTGCCTTCAATTTGAGTAGTTGAAGCACGGATGATAACCTTGTGTATTTCAACTTGCACCCTGCGAACAAAGGTTTCTCCGAGTCCTCCATTAAGCCACGAACTGCCCATATTCCTCGTCATCAAGGTTTCTTACGCATCGCGTAGCATCTGATCCAAATTGTCATCGTGCAACTTTGTCCTCATCGGAAGCACAATCGATATGATCATCCGACATATCATTGACATCGCCGATTTATATTAACACTACTTGTCGCTTCTCACGTATATTATGCTCTTCGCCATGACCGGTCCAACATGTATAGCCCTTTTGAAACCCCTTGAATCAAGTGTGCTTCGATCTGTACCGAGTTTGAAACATCTTCAGATTTTAGCAATCAATGCACGGACATGACATGAATTGCACCCCTTATTAAACATATCCTCCTCTGCGGCTCTTTTGAAAGTGGAGATGCCATTAAGGTACTCAAGACTCAGATGCGGTTCTCAACAGATATCCACTTCGATCCATCTACGCTACACATGTAACACTTAGTGTTAAATATTAAGTGCACTGTGTAGTGCGTATGCACACATTCTTAAACTAATTATGCAATTACATACCTTAATTACATCACAAAGAAATAATTAACAAAATTCAAATTAATCTTCAATATAATAATGAAATTAGAACCCATTACTAATCTTAGATCACCAAAAGACTTGAATTGATCTATAAGCTAGATCTAAACAATCTTTAAATTCTATCCTTAACAAGCTAGCTAGCTACATCATGATCGAATATTATATTATGCAAATAGAACCATTACTAGCTAACCTTATTCATCAAAAACCAACACATGGTTCTACAAGCTTAGATCTAAAAAATCATCAAATTCCTTCCTTATCAAGCTAGATGTTGAATATAATGCAATTAAAACACATTACTAACCAAATATCACAAACAACATATGGATCCAGCTACAATTAAGCTAGATCTAACCAAACAATCTTTAAATTAATTCTCTCTAACCAACCTAGATATATATTGAATTGGATGCATGCAATTAGAGAACTCATTACTAACCTTAGATCACCAAAATCAAATGAATCTAATATCACCCTTCAAATCAATGGCTTTTTTTAAAAAATCGCCTCACTTCAAATACCGCCACTTAGGATAGAAACGAAACCCTACAAACAAAGTGGATGCGTGGAGCGAGGCTCTGTTTTCTGACCTCGACGGTTTTATCACGAGCGGTTTTATATTACGGTAGTCGTAATACAAAAAATATCACAGACGGTTTCTAAATATAACCGTCTGTAATGACTACTGTAGATATTACAGACGGTTGTGTTATATAACCGTCTGTGATATCACAGACGGTTTTACTTCAAAACCGTCTGTAATGAGTACTGTAGCAATTACAGACGGTTATATTTTGAAACCGTCTGTGATAGTTATTACATCACAGACGGCTGTAATATAAAACCGTCTGTGATATTATCACTAACGGTTTGAGTACATAACCGTCTGTGATGTTCCATATTACAGACGGTTTTTCAAAACCGTCTGTGATCGTGCGTCTGATATAAGCCTCGCTGTAGTGGTATATCTGTTGACACCACCCTTACTTACGACCCCGCAACCGAGTGAGAAGTTGCTGCTCTACCTTGCGCCACCGCTTTCGGCCGTTAAGCGCCGCCTGGTGGTGGCGGAATCTTGCAGCGACACCCGATCTACTACGTCAACGAGGTCCTTCACGGGCCAAAAGAGCGCTACCCTCAGGTTCAGAAGCTCCTTTATGCCCTCCTCATGGCTTCGCGCAAGCTTCGGCACTACTTCCAGGTTTACTCCGTGGTTGTCCTGAGCAACTTCCCACTCGTGGAGATCCTGAGGAATCCAGAGGTCGGGGCGCGACGCCAAGTGGGCCATGGGTGGGCGTTTTCGACCTCGGTTTGTAAGGCGCGCCGACCATTAAGTCGCAGGTGCTGGCCGACTTCGTGGTCGAACAGACCTCGCAGCCGACTCCTGAGCCCGAGGTCAGTGAGGAGAAGCCCTAGGTCATGTACTTCGACGGCTCACGGTCCTTCAAACGCTCGGGGGCAGGAATCCTCATTCTCACCCTGCAGGGCGACAGGCTAAGGTACGTGGTTCGTTTCGGATTCCCAGCGACAAACAATGTAGCAGAATACGAGGCTCTCTTGGCGGGGCTCCAAGCTTGCAAGGCGCTGGGTGTTCACCGGTTGGTCGTCAAGGGCGATTCACAGCTCGTCATCAACCAGTTCAACAAGGGCTATCAGTGCTCTGAGGACTCCATGGCCAAGTACCTCGCTGAGGCGCGCAAGATGGAGAAGTGGTTCCAGAACCAGGAGATCACGCACGTGGCTCAGAAGGACAACTCCGACACAGATTTTATCTCCAAGCTCAGGTCGTCTGATGATGAAGTCCCTCCCAATGTGATCCTGGAAACCCTCGCATCTCCCTCCATCTCCGACCAAGGGCCTTCGGTCGCTTTCATCGAAGGTGCTCCCTCGTGGGCCGAGTCGATCCATCGTTTCTTGGCAACGGGAGAGCTCCCGGCCGAGCCAGCGGAAAGGAGCAGGATCAAGCGCCGGGCGAGCTCGTACAAGCTCGTGGACGACAAGCTTTATTGTCGGAATGTCTTAGGCATCCTGACAAAGTGCGTTACCACGGAGGAGGGTAAGTACCTGCTACGTGACATCCATTCAGGTCTTTGTGGGGCACACTCTTCTTTCAGGACTATGGTCGGGAAAGCTTTTCGCATGGGGTACTATTGGCCGACGGCACTCCAGGACGTGCGCAACATTGTCTGCACCTGTCGAACCTGCCAGTTCCATGCTCGGAAGTCGCATCAGCCCGCCTACGTGCTCTAGACCATCCCACTCGCGTGGCCTTTCTCGACCTAGGGGCTGGACATCCTTGGTCCCTTCCCGCAAGCGGTCGGGTGAAAAAAGTTTTTGTTCGTGGCCATCGATACCTTCACCAAATGGATCGAAGCCGAACCCGTCTTGACCATCACAGCTCGTGCGGTAGTCAAGTTCTTCCGCCTGTTCGTGGTCACCAGGTATGGGGTTCCATGTAAAATCATTACTGACAATGGAACTCAATTTACTAGTGAGCTGTTCTAGGAGTACTGCGAAGACATTAGCACCAAAGTATGCTATGCTTCGGTGGCCCATCCGCAGAGCAATGGAGCAGTGGAACGCGCCAACGGATAAATCGTTCAAGGCGTCAAAAAGCGAGTGTCAGATGAGCTCAAACGACGCGGCCAGACCTAGGTGGATGAACTTCCCACCGTCTTATGGTCCATTCGTACCCACGATCGGTAGAACAGCGGGTTCACACCCTTGAGCTCATGTTGATCTGAGAGCCCGTCCTGCCTCCTGAGGTCACGCAGGGCTCCCCTAGGGTCAGCTTGGTCGATCAGATCGACCTCGAGCAAGAACGGACCCTTGACCTTACCCTGGAGGAAGAAGTAAGGTGCCGTGCACTGCTACGATCGACGCACTACCTGCAAGCTCTTCGCAGACATGCGTCTCGATCGGTACGACCGAGGGAGCTCCTTGTTAGGGACTTAGCCCTGAGACGGATTCAGGCTCCGTCCAACACCAACAAGTTATCCCCGCGGTGGGAGGGCCCCTATAGAGTTGTTTCAACAGATCGCATGGGGGCTTACCGGCTAGCGTTACCCAACGGCAGAGAGCTCTCTAGCTCATGGAATATTGATCAGCTTCGAAAATTTTATGTGTAACCCTTTTTACCTCGATTTTTAATGAAGCTCTTGTTCAATTGTCACACTTGATCTTTGCGCACTTTTTAGTCATATATTGTGTTAGCTCGAGATTGAGGCCTCTTTGAGTCCGACCTATGGACAAGCTCGTCTGCTTATAGCCCAGGTATCGGGGGCTTGAAATTCACCCCCAGGGGTCGAGCTACTTGTAAGCCGAACCTATTCGCATCAAAGCTCCCCCTGTGCCAGGGTTCGAACTATGCCCGTGACCGGGTTCAACGAGCAGGGTGCAAGTCACTGTCATGATTCAAAAGTCTTGCCCTATGAACGACTCTAACATTACTTGATCCTATGTGTTCCCTCGCACGACCATGTTATGCCCTCTTTCAGGTTTTGGTCTTTACAGAACTTCAAACTTGCGCCCAAGGCCGACGTTGCTCAACCTCGAGCCCAACGGGGGCTAGATGAGATATACCACGGACAGAAAAGGCTAAGTGCATGATTAAGAAAAATCTTTCGTTCAAGCAAAACAAGACATTAAGCTGCTCTTGCAATAAACCCTTTTTGTTTTTACAAAGGTCTTGCTTACAAGAAGTCTAGCCCTATTTACATATCAGCCATCTCACGGGCAAGCTTCTCCTGCTCGAGCTCGACGACCTTGGCCCTCAGGGTCGAGAGCTCGCTCTGGAGACGGAGAGCTTCGGTGGAGGATTCACTGGTGTGGCGCCGCTCGTCTTGAAGTTGGGCCACGGCGCTCTTCGCCGCCTTGCTTGCCCGACCCAGCTTCTCCTTGAGCTCCTTCACCTTGGCCTCAAACTCGAGGGAGGCCCTCGACGAGACGGCTACCTAGTCTGCAGCGGTCTTGTTTTGTTCTTCGGCCTTGGCCCGCTCAGCTTCAAGCGCCTTTGTCGACCTTATGCGCTCGTCCTCGACGGCTTTGTACTCATGGTCCCGCTCCGAGGTGATGGCCCGCTCCAGCTCGGCCTTATGAGTGGCCTCGAGCGTCTTCACCACCTCGTGGAGGCCGACGATCTCCTTGGAGTCCTCTGCCACCTTTTGGGCGGCCTCCTCCCGCTCAGCTTGCAGGTCCTCCACGAGCTTAGAGCGCGCCGTCAATGCGCCCTCCATCACATCGAGCAAGGCCCTCAGCGCGTCGGAGTGCGTTTGAAGGCCTTGCAGCCCTTGGGAGATGGAGTCGATGGCCTGCGAGGGTCAATGGATTAGCACGGTATGCACCAGAGGAACGATAGAGGAGAAGGAAAACGGCAAAACTCGAGCTAAAGGTTCAAGTAAAACTCATGTACCCGAGCGAGACGGCTCTCGAAGGCCGCACGAGAGTGTGCGGTGGCGCTGCTGCCCGACGTTCCTGGAGCGGTGTCACCCGCTACTTCGGTAAGGTCTTCGGGGGTGTGGCCCTCAGACGCTCCGTCGTGGGCGGCTGCGTCTCGAGCTTCCTCCTAAAAGGGGTTCGCCCCGCCTCCGTGCTCTGTCCTGGCGGCATCTTCGCTCCCCACGGCTGGAGGGTCTCTAGCCTCCTCTACTGCGGTGACCTTGGCCTGGTACACGGCTTGGACCTCCGTGCTTGCCGCAGCTGGGGGATCTTCAGGAGTGGCGGCTTTGGGGGCCACTACCGTCATGGACGGGGCGGTCTCGCCGGTCGGGGCAAGGGCGTTCCTAGCACCATCTTCTTCGGCGGCCTTGGGCGGGTCGACCTCGTCCCCGGCGTCTACCTCGCCGGTGCCGTAATCCTCACTGGTCGTGGGGAGGTTCTCTTCTTCGTCCGGGTCGTCGAGCCCTTGGTCGAACTCGACAATCGGGGCCCGGTTCTGGGGGCTCGACGGAACGCGCCTTTGGCCCAAGGGTCAGCGGGGCGCCAGCACATAGTCGGCCTCCTCCTCCTCTTCAGACCCGGACTCGCCCTGGACAATAGTCATTGTCAATACGGGTAGGTGTTGAGCTCGGGCCCTCAAGGTCTGCGATTAAGAGCTACTACTAAGCTAAAAAGTTGCAAGGAGAGTTGAGCAAATGAAGGGCACGAGACCAACCTGGGTTGGAAGTCTGCGTTTCGCAAGAGGTTGGCGAAGGCCTTGGCCCCCCGAGGTCGGGGGGCGCTCCTCTTGCGGGTCCCTCTGGTCTGGGACCTTAAAACCCGCGGTGGCTCTAAGTACCCCGCGGCGGAAGTCCCAGGGCCCCTCTTGGGACCTTTGGGCGCTTGAGGGCTCGAAGACTGGCGGGCCGCCCGCCAAGGCTGGCCGCGAGAAAGACACGTCCGATGGAGAAGCGCAAGCGCAAGCTCGGGGGCTCGACCTTGGGAGTCCTTACCATTGCGCGGTCGGCCCATTCAACGTGAGACTTTTTGGCCTCATGGTCGTCCGCCTTGCCCGAGGGCGACTTCTTCTTCCCCTTCTTACCCTTGCCGCCGCCGGGCAGCGGGAGCAACCTCTTGGCCGTGTCAAGCGGCTCTGGTGGTCCTGCGAGCACGACAAACGATCGAGAAAAAGCGCCAAGAAGTACAAACCGAAGAATGGCTTGAAGCGCCTACCTCGCCTTCCGGCGAAAGATGTTTTTTCGGACCGGGGATCAAGGGTATATTAACGCGCCGCCTTCCCGAACATCTCATTCATCCTGGCGACAACCCAGGATTCCTTCGGCGCTGCAAGCAAAAACAAACGGTCAAGAAGACCCGAAGGTCGGATGCGAACAAGTCTACAGGGCAAGGAGACACACGAGACGTACCCTCGCGGGTCATGTCGTCGCGCCCCATGATCTCGTAGAACGGGTGTTCCCTCTTTGAAGAAAACCCGGTTCAAGAGAATCCTGAGCGTCGCTGTCCGGTGAGGCCGCGCGTGGCGCAAATGTGAATTGCGGCGATGGCCTCCTCATCGGCCTCCAGGTCGTCCGATTCCGAGGACTCCTTCTTCCCGGTGATCAGGGTCCCGTCGAACGACAGCGCCTCGGTCCGACCCTTCTTCAAGTAAAACCACCGCTCAGTCCATGGACCGAGGGAGTCACGAGATTGGATCTTGGGGAAGGCCCATGGGATTCCCGTCCGCAGCCGGAAGTAAAGGCATCCGACCACGGGGTCCTTCCTGGAGCGAAACAAGGAAAAGAAGCGAAAGAAGAGCGAGGGGGTGGGGAGGATTCCAAGGAACCCCTCGTATAGGTGAGAGAAGATAGAAAGGAGGAGGATCGAGTTGGGCACCAGGTTGATGAGCTCGATCTCGCAATGGGCAAGGATTGCCGCCATGAAGTCGCTCTCCGGTGTCCGTAGGCCGAAAAGCGCGTAGTGCTCGGTGCATACGAGCTCGTCGTCCCTGGGGTGCGGTTCGGTCTCACCGTCTGGTAGTCTCCACATCGCTGGGTCGAGGAGACCCAAGCTCTTGAGCTCCTTCATCCTCACCAGCGACATGGTGCTTCTCCCAAGTTTGGCCATGGCGGCCGTTTTTGGGCTTGGTCGGGGAGGGAAGAATCGTGCGAGTAAGAGGCTTGGGTCGAGGAGCGCAGGGAACCAGGAAGTTCTTCAAGGATTGCAGAAGACTTGGGTTTATAGGCCCGGATCGTCGTCGAATGGGGCCCCTCAAAAGGTGTGCCAGTCGCGACTTGACAGGCGCAATTAACGTTTGGGCAGCGGTTTCAAGGCGTTGCAGGCACACCATCTAACCGATCGAATTCGTACCAACCTTGTGAAGTCCAAGGGCCGCCAGATGACCAAAGCTGAAGCCTTTTTCTGGCGATTTCCGCCCGACCTCGATCAAAGGTGTGAGAAGCCTGGAAGTCTGGTCCCAGCGGCTACAGGCTTGAGGTCGATCCAGGCCTCTTCCACGACCTTGAGCCTCGGGGGCTAGCTGACGAGGACTGGGAAAATCTCTGACAAGTCAACACGTGGTCAAATGGGCCCCAGCTCGAGATGTTACGACGAAAGGCCTCGACCAAGACCTAAGCAACACCGGTACCCGTGCAACCTCAAGCTCGGGCGGTCCCCACTCGACCTCGACCTTGGCTCGAAGGAGTGCGCTTACCTGACGGTTACCAAGACCTGGGTGATGGCATCAAGGCAGACGTGGGCGGCATTTCCGGGGCGGTTATAGCCCACCTTCAATGCGCACGAAGCCACTACCCCGAGAATCTCTCCCGTCCGTTACAGGCAGCGTCGGGGAGGATATAAGACCTGGCAAGGCATATGTATAGGGGCAGGAGCACACCAGCAGTAGACCAGTAGACACAGACAAAGCACTGAAGCTCGAGCTGTAATCCACCCTTTGTACTTACAGTTAGTGAATTCCTCCGCCTCCGGAGAAGACTGGACGTAGAGCTATTACCCTCGTGGGGGCTTGAACCAGTATACATTGCTGCTACCTGCTCGCTGACGCCACGCACCGACCTACGCCCACACCATTGTTGATCGAAGCGCTTCTTGGGTCCCTCATTCACACTAATCCCCCCTTCACTCTTGCGGTCAGGCGATCCCTATCGTCGACAGATGCTTTACTCAAAGAGCAATCATTTGCGAAATGTCCTACGTCATGACATTTGTAACAAAATTTACCATTCGATTTCATAAAGCGAGGAGCCTTGTCACTTAATTTCTTGTTCTTTTTAGGAACATATCCTAATCTTTCTTTATTGTAAGAACATCTTTGACTATTCAAAATTTTATTTAGGGTATCCTTGCCTTTAAAACATCTATCTAAACTTTTATTTAGCTTGTTCACTTATTCTTTAAGCTCATTGTTTTCAACAATCAAATTTTCATGGCATAGGTTTTCATTAGAACATGACATATTTACCAAATCATCACATGATGTTGCTATGCTTGATTTTGCTACATGATATGAATCAACTTTTAGTCTAGGCAAATTATCAATAATATTGCATTCAATACCAATATTTTTTGTGGATTTTGAGTGATCCTTGGCAAGAAGAATCTCATGAGCTTCCTTTAGCTCCTCATAAGAATTTTTGAGACAAAGAAATTCTTTTCTCAAAACCTTAAATTTGGATTTTTCTTTGCCAATATACTCATTTAAATTTTCAAGCATATCCATTAACTCATCATATGAAAGTTCATCATCATCATTTGAATTTACCTTAAAATCTCCTTTAGCCATAAGACATAAAGGACTGACGAATGGTGATAAAGCTTCTTTGATGGCAACGCCAGCAAGGCCTTTCTTCTTTGAAGGTGTGTCTTCCTCGGATGAGTCGGAATCCCACTCTCCAATATGAGCTTCACCCTTGCCATCCTTTTGAAGCTTCTTGAAGAGCCTCTTCTTACCTTGAAAAAACTTCTTCTTCTTGGGTGATTTATTTTTGTCATCCTTCTTCTTAGGGCAATGAGAGGCGATGTGCCCCTTCTTATCACACTTTGTAGCACTGAATGTTTGCATACCGGTTGGTGCTAGAGTGTTGCCCTCTTCTAAACCTTTAAGGACCGCTTAAGCTTGAGCGCCTTCTCATGAACTTCTTCATTCTTTTCACAAGAAGTGCCATCTCCTCCTTGGTGTCTTCATCTTCGGTGTTCTCAAGAGCCTCATCGCTTAACTCCGCCTTGAAGGCGATATTTTTCTTCTTCAAAGAGCTTTGTTCCAATAGCTCTTCCTTGTCCTTCTTGTAAAGCTCATTCGTGATGAGATTTCTGAGAAGTCCGGTGGGCGTCATTCTAGGCAATTCCGGTGAGTTGAGGAATAACGTCACCAAGGTCTCGTACTTCTCCGAAAGGGCCCTAAGCATCTTTCGAACAATATCAAAATCGGTTAGTGATGCTCCAAGGCCTTTGAGCTTATTTACTATGTTATTTAGCCGTGAGTACATTTCATTAATGTTCTCATGGGGTAACATAATAAAACTCTCATATTTGATCCGAAGCATATGCAATTTGGCTTCTTTCACCGCGGATGTACCCTCATGAATTTCCGAGAGAGTAGTCCAAATCTTATGAGCGGTTTCAAGGTTGCTCACTCGATTGAACTCATCCGCATTCAAAGCACCAAAAAGAGCGTTCATAGCTTGAGCATTGAGATGAGTGTTTCGCTCTTCTTGTTCCATTGTAAGTAGAGGATTGGTTCCTGGAGCGAAATCCTCATCTACAATTCTCCATATGCTTGGGCTCATGGCTTTAAGATAAACGGTCATGTGAATTTTTCAATATGCATAATTTGTGCCATCGAAGAATGGCGCCTTACCAATTGACACCCCATCACTAGCCAACCTTACTCTTTAGGCGGTAAAGCCCTAATAAAGAGTCCAAGCACTGATACCACTTGTAGGATCAAGGATGACCGACTAGAGGGGGGGTGAATAGGAGGTTTTTAAATTTTTACACACTAATATCAAATTTAATGATTTCTAAGCGTCAATAACAATTATAGTACTTTTAATATCAAGCAATTCTAGTGATCACAAGATTATCTCTTCTACTCAAGTACTCCAAATGCTTATCTAATCTAAGCAAGTCAATCAATTTGCAATTTGCTAGAATTGAAGAACTATTCAAGTAAATAAATAATGCAAACCACACAATGGATGAACACGTGAATTTTATCCCGTGGTCTCGGAGACTTATCGGTCACCCCTACTCTACGTTGAGGTGGCTTGAACTTCTTCAAGCTAGCTCCACTTGCTTGAGCCTTCCTCGATCACTCGTGGTAGCTCTTCCCCACTCCGTGTAGGCGAGCTCCTTGCCATCACAATCGTTCAAGCCTTCACACAAACTTCTTCGTGAAGATCACCGAAACCTCACGCCTCCAAGCCGTTTACGAGGCGGCAACCTCCAAGAGTAACAAACTTGATGTTGTCTTGAGAACTTAGAGTGCTTCCAAGATGGCTCAACAAATTGCTATGCAATGCACTCAAATTTTCTCTCCAAACTCAAAAATCAAGAATTGAATGCACTTGTGAGAGGAGAGAATTGCTAGGGCTCTAAATGTATTGAATGGAGTCACCAACCAGCCCTCAATACAGGTGAGGGGGTATTTATAACCCCCCCACACTTAAACTAGCCGTTCTGATAAATAAACCCAGAGAAAATTCACGGGGCGGCACTCTGCACTTTAAGGGTCGGAGTGCACCATGGAAACCAACGGCTAGTTTCGGGCATTAAATGCACTAACACATAGCCGTTTTCTCAAAATTCCCTCCATGTCCGGCACTATCGCAAATTGAATCGATAGTGCCGCACCTCTTGACGGCCATAGACACCTGTTCTGTTAAATAACTACCGCAGGTGTTGGTGCGGTAGTACCGCAAGTGTGGCACTACCGCTTTAGAACATTGGTAGTGCCGGCCACGCTTTTTAACTGAACACTTACTTCTGTTAAAAAGCTACCGCAGGCACATGCCCGGTAGTGCCATAGGACCCGGCAGTACCACAAATAATTTTTGGTAGTGCCGGCCAAAGCTACAAGGAAAAACTGCCCTCTGTTAAATAATTGCCGCTATTGTTGGACCAGTAGTGCTGCAAGTGCGGCACTACCGCCCTATTACTCCGGTAGTGCTAGATGCACAGAGAGGGTGTAGCCTTTAAAATAGAACTTTAATGCATGATTGAAATGATTTGACCTTGAGCCATATTGGATGTACTTTTGAGGTTCAAACTTACTGATGAAGTCCCTCTTTATAGTACGGTGTCTATCCTAACAATCCAATCTTTTCTTCAACTCCAAGATCGAAAAAATGACTAAAAAATTAACCTTAAGCTTTTATACCTTGATTTCTTGTACATTTGATGCATACTCCTCTTTTCAATTCACTTGACGTTTCTGTGGTCTTTGAAGTGCTCAGATTCACCTGCTTTTCATTATTCTCATACAAACACGGTCAATCCTTTAACCTTTGATTGTCATTAATTACCAAAACCTTAATCACATAGGGACCTAGATGCTTTCAACGAGCACTCCTGCCGGAGCAGAAATTTGGGAGGAACCAAACTTTGAAAGTTGGTCGGCCAGGGAATTATCCTTCCTAGGGATGT
Source organism: Guadua angustifolia (assembly GCA_036346375.1). NCBI lineage: Eukaryota > Viridiplantae > Streptophyta > Magnoliopsida > Poales > Poaceae > Guadua > Guadua angustifolia. The sequence continues at coordinate 25,238,310 of CM070522.1, forward strand.
AGAGTACCTCGAAGTTCTTAAAGTACTTCTCCATCTTCCTCACTTCAACAGGTAAAGTGCCATTGAGTTATCGAAACACTGATACTCCTTGTTGAACTGGTTGATGACCAACTGCGAATCGCCTTTCACAGTTAGTCGTTGGATTCCGACTGCTTTGCATGCTTGTAATCCGACCAAGAGACCTTCATCTCTATCGTGTTGTTGGTCACGGAAAAGGGCAATCGAATGGCGTACTGGAGTTGCTCTCCCTAGGGGGATACAAGCACAACTCCAGCCCTGAGCGATCATAGGCATGAGACCCATCAAAGTATATGGTCCAATGACCTTCTTCAGATCTATCGAGCTCGGTAGCGAGTGGTGCTGGATTTGTCCATTCCGCTACAAAGTCTACCAAGATCTGGGATTTGATTACCGTACGAGCTGAGAATTGGATCTCAAACTCAGCAAGCTCCATGGCCCATTTTGCTATTCGGCCACCAGCGTCTTGATTTCTTAGGATCTCTCTAAGTGGAAAGTTGGTCGGGATCATGATCTTGTGGGCTTGAAAATAGTGTCGCAGCTTTTCTGGAGGCCATGAACAGTGAGTACAAGAGCTTCTGGACCTCAAGGTAACGCTCCTATGGTCCATGCAAGACCTTGCTGACGTAGTAGATTGGTCACTGCACTCAATCCCATTCCACCATTAAGACTACGCTTACGGCCTGCGGGGTTGCCATCAAATATAGCAGCAAGGTTTCCCCCAACCTTGGCATGGTTAGGATGGGTGGTCTAGACAGGTATTGTTTTAGCTCTTCAAAAGAGCGGTTCGTTTCTTCTGTCCAGATGAAACCATCATGCTTGCGGAGTGCCTTAAAGAAAGGCAACCCACGCTCGCTTATCCGGGAAATGAAACGACTTAGGGCCACCATACGTCTAGTCAAGGCTTGGACCTCCTTTACACAACTAGGTGGCCGCATTCTTTCGATGGCTTCAATCTTCTCCGGGTTTGCCCCGATGCCTTGTGGGCCGACCATGTAGCCAAGCACTTTGCCCGCCTTTACACCGAAGACACATTTTTCAAGATTAAGCTTTATTTGATGCCTATTGAGGTTACAAAAGGTTTCCTCAAGGTCGAAGACATGACCTGAGGCGAGCTTACTTTTGACCATTATGTCGTCCACATAGACATCTAAATTTTGACCTATCTGATCTAGGAAAGTATTCTGCATGAGACGCTGGAAGGTCGCCCAGCGTTCCCAAGACCGAAAGACATGGTCATGTAGTAGAACATGCTGAATGGGGTAATGAAAGAAGTTTTCTCTTCATCTTCATGTGATATGATGATCTGATGGTAGCCCAAGTAGGCGTCCAAGAAGCTCATCACTTAGGACTCCGTTGATGCGTCAACCAACTGGTCTATGCGGGGCAACGGAAAATTATCCTTAGGACAGGAGGCATTCAAGCTCATGTGATTGACGCACATGCGCCATTTGCCCCCTTTTTCTTGACGATGACCGGATTCGCCAGCCATTCTGAATGCTCGACCTCCCGGATGAAGCCGGCCTTGAGGAGCTTGTCGAGTTCGTCCTGGATGATTGCTTGTTTCTCTAGGGAAAAGCACCTGAGTTTTTGCCGCACAGGTTTTTTGTCAGGCTGAACCGCTAGCCTGTGCTCGATTACCTCCCTAGGGACTCCAAGCATGTCAGATGGTTCCCAAGCGAACACATCCACATTCTTCCAGAGGAAAATAATGAGTTCGAGTTCCTATTAAGGATCTAAGAAGATCCTAAACACACGACCTTGGTCGGGTCCGCATTGCTCAGCGGAACCACCTTGGTTTCTCCTCCGGGCTGGAAGGTAACTTTCGACCGGGAGTTCTTAGGTCTTGGTCAGGTCCACGCTGAGGCAATTGCCCGACCATGTTTAGCGACTTCTCGTCGCAATTCGGGGCTGCCTTTTGGTTCCCTCTTACGGTGATCACTCCACCTGGACCGGCAACCTTCAAGCATTGATACGCATGATGCGTAGCAGCCATAAACTTGGCGAGAGCCAGCCTGCCGAGGATGGCATTGTAGGCCGACTCGAAATCGACCAACTCGAAGGTGATCATGTCCGCTCGGAAGTTGCTCGGACTCCTGAACGTGACGGGCAAAACGATCTGGCCAAAGGGCTTGATCGAGGTGCCAGGGACAATCCCGAAAAAGGGGACCGCTATGCTCTTGATCTTGGACTGAGGGACTTGCATCTCGTCCAGGATCTTGGCGGATATGAGGTCAAAGGAACTTCCGCCATCGATGAGGACACATCCCACCGTGGTATTACTGATGGTCGGGTTTACAACCAAAAGAAGCTTCTGGGGCTTGGTCAATCCAAGAGGACAATCATCCTTGGAGAAAGTGATGGGTAGCTTGGACCACCTGAGCTGTTGTACGGGGGGTTTGCCTTGAGCAACGTGGTGCACCTCCCGTGCCGCCTCCTTGAGATCTTGATGGGATTTATAGGCCAAGGAGCTCTCGAATATTACTGCAATATGATTGCAGGGCTCCTGGTATTCCATATCATCGTCATCGTCATCAGCGGGCTGCTAGCTCTTACTACTCTCACCCTTCTATGGGATAATGGGCATGGGACCCTTGCCATTGTAGAACTTTTCCAAGCAAAACACCCAGGTCCGGCAATTGCGAAGGTCGTGCTCGTACGCCTGATGGAGTGGGCAGAAACGGTCATTCAGGGGGACACCTTGGCTGCTGCAACCTTGGTCGTCGTGATCTTGGTCATTGCGATGCTGGGGCGGTCGACCCCTGCCTCTTCCGTGCTGCTGCGTTTGTGGAGCTCGCGGCTGATGATGCTCAATAGCCACCACCATGCTCGGCGTAGACGTCCTCTTTTTTTTCTTCTTTATCTTCTTCTCCACGAAGCCTGCATTTTTCTTGCTCGTGGAGCCTTCTAAGCCTGGCTGAGGTAGCAGCTTGCCTTCGTCCAACATCTTCTTCCACTAGACTGCCTCATCGGCGTTAGCGTACCGATCGGCCATACGGAACAACTCACTGGCCGTCAGGACTGGATGGATCTCCAGATCCTACATGAAGCGTATGTCCCGGTCGCCGAACTTGAAGGCGCAGATAACTGCCTCATCGAAAATGCTCGGAATAGAATTCCGAACTTTAATGGACCTTTGAACAGAATGTAGCAAAGACTCACCTTTAGTTTGGATCAAGCGCTCGAGATCGCACTCTTTGCCCGAGCGGATGTAACAGCTCTAAAATTTTGCTCTGAGTGCTTCGTTGAGTTGCCTCTAGGAACGAGTTAATCCTTCCTTTTGATTGAAGAGCCAAGTCTGAGCAGTTCCATTCAGAATTGTGGGCAGGAAGTTAGCCATAACTCCCTCATTACCTCCAGCTGCTAGAATCGCAGTGGAATAGATCGAGAGGAACTCATCCAGATTCTGAGTCCCGTTGAACCTCTCATGTGACCAGGTTTGAATTTGCTCGGCCACGAGACATTGCAAAGGGACGCTGAGAAAGCCCGACATCCGAAAGCTGGGCTGTCACGATGGTCCCTTCAATCATGGAGATCACGACGATCATCGCTGCAATGGCTTCCGACGCGCGAACCAAGGAGAGAAAATACTTCTCGATGTTGACGCGGTGGAGATCGATCTGAGGTTGAATACTCAGTATGCCCATGACTGGAATGAGCATATCCCTGACCCCACGAGGTTGCTTGAAAATCGCTCCGAGTGTCCTTGCGGTACCGATCATGCTTCCTACGGCCTTCCCGAGTAAGGCTCTGAGAATCATCATGACGGGAGCGAATAGGGGCATGATGTTGGTTTTCCTGGGAAACACTCCGAGGCTCCTTGTCACGAGGCGACCCTAAAAACTTCATGTCGGTGGTGAGCTTCTCCAGGCCTTCAGCTACGACCGTGCCCATTGCTTCCAGGTCCACCTGATCAGGGAAATTCGCAAGGTCACGCACGACCGTTGCCACAGCTTGCAATCGCTCTACGCTCTGCAGAACGAGAGGAGGCGATCTTGGCTGACGAACGCCCACATGCTATGTTGAGAGGTCCCCGCGGGAATTCTCATGAGCCGAGGATTCAGCACTGGACTCGGTCTTTCACGGGCCTGGCGGCGAATGCTCGCCAGGGTCCTGTTCAAGGATGCCTCCAGATGGCTTCTGGCCGCTTCATAGCGGCACTGACGGGTAGCCCCCGAGGACTCAACTTCGGGGTCTTCCTCTCCTTCCGCCATGTTGACATCACAGGAATACGAGGATCGCAAAGGTGACATCATGGTGTCGTCTCACAATGCAGTCTCGTGATCGGGCTCGAAATGATCGGGAATGTCCAAACCATCGTAGAGTCTGTCACACTCCTCATTATCTATGAGGGAATCACGCTGAGAACGAAGGAAGCATTCTCGCGCTGCAGCAGTCGGGTAAGGGCTCCCGGGTTCAGTGTGACCTTCTGGGTCAGCAACTCTAGCTACGCCTTCATCGGCGTAGTACATGTCGTCATCCTCGATGTCATTGTAGTCGCAGAGGTCTTGAGTATCCTGAGAATTCGACATCTTCAGGGATTCTTCACGAAAGGACTCTCCAGCAGATCCCCACGGACGGTGCCAGCTGTCGACGTTTGGGAAAAAGATCCCCGCGTAACTTACTTGTTGAATGAAGGATGAACCTAAGCCCCTTTCCCGTGAAGGGTTTACGTCCGAAGAATGCTCTCGAAATAATAGAGAATGGGCACAGGGTTTATACTGGTTCGGGCCTCTTACTGCAGAGATAATAACCCTACTCCAATGATCTTACTATATGCTCTGAATTCTTACAGAAAGGCTTGTGTGTGTGCTCTTTGTTTGCTTGTTGTCAACGTGCCCCTTTACCGATCTACCGGAGGGGTCTTTATAAATGATCGAAGTAACTGCGGTCGAATAATGCGCCATTACTGCATCCTTGATTCTCGCCACGCCCCAACGTGGGTACAATGGTCGCAGATCATGGCGTAATGGTCTTAGATCGTGGCATAATTATCGCCACGTCGTCGTTATGGGCCGAGCTCGATCCTTTGATTATGCTGGGGAATTCACCTCAGCTCTGACCGACCGCTGTGCGCCCCCAAGCGAGGATGACCCGGGATTCATGACGCATGCTTGGGGATGAGCTTGGGCATGGTCAGGGTGGACCCACTAACTAAACTATCTGAGGGTACTCTTTGGGGACACCATCCAAGGGCATGCATGGTCGGCCAAAACTGGCTGCCAGGGTATATTTGTCATTACGGAAATTACCTAATTCCCAACAGTTTTTAATTCCATATATACATGAATGCACACATTTAGGCGGAGTTCATGCTTAATCTTGAAGTTTCAATAGTATTGATCCATTTACCTCTTTCCATTTATAAATGATCATTACTTTGAAACAAACTATGAGTATATATATAACTTGTATAGTTGTAGTATACTCATGTTAATATAGGACAAACTCCAAAGTAATCTCAAATTGAATATGTGCATATTGATTAAAGTTCAATTTTATATGTGCACATATTTATAGGAGTTTATTCTATGTTCGATGGTCTAAATAGTATTGATCCCTTTCCACCACTCTATATAATTTGGATCATTACATGGAAACCATCAAAATAAGTATATAAAACTTGTGTAGTTAATATATATATATACTCATGACAATTTAAAGTTAATTTAAAATATGTTTAGTTGTCATTCAATCATCAAAGAACTAATCATGTGTTGATGTTCTTTGTTGGTTAAAGGACAAATGAAAAATTCTTCAGTACATGAATGTAACGACCACTATTTTTGCAAAAATGCAACAATAGAAATCTAATGTACATTCCATACTAGTCCCTGGATCTGTAGCTAGTACACACATTTACAACCATACATCATAATATTAATGCGGAAGCTAATTATACAATGTATTCATACAAATCAGAGTAAATATTCTTAGCACAGGAGAAGCAAAGTCTTGTAGTGTGCCCATCCAACCCTCAGGCAACTGACAAGGCATAAATCCCTAGAAACATCGCTTCACTTGTAATTCCCGTAACCTGCAACGAAAAGATATTCTTCAGAGCCTCATTGTCTTATCCACCTAAAACAACATAATAAGCAAGGTTGAGAACTTTCGTACTCAGCAAGATTTAAAGTGGTATTTGCAAATACATAAATGCAAGCCATGTCAAAAGAGGCTTCTATGGTTAATTTGCATAAAGTAACATTTGATTTGTATGACAAGTTACAATTGAGAAACAGAATTTGTAAAAGCATGTTTGATTGATATAAAAGTAACTATAGAGCATAAATAGCAACTCACAGTTCTCCATGACGTGAGCGTCGAGATATTCACAATTGAAGTATTTTGGTTTAGGAAATTCCAGAGAAAAATGGAAAATACGCTTTCAATACTTTGAAAGAGCCTTTCCTTTGCACGGTTTATTTTAAAATCACAGCTGATAGGTGCGGCCATTCGGTCAGTGAGAGTGAGTGACCGCGAGAGACAGTGGCTGACAAGGGGGACCTACGAGTCAGTGGCACAGAACAAAGGTGGCTGACGTCTCGGCTGCCAGTGGTGGAAGGATGCCGGAGACGACGAACCATCAGTGCAGTGAGCTTCACTGGACTTGTGCACACCCAAGGGTGGCACCGAATCGGTCGGCGATGAGCTAGGGTGCGCTGCCACCGTGAGCTAGCGGCAGAAGAAAGGGCAGCAAGCCGCGACAGCGAGAGGAGGCCAGACAAGTGGAATCGGTTCCGAAATAAGCTTTAGGAGTTCAAAAGCAATCCATTTTACCTGCTAATGGCTGGAGTGGTTTATCGGGCTAGCTTGGCACTGTGCGTCGTGGCTGGGGAAGAAGAACAGTGGGGCAACGGTGAGCTTCTGGTTGATGAATCCCAATATTTTTGAGAGCTTTTGTTCGTGGATGAATGGAGAAGCTGTGGCTTAAATGAATTGGGAAATGATCGAGTATACCGACAGAATTTAATCTAGGCACAAGCTCTAGGGTTCTTCGGCTTTGATGTGGAAACGGTGAAATTGGCAATGCTCAGAGACTTCTCGGTCGAGACTAGCAAAGGGGAAATGATGTGCGGCTCTCTACGAACTAGGAGGCAGTATTTATAGTAGGGATTTGGCGCGGATAGCTCAGTCTTGGATGAACACTCGGCGAGGTGAGATTGCTGCATCGCACAAGGATAAGCATGGCCAAAGCAGGCGAAATCCCGGGCGAGGCATACGTGTGGCAATGGTGGCGCAATGATACAAGGATGGCGGTTACAACAGCTACGATCTTTGCTTGGGAGCTCCGGCGTGAGGAAGAAGAAGACAAGGTAGCAGCGGCTGGTAGGTGGGGTCTATAGTAGCTTGGGTCCCAATTGGCAGAGAGCGAAGTGGAGTCCTCCAGCAATTTCAGCCATGTAACAGCCCGATTTTCGTTAATCCGGTAAGTAAGGCTTGTCGCGCTAACATCTTCCAGAATGTCGTTACATCCTTATTTAATGATAATCATACAAGTGTTAGGACATTCATCTTGCATAAAGAGGGAGTAGCAAAACCCTAAACATCATTTTCCAAACTGCACACATGTTATTTTGCCTTAGTCATTGACATGTGGGCCATATGCATATGAGAGAGGAGTGAAGGCTGCACATACCTACCCTACTAGTTGCTACATTACTCACCCCTACCTATGTACATGACAAGTCAATGACATATGGGACCTACCTTTGCATAGAAAATTGTGGACTGCACATCTTTTCCATGTCTTTTCTCACTTCAACCACCCATACCCACTCTTCCACCTACTCTATGACATGTGGGACCTAGCCCCACATGTAAGGCATGAGTGGGCAGCCTATATAAGGTCTCAACCTTGGTTTCTTCTCCCCTTTCCTGCTCATTTGCTCAACTCAAGAACAGAAAAACAGCAAGGTGTTCTTCTCTACTCTTGCCATTTCTCCCCACAAATCCCTCCAAACTTGAGTTTTGGTTTGTGCATGTTGCACCCCCTTGAAGCCAAGATCAAGAGCTTCAAATCCATCCAAATGGATTCTTGAGGAACCAAGTTTTGGGTGAGTGGCAACCAATTTCATTTCTTCCATGTTCTGAAATTTTGGCTATTGAAGCTCATTTCTTCCTTCTCCATGGGATCCATTATCACACTTGAATCGGGTGGCGCATGTCATATGGAAGCCGGAAGAGGAGGGCTAGTTGTAGTTGCAAGCTCGAGCAAGCGAAGGCATTGCCGTCTACGTGAGCTAGGAGGAGGTGAACCGTGAAGAACCGGCATTGTGACATTTTCATCATCCACTCGCCGAAACCAACATCCACTAAGTACACAAGCAACCCTAGTGTGGTAAGAATCTACCCTAGCCCATCCCCTTAAAACCCTAGACCTTTCCTTTGAAATGTAGATGGCAAATAGGCAAATAACTGTTTTGAAACAGAGACGCCCAGCTCGGATAGTCCGAGGTTTAGCTCGGACATTCCGAACTATTCGGATATTCCGAATGGTATTTCGGATGGTCCGAATAGAACTGATATGGCGTGACCGAGAGGGCCTGCTCGGACATTCCGAGGTAACGTTCGGATACTCCGAACCTACCTTCGGATACTCCGAACCAAATTGCGGATAGTCCGAATGGAATTTCACTTCATACCGAGAGGGTCCACTCGGACAGTCCGAAGTGAAACTCGGATACTCCGAACATAATTCAATAAAAGCTTTAAGACTTGAACTTTTAACGCAAAAACTCAATTAGTACTTTCATATTATGACTAGTGCTACACATCATGAGCATTTCGTGCATCTTTTCATCATGTGCACCATTTGAGTTCTCGATTGGTGTTTATTGGATTGAATTTTCTCGTTAGGTGTTGACGTTTCGGAGGGCACTCCCGAGTACGACTACGTCTTCGAAGTCAAGAACGAGCAGCAAGGCACTACTTTACTCCTTGACCATGATTGCCCCTACTATTTGAAGTTTATGTTTTGGAATTATTTTATCAATTGCATGCTTACTTTCAACTACAATTATGATTGGGTAGAAAACTTAGCTATCACCACATTGTGATGTTATCCCCTTATCATGTTCTTTCCGTGTTCCATTGTCGCCCTAGGTGGTTGGTTTATTACTATTGTATATGGGTTCGTGCGAATTGCTTAGCCATGCTTAGAACACCGTTAGAAACCGCGATAGATGGACTTACTCCATCGGTCGCAATGATTGAGAATTCTATGATGATGTTGTTTTCAATTGTTATTTAATGAGTAGAGATGTTGGATAAGGACCCTAAGGATTAAATCCTGGTGACGTCTCTTTGAGTAACTATCGTGCGAACCACACCGCTTTATGGGACCGGCGTAACCAAGTACTTATGTATGACTAGGTTATGTAAACCATGTGCACTCGGAATTCCTTGGGCTTAGTGGAGCGTCAAGGAATGACCGCCGGAGTTCCTTGGGCTTAGTGGAGCGCCAAGGAATGTCCTCGGAGTCCCTCGACTTTGTTGAGTCGGGGATGTCCAACAACGGATGTACTCCTTGATCCACACACACCGAGCACTGGGCACGCGGGATCGAGGGTCACAGTCATCCGGATGGTTTAGATACACTACCATGCATACTGGAAAATGGTTTGTCACGTTCACCTCGGCCGGCACATCAAAGGAAATGTGTTAATAGCTTGGCTTACGAGCGTGACGTGTCGTGTGGGTAAAGTCGTACCTCTGCAGAGTTTAAACTATTCGAATAGCCGCGTCCATGGTTAAGGACGATCTCTTGAATTGTCAGTCACTGGGCGAGTATTAAGGACTTGGTAAGAATGGGATGGGAGTGGGAAAGTAGACACAAGTATTGGAGTACTTGTGTGTGTAATTGAACATGAGCGATGGAACTCATGGTTCGGAAAATGCTTGAAGGCATGATGCGAATGTGATTATGATGTGATGATGTTATATTATGTATTAATTGAACATGAGCGATGGAACTCATGGTTCGGAGAATGCTTGAAGGCATGATATGAATGTGATTATGATGATGTTATATTATGTGCTAGACTTTGCAAATGTTTACTAAATGCAAATTTTTCAATCTATACTTGCTTATGATTTATTTCAAATATTGCTTTATGCTGAAATTGCCATTATGCCTTCCTTGATGTAGCAACCACATGTAGCTAGAGATCAGCATGAAATGTATATTATTGTGCGAGTACACTCTTTGTACTCAATCGGATTGTCCACTTGTGCGGTGAGGATGAGGCATTACCCGGACTTTTACCGGCCGACTTGATAATGCTAACGTGTAGTTGCCGTTCTTGCCCCAGTTGGTTGCCTGAGGGTTAGGGGGCATGCCATGCTGGCCCTTTTGTTGTTTATCTTATGATTTCCGCTGCTACTTGATGTAATAACTCTAAATATGTCGTTGAGGACAGCAGTCCTACTTTTGGAATGTAATGATGCTTATGCTTCCGTTAATTGTGTATGTGTTGTGATGTCAACTGTTGGATGAGAATACGCGTGTTGGCGAACTTTCCTGGGACCAACACGGGTATAATCGCGGAACGCCCGAGGTTCCCTTGATTCACTTGAGATGTACTGTGCATTTGGGTGAATCAGTGGAGTCCCGGGGACGGTTCCCCACAAGCCAGCAGAGCTATGATTAGTTCATCAGATCAATTAGAAATCATGTTGCCAATTTATTAAAGAATTTAATACGTGATGGACAGAGAGTTATCTTCATACTATATAAATTTTAGTGGAAAATATTATCCACATAATTTATAAAAATTCGACAAGGTCTTGTGCACATATTTCTATTTTCTATTTTGGATTTATCAAAGAGATTAAATCTTATCAAAACTTTTTAAAACTTTTTATGAGAGTTTTTTAATCAAGTGATCCTTCAGCAAAATTTTTAGATTGATATATTTTGTATTTAAGTAAATAAAATTTTGACATTCAGATTACTAGACTTTTAGTGTTTCTGTTTTTGAATTTTTAAATATTACAAAATAATTTATTAATTTCTGTAATTTTTACTGTAGATGAATGTATTACTTCAAAAGATAATATAAATTTTTAGCTCGAGATAAGCTATGATTATTTTTATTAAATTCTGACAATTTCACTGTTGGAAGTCATGGTTCAATAAATGGGCTTTCATTTCATGCATAAATGTTGGATATGATATTTTAAAATTTATAAATGAGTCTCTGGAGTTTTCTTTGTTTTAGATAAAAATTTTATTTATTTTAGTGTTGTAATCTTTTTACCCTTCTCTTTATTCATTATTTGGGTTTATACTAAAAGGATTTCTTAAGAACCAAAATTTCAAGAAAATCTATTATTAAATGAAATTTCAAAGTAAATTTTATTTTCAACTCATTTTCTTATTTTTATTGATTTGAATTTTTATTTTGCAGCTCATCCTTTGATAAAGGTTGGATTTCAAGGTATTGAGATGAAAGATAAGATTTTAATTTATTCGCTGAATTTTAATTAAAAATTTTATTCAATTTTATTTTTAAATTTTTTTCTCATTTTTAAATTTTTAGGATGTTACAATGAAGCATTAGTTGCATTAATATACTAAAGACAAATCAAATTATTTCAATCAATTGATTTGGGTTGTGGTTAATCATCAAGGGATTAGATCAAAGGATCTTGGAGACACCCATTATGTGTTAATAGAGTGCATTGATGATTGAGATAACCATGTTTGTTGGACTAACCTTTTCTATGAGTTGTGAAAATAGGTTAAGTACAAAGGTAATGAAGATTTGGATGGCATCATGTGTTGATTGTTATCAAGTCAAGAATCAGAAAGATGGATACCATTATGTGTTGATGTGCATCAATAAGAGATCCTAAAGAGAAGAGCAAAGGGAGTCCATCATGTGTTGATGAACGAAACGAGATCCCGACTTAGAGAGAAGATAATACTAATCATAAAAACTCCAAGTAGATGTACTAGAGACAAAGGTATAACTAGCATATGGATAAGGATGTGTTCCTAGTCTTTTACCAGTCTTGGTGTTAGGTTGGGAGACCGGGTTGCTAGTATAGATTGCCATACTATTAAGAAGGGTCGAATCTTATAGCTTGAGTCTCATCATGTGTTAATGGCCCAATTCCATTTGCGCTAGCTTACACTCTCTTGATTTGGTTTTTTGCATGGAACAAATATTTACGAATGTGTTTTGCATATAGTTGTTGCTCATGCTTGTAATTTTATGGATGTATTCTTTACATGGAGCTTTGATTTCCAAATAGGAGAAGCTCATGTTTGATGTTGTTTTGCAAACAAGTTGATATTTGTGCAATTCTTGGAGCATGTGACTAGAGCTTGCAAATGTATTTTGCAAATTGATTTGATCATGTGTTCATCATTACATGGCTCAAAGATGTGATCTTGATTGCTTTTATTTGCAATATTTATATTTGCAAATGTGTTTTGCAAAATATTGGTATTCATGCATTTGATTTTGGAGCATGTGATTAGAATTTGCAAATGTGTTTTACAAAATTGATTTGATCATGAGTTGATCATCACATGGCTCAATATTTGATTTTATTGACTCTTGCTAGCTTGTAGTCACTCTCTTGATCAAGTCTATGTGCGGGATTTTGAGAAAATCACATTTTAGACTTGAGTGGCTACATTGGAGTTTTTGTGATATTTGGAAATATCTATAATTGCTTAAATATTGAAAAGAGGTGAAAATTGTAGCCCTCTTGATAAACTTTCAATAGAGTCTAATATTAGCTAAATCGTACTTAGGAGTAAAAAGTTATGACCTTTTTATTTGCTAAAATAGTGGTAACACTGCTCCTACATGGGCGGTAGCACCGCCCGAGCGGTACTACCAGTCCTAGATGGCCTGAGCAGTGCTACCACTCCAAAAGGTGGTGTTTATTTTTTAAAGAGGTGTTTTTGAGTTGAAATGGCCGGTGCTACCGGCCCTAGATGGGTGGTAGCACCACGGGTAATATAGCAATGGCTAGTTTTGGTATATTTAATGCACGAAACTAACTGTTGTGCTTGGGGCTGTGCTACCAATCCAAGATGGGTGGTAGTACCGGGTTTTGCATTATTTTTTTGATTTTTCTCCTAAACGGCTAGTTTCTTTGAGGGGCTTTATAAGGGGCTGTATGGGGAGGGTTTGCTATTGCTTTAGCACTCATTTGAGGTATTCTTGTGAGAGCAAAACCTCAGGAGCTCATAGAGCCATGTTTGAGTGATTTGATAATCTTTTGAGCTAGAGTTTCTTGTTTGATGACTTTTAGTGTTCAATTTGCTTTTCTTTTGAGCTTGTGCATGCCTCTCGTGTCAATTATACATGTGTTGCACCTTATGAGCAAGGAGAGAAGGTCTCTAGTTACATGTGCTTCATCTAGAGAAGGATTAAGTATCCTTGTGCATGTGTTGCAATTGGTGAGGATCAAGCAAGAAGCTTGATTTGTTACTCTTAGTGTTTGTCGACACCTAGACGGTGTGGAGACGTTGTTGGTTCAGTGACCTTCTCAAAGAAGATTGTGAGAAGGCCCGACGAATTGTGAAGGTTGGAGCTCACCTGTCCGGAGGGGGAAAGAGCTACCACTAGTAGATTCGATGTGCTTGGCTTAATTCGTGGAGCCAATCCAATCCATTTGGGCTTACCTCAATATGGATTAGGAGAGATCGACAAGTCTCTGAACACCACAGTAAAACTTATGCGTCAATTGTGGTTTGCTTTCTATTGCTCAATTATATTCTTGTAATTTACATTCCTATAATTAAATTGCTTGTCAAACCTAGGATTGCAAACCTTAATTTAGTCTTAGATTGTTAGTGGATATAGTGAGCCTAGAGGATTTAGGCCTTAATTGTCAAAACCAATTGATTTACGTTCCCACATTAATTTTAGGTTTTGGCCATAGTGATCTTTAGAGAAGAATTTTTAAAACCCCTCGCTAGTCTACATTCTCGATCTTACATCCATGCCGCCGCTCCCCTCCCAGCCTCCATCACCTGCCAACATTGCCCCGACTCCCAGGCCACTGCCTCCTCCTAGCCCCAGGCCACCTCCTCCCAAACTACCCCGAGCCACCGTTGTGCCCCTACCATCTGATGCCTTGAGTTGCCATGCACCTGGCCTGCTCAGCCTACTCCTTGTTGACCTCCAGCCACCTCGTGTCAAGCTCCGTTTGATCTTGCAGCTCAATCTCCTCTACTGCCTCGACCACCAAGCACCACCCCACTACTCTATTGCTTGGCCCCTCATCGCTAACACTGTGCCAGTCGTCGCTAGCCTCCCCACCGAAGCTGCTAGTCCCTCCATCTTGGTGCTACAGTGGGTTGGCTTCACCTCAAGCAGCTCCCTCTCAGCCTTGCTTGTGCTGAGCGTCGTCGGTGCCGCTTCGACCGCCTCCTCACTACCTGTGTCACAACCTGGGATGCGTCTACCTTGACCGTGCTCCACTCGACCGTATTTCATTTATTTGTGCTTCACTCGATCCACGTTAGTAACCACTTGATCCACCATCCCTACTGTGACACTGGTTTTTTCTCCCCCTTTTTGATCCCATGTTTTCCTTCTAATGGGATGCTTGATTATTAGCATGATATATAGCTAATTTATTGTGATTTGCTTTACATTGTTTGATGATGATTACGAGTTGATTCACTATAGACCAATGGTGCCATGATGAAACCTGGAGACCTCCCATATTCTAGGGAGTGTGAGGAGATCATTGGGCAAGCATGGCTCTGCCTCTAATGCGATCACTCTCTAAAACCCTACTATGCCTTCACCTTTACCACTAGCTATCTTTATGTTCTACTTTATGGATTCTATGACTCTAATGCTTCTTGGAAATATGCTTATGATATTGTGTGACAAACCTGGTAAACAGGTTCTTGCTGGGAATGGGGTTGTGTTGGATTGTGAGGTGATGGTGTGGTGCTTGATTGGATTGATGGTAATATGGCCGCCCTTGCTCCTCCACCTCCTAGCCTTGCTTGGTCCTTGTTCTTGGTCTTGCTCCTTGCTGTGCTCCGGGTCTAGCCTTAATCTGCTTGATGGTTTGGTGTGTGGCTTAGCGGAGAAAAAGGGAGTGGAGGTTGGCTTTGGCTTTGTTTGGTTACTCTGGCCTTTGTTGGTTGTGTGTGGGGAGATATGGATGATCTAGGAGAGGTGCAGCTAGTGACTTCCTTTTTAACTGAGGTGATTTCACCTTTTACCATGAGGGGTTTTACTTTCTTACTGTAGGATATTTTGGGCACTATTCTCACATGGCTATGGTTACCCATAGTCCTACCAGGTTTATTTACTGCCGAATACAAAACCTTAATTCATGAGAGATGCCGACAGGGCCCGAACTATTTGGTATCTCAGTGAACGTGATCTATTCACATATGGGTCTGACGGCAATTAATTTCTAACTCTTTATCTGCTTATGTGTGTGTGTGTGTGTGTGTGTGTGTGTGTGTGTGTGTGTGTTGAAGCGTCTTCTGAAGAGTTAAGATTGTAGGTCATTGTAGTGTTTTTTATGCTACTCCAATTGTTGTAATTACTGTTGTCTTTGATTCCCGATGTATCAACTCTGTATGACATTAGTGAATTAATAAAATGTAGATTATTCTAGTGACATGTTTTAATTATATGTGTTATTACTTGATTGATGATCAGTCTTTGTTGAATGTTTTTAATTAAACACATTATTAATTTGTTTATGATCCCTTTTTGCAGGAATAAAAGTTTGGGTTGTTTCAATTGCGCATTGGCTTTGGCTGTTTGCTGGTGGTTATGATGAGCTCCTTGCTACACCATCTTCCTTTTGTGGGTTTCATCCAACTCATGACAAGATTCCTCTATGAGAATGGCTTTGTTCACTAGTTGCTGAAAATATGCATATTCATTATCAATGATTTGCACATTTAGTCCTAGATTGAGCTCATGCTTGAACTTCTTCTAATATGCATCATCTGTAGCAACATCCTCTAGGGCGTATTGAGAAAGTTAAGAAAACTCGTTGAGGTATTTACTCACTGACATCCCTTCTTGCTTCAACTCACGAAATTTGTTATTCTTCATTTTCACCTTGCCATTTGAAACATGGGAATGGTAGAAAGCTGTAGACAACTCTGCCCAAGTGATAGTCTTTTGGTCTTTATGGGTAGCACTATAGGTCTCCCACCATTCAATGGCAATGCCCTCCAATTGATGAGTGGCGTAGAAAACCTTCTTTCGATCTGTGCACTGAGCAATAGAAAGCTTTTTCTTAATAGAGTGAATCCAGTTGATTGTCTCCAAAGATTCTACAGAGTTGGAGAAATAGGTTGATGAGTCGTCATGAATTCCACTAGCTTGGACTGCGGATGAGCTTGGGGACTACTTGGTTCTGCTATTTCAATGGGTTGGCCAGGGCATTGGTAGTCTGGTTTTATTGGTTCATCTTATTACTACAGGTGCTGGTGGCGATCACTAGGTTTGGTGTTGGCACTTACACTGGCATCCACTAGCAAAGTGCAACTGGTTGTGAAGCGGGTTTCAACCATTTGCGGGAAGGAACAAGGGTTTGATAGGTCAGAGGGAGAAACACCACACGAGCGGTAAGTTCATCTAGGGATAGTGGATAATACCCAAGTACAGAAAACAATAAGGGACATAGCCAAAAAGGCTACAAAATAAAGAGGAAATAAACTCTTGAACTTAAGGTGTGGCTATAACACAATGCCTATGGCAAGTTTACAACACACGCAGCATACAAGCAATAAAAATCCTAATATATGCGGACTATACATTACTAAACTAAGAAGGGACAACATGCTCCAATGCAACTGAGCATTAATAACCTATCTTATATGGGAGTCCTTTTGAGCACTCTCTTGACTACTTGATCATTCCAACAGCTCCTCCACTAGTCTTGAAAGGTATGGATCATCCTTCTCTCAGTATGAATCGTTCTAAAAGACTCGAGGTTTTGAGAAGTTGATGAGATAAGGTAAAATTAAAATTTTATAATAATATTTCAACAAAGAAAATAAGTACTAACCTAGGAATGAGATAAGAGGAGATAAACTATTTAATGTCAATTCATTTGTTCGATTTAGAAAATAATTTTGACGTTCTTGCTAGGAAGATCATGCTAACTAGGGTTGCAACCTATAGTCGATATGGCTCTAAATCTGATACCATTTGTCAGGACCAAGATTTCTAAATCTGAAACCCTCTATGTATATTGCATTAGTCAAGGTCACGCTAGTGAACACAGTGAAAACATATGTGAAATATCAATCATACACATGTAGCCAGAATATGGCAATTATCATTAATAAATCGAGTAGCGACCATATGGCCAAAGCTTACACTTAATAGCCTTAGAGGCTAAACAACTCGATTGAAATGTAGTGAAAGAAATTAAGATAACTTTAGTTGTAACCTGAAGGATCGAGATGGCGATTAGAAAGGGGGTGAATGATCTCAAATAAAATTTTTCCCCACTCAAAATAGTCCCAGCAAGTCCTCAACTAAAGCTCTCAAAAGAAGCAAATGAAATGGAGCAAGTGTCCTGCAATACCGGTAGCACCAGACCAAGATCGGTAGCACCGGGCTCTGGTATGACCGGGTTAGATCCGGTAGCACCGAGATGAGGTTGGTAGCACCAGCCTCAAGAACAGCAGAAAGAACAGCACGAACTCCAAAAGCCACTTTTGAGGAATCTTTTAATCGGTTGGACAAAAACTCACAAAACTTGATAGATGTCTTTCTTAGGATATTAAGAACTTAATCCAATCATCAATTGCAAGAATTGATGTTAAAGTTTCAACTTTTTTCACTTTGAAGGAAAAACACCTCAAATTTGAGCAGAACTCAAGAACTCTATCAAAGACTTGCTCATGGGGTTTTGATCATCAAGATGATCTTGGATAGCCTCCCACATATCACATCAAGCAAGAACACAAATCCAAACCTCTAAAAACGTGATCTATAAGAATCATTCACTCAAAAATATAAAACTAGTTCTTGCAAGAAAAATACATGGAATGCCTAGATGGTTGGGATATGATCTAGAGAAGATTCATCCATCAATCAACATCCTTGGCATAAGAAGCAAAAGCATGTAGAAGGAGGGGAGGCAAATCCAAATTGCGTAAATGTAAATTACAAAAATGTAAGTGCAGAATTTTAAGACATAATGTGAATGCATAAAGTAAATTCGAGCATAAGGAAATGTGTTTTGGATTTCTAGAAGGGAGATTTATAAAGCCTCACAACAAGGTGGGCAAAGCTCAAAGGAGCATCAAAAACCTCAAAACCTTCAAGAGGGGAAGGCTACCTCTACCCCTCTATTTATACTACTCTTAGGCCACCTACCACCCTTGGATGAGTTTTTCAACCCTAGGGCACTCCATCAAGGGCTAGGATTGACATACTCACACAGCCATGCAAGGGCTAATCCAAAACCCACCAAACAAACTGGGTTTTCTTGCATAGTTTTCAAAGCACACTAACTAGACCCGCCATCCTATCAACTAGACTGCAATCCGACGACTCTCCTTGATCCACGCAGTGTCTACCTAGTATCTTTTCCTTTCCTTGTCTTCTAGGCTTGCCATGACTCCGTCTCCAATCATCTTCTGGTGATTCTCGATCGTTTGGACCTCCGGCGCATCTCGCCTAGTCCCAGTCATCCTACGCATAAAAACTAAGGAAAAACCCATCACATAGCAATGTCCAGAAAGATATGTAATAAACTTCATAAAATCATCAAAAATATCCAATTATGCTCATAAGGGCTGGTGCTACTGCCCTCAGGCCGGTAGCACGGCCAACCCGATCATACCACCCCCTAGCCGATATGACCGTCCTCAAAAATCACAAAAACACCTTCTCTGGAAAAAAAACACACCGAACTGAGGTCGGTGCTACCACCAATGGTAGACCGGTGCTATCGCCCCTAGGCCAATAGCACCACTCGATGCCGAACCAAAAATCACCCTCTCTAAAATTTTCACGCCGACCATAAGCCTAGTGCTACCACTTCTTGTCTGCATACGACCAGCCGATGATCTTTTTCATCACCGGTGCTACCGCCTATGCCAAACCGGTAGCACCACCCTAGCACGACAACACTCAAAAAACTTAAAATTTGGATTTAAACCTCAAATCTCCTTCAAACTCAAATACTACTTGCTTGAACAATGTCAATAACTTATCACATACATGAGTAGGCCTCCACATAGTATTTCATAGCCCATTAACATGCCATAGGCAATCATTTAAAATATGCACTCCTAATTCGCAAAGTCTTCATAGTATTCCTCCTTATAGAACTCTGTGTTCATTAGTCTTTTCTTAGAAATTGATCAACAAGGTACGTAGCCGTGAGTAAATAAAGTACCCAGTAAGTCGTAGGGTATAGTAGTGCAATTATATTCATGAAAGGCTTGACAAAGGAATAGCCATATGATTCTTTTACAAAAAAGCAATAATTATTTGAAATACAATAAATATATTTAAAGCGTATTTGAGAAAAGATAATAAATAACTATTAAACCATTATTAGATAACATAAATAGATTGGTGACGCTTCACCCTTCATCATCCAAAACCATTATCAAACCACTGAACTCATCAGTGCTAGCTTTTAGACATCAAAATCTCCAGTGAACTCCCTACTCACTTTCCATTCATACCAACATTTTCATGAAAACTTAATATCTCATGTAAATTCCTAGGCATGTCTACGATCGTGAACACAGCTATTCGAATAGCTTTATACTTTGCAGAGGTTATACTGTTTTACCCACAAGATACGATCAATCTCTTAATGTCATGCAATTAACATACTTATTTGGACGTGCAATTAAGAAGATCATAACAAGGCCCTTACACTATTTCACACCCTACCTAGTGAGGCTACTCCCTTTAGCCCTAGGATGTGACCTAGCCGGTCTACTCCCAAAACGCATCCACGTAACCTGAGTCTACGTTTTTAATGAGGAGCTCACGAATGTGAGAATGGAGTAACCCTCCAATCGGCACCGTATGCTCGATGTCTCATTGAGTCGGAGTACCCTTTCACTTGCAGGGTAACCCACCATTTGGCATTGTACGCTCGATGACTCATCGAGTCGGAGTACCCCTTCACTCGCACACCTATTGGAGTAATTGTTCAGTTCAACCAACATGTGGTTGTATGAGTAAACCTAGTTCAATGATGTATAAGATTAAGTCTTGAAATAGCCTAGGGCAAGACATCCACATCCTAAATGTGCTAGTCACACCCCTTTTATTATATGATCACTTGCCCGAGTGAAAACCATTTTGTTGAACCAATACCAATGGCATAGCTAGCTTTAGTACAACAAATTTTACAATAGCAGCTACCCACCACTAAGTCAAGTTTATCAATTTTCATTTGTGACATGAGCCCATCACACAACTAAACATAGCTACGTTAGCCCAATATTGGTAGTACCATTATGTTCAACTATTAATGTCCCAACCTAAGGCAACGATGAATATAGATAATCAAGGTGGCATAATGACAAATAGGTATTTAACTACTCCTAGTAAATAATATTGTTATAGAAGTAGCATGCAATTTGTATGAGACAAAATACTTTTATAAACATAGGTTCAACATGGTCAAAAGTTATAACTTGCCTTGCTCATACAATGTTATTGTTAAGTCTTGCTCTTTGGATCCTTTTTCCCTCCTTAGGGATCAACGTCTATGGAAAAGAAACCAAGAAATACAAAAAAACATAGACTCAAACAAACTCCAAATAAAATGGATAGTTTTGGGATGAAGAGCTCAATTTTACATGAATTTAGGAATTTGAATGGATTCAATCAAAGCTTGTATGAAGGAGAATGGGCTTCTAGAAGTTTGGTTAGGAGAGAAATTTCTAAAAAGAGAGAGAGAATGGAGAATATTCCCTCTGGTTTTAAATAAACAAAAAAGGTATAAAGACCTATGTGTGGGCCCTCTTACTATGGGCCGAGTCCATGAAACAATGTTGATCCATGGTGGACTTGGTGTAGAAGGCTTGAGTGGCTAACATGTAGGATCTACTGATTTTTGGGATTTTCAGAAATAAAGGAAAACAAGAAAAAAAGATTAGAAACTAACAGGTGGGAAGAAGGTCTATGGACCAAGTACATGGATCAAACATAGTCCATAGTGGATCGGGTTCATGGGAATAGAGTGCATGACATGTGGGGCCCACATGTCATTGACTCTAGTTTGAATCTAGGGTGTCAGGTGGCTGACAAGCAGGGCCCACATGTTAGTGAGAGGGGTTTAGATCTGGGGTTTCGGGTGCCACGCATGTGCTGATTAAGACGACACACCGACAAAGATAGGTGACTTTTTAAAGTGGCGCACAGGACTAGATGGTCATCAGAGACGGCTCAACAACAAGGGAAAGTGGCGCAGGTTCTCATCGAGGAAGAAGGCGATGGCAGCGGTGATACAACAATGGATTGGGACTCTGTGATGGCATATCCGGATGCGGGTGGTGCGACGAAGATGATGGTGCTAACGACTAGAAGAGAGACTCACCGTAGGAAGAGATCCAAGGCAATGAAGAGCTTTGGGAGGCTTCAATGGTGGTGGCGGCACTCTAGAATTTTGATGACCTCATGTAGGGTGACAGTGGTGTCACACGTGGCGGCGGCTAGGGCTTTGAGGTCTGTAGAGTGTGGGGTTTTATAGCCTTAGGAGGTGTGAGCAACACGGGCTCCAAAATGCGGTGGCGATGATGCTATAGTAGTGGTGTTAGGGTTAAACTTTTGAGTGAGCCAACGCTAGGCTATGAGGCGGCTAGGCCGAGAGGGTTGGTGAGGCAGGCTGAGGTGAGGTGGGTCGAGGATGGGCTGGTAGGGCGGCAACCCAAAAGAGAAATGGGCCAACTGAAGGAATCAACTCGCTGTAATTTTTGGAATTTAGAAAGGATTTTATAATTAAAGAAAATGCTAGAAATTAAAATAAATCCAATAAATAACAAACGAGCTTAGAAAAATTCCTTGCAGCACAAGGTACCCAACTAAATTTGGATTTATTTTAATTGATGTTTAGATTAGCCAAATTAAATATTTTTTACTTTAGAAATATTCCAATTAAGCTTTATTTAATTCAAGAAAATCCAATTGTTCCATTTTTATTTTGAAAACTTTCAATAGGTGCGAAAATTTGAGTGTTACAATGGTCTAGGAATTAGAAATTTTTGCAGGACAATTTTCTAGACTTTAGGTAAAATGAAAATTAATCTACTAAACTAGGGGATAGATGAGTTCCTACCGGCAACGTAGGCACTTTTGGACATGAACAGTGTGATTTTTTTTGTCTGAACAAAAAGATTGTAAATGTTTCATGTAAATCTACACATTATGACATTAAACAATGCAAGAGACATTATTGTGCTTCAAACTTCAAAGTTCAATAGATGAGAAACATGACAGCAAGAGTGCAAGACATAGATAAAATAAAATCTTAAGTTCCCAATCACACATAGACATAGTTCTCAACTTCTCACATCACAAATTCACAACCACACATTGACATAGACATAGACATAGACATAGACATAGACATAGTTTTGATAAGTCACAAACAAGGAAAATAGTTCATACGGAAACTTAAGCAAGGCAACAATCATGATAATATGATGATGAAATGAGTCAATGTTCAACCTCCTTTTCATAATCCTTGGTTGGAACCACTTTATCTTGGTCAGATTCGAACTCAACATCATCAAGGTCCTTATTGACCTTCTCTTCCTCTTCAAAATCGAACTTGAAATCATCTTCATGAAGTTCTCTCACTGTTGTGCTCTTACGAGGTTGGATGGCTTTATTATCCCCACTTGCTTCATCAATGACTTTCCATGAAAGTCTCATTTTGGGATCAACATCATCATCTTCACTTTCAATTATCCACCCTTGAGTATTACTAGTGTCGTTAGCAAGAAGAACATCGATGTTCTTTGCTTTGCTCTTCTCTTTTTGTTCAACAATATATCTTGCATTGATTTGAATATAAACTAGAATATTGAGACAATGAGCATGAAGCTTATTTCTCTTCCTTGTATGTATCTACGAGTTGCATATTGAAGTCTAGTTAGATTACTTTCTATTTGAGGCATGAGAGTTGTAACTTGACTATTGAGAGTTGAGAGTTACCATGTCAAATGTGCTCCAATTTCTTTCACAACTGGATGAACTTGAGGTCAAGTAGAGGATTCTTATGGCCAATCTTTGTAAATGAGGAACATGATATCCATATTTAGACCACTGAATAGCTACATAATAGGAAGAAGAATATTATTAAATGAAAAAAAGACAATATGCATGCATTGAGTTGGAATCATGAATTTGAGCACAAATTTACCAATAATAAAATCAAAATTTTGACATCCAAGTCAGGCGCGAAGTTTTCCAATGGTGTATTTTTTATCTTTAAAAATGTCAAAGTCTACACTGGGCACTTTATCCATTTCTTCATCATTACCATGATAAAAGATTTCAACACATTCAATAAACCCATCCATTAATATGGATTCAATAGGTATGCCGCCAAGTGAAATGGAGAATTAAGCCTTCATTTCACCTTTGTATCAATTGTTTCTATTATCAACTTGTAGTTGATCTACAAATTCTTCAAGTCCTCCTTGATTTGCTCCTTTTCTTCTAGAATTTCTCCATAAAGAAAGACCATAGATAGACCATCCCCATCAACCATGTGAATAGCTTTCACCAATGTCTCAAAAATCTTCAAGCAATGCAATATACAATATTTAAAAAATAGCAAACAATACAAATATGTAATAATGGACAACAAGTGTTAACAAGGTTATGGTGCTTTTTATACCTTCAAAGCATTGTTTACACCATTCCAAAATTCCCTACTAATGTTTGTGCCGGTTGCCACCTTGCCATTGCCTTTTTTAGTGTGAGCGGGCTCATTCCATTCCTTACTAAGTACCATCGCCCTTAGTTGGTCTTCTTCTCAATCAAACTTTGCAAAGTAAGAAAGTCCAAAGCAAATGTAGTAACCCCGAGCCTTATTATATCTCTCCGCTGTGTGTTTCCTCATCAAGAGCAAGGTCTTATGATAGGAGCAATTCTTTATATGCCACTAAAAGTTTGCCACATTCCTTATATGTCACTCATTTTCTCACTGACATGTGGGCCCTGATCCCACATGTCAGTGACACATTCATGGATTCTCCAAATTCTAGTGGCATATGAGAAATTAATCCTAGATAAAAAACAGTCTATGCCTTTGGTGAATCAAGTGTCTTCTTGTACTTTGTCATGTTGTCAAGTCCTTGTAGCATCAAGTTGATGGTGTGAGTTACAAATGAGCTCCCAAAGACATTTAGCCCGTGTCCTTTGATAATTCCTGCCCCATGTTGTTGGAAGCATTGTCCATGACAACTTGCACAACATTTTGAGGGCCTATTTGTTCAATGCAAGCATCCACATACTAGAAGATGAACTCACTTGTGTGTGTATCTTCTGATGCCTTCTTTGATTCTAGAAAACAATCCCTTTAACATGATCAACATGTTGCTTGAGCCTAGACATCCCTCCATGAAATTCCTTCTCGCACAATTTGCACTTCACTTTGTGCAAGTTGTTTGCATCAGCTAGCATCCCAAATTCTCATCCTATATCATTGAAACTTCTCTTAAGGCACTACTACACAAAAGCTCATCACAGACGGTTCAGAAACCTTATCACAAACGATTTTGTGAACCATCTGTAAGCAAGTGTCAGTGATGATAAAGAGTCATTGCAGACGATTTTCCAACCATTTGTGAAAAAGCTCATCACAGACGGTTCTAATTTAGAACCATCTGTGATGTGGTATCATCACAGATGGTTCCACTTATGAACCATCTGTGATGATGGGAATATCCCAAACGGTTTTAAGGAAGAATCATCTATGAAGTGGAATATATCACAGACGGTTCCAATTTGAAACCATCTGTGATGATGCCCTCATCACAAACGGTGCCGCAATGGAACCATCTGTGATTTGTGCCTATTCATAGATGGTTTTTCGTTAGAACCATCTGTGATGTTGATTTTCTATTTTATACTAAATTTTAATATATTGGCTAGCCTTAGGAATTGCTAGCCATGCCCTTTGAAACAAAAGACAGTACACAACATGATCGGCATATTATTATGACATAAATTTAAAAAATGTACTCCAATCACATGTTACACAACATACAGCGTATCCATTTCATAAATCAACTCACATCACACATTACAACATATGTACAGCGCATCTATTTTAGAAATCAACTCACATATGTACTAATCAATTGGATTCAGAAGTAGAAATGACAAATTCACAGCACAAGGTTCAAAAATTAATCTAAATGTACAGTAAGTAACAAATTCACAACTCATGATTCGTTGAGCCCTAAGTAGCATCTGCCCGTTGGATTTAAGACCTCACGCAGCAAGAAGGCACAGAGTTGTCCTCGAATAGTTAGTAGGTCAGCCTGTTCCAAGCAGATTCAGCACATTGCCAAGCCTATCAATGAGAAGAGTAAAGTCTCGCATGTATATAAATTAATAAGTGGAGAATTGTTGCAAGATTGACAGACATGTATGACATTAGTCTGTTGGGAACCAACGAGGAGTGCCATGTTGTGGCAAACATAGATTCCACATAGGTCAGTACCCTTTGGCTGCTGGTGGCACTGCCAAAACATAATAGGTTAATTAATTCCGAAGGTATTATTATGGAGTGTGAAGGATTATTGTGTATACTATCGAATACTGGAAACTTAAAAGTATGTGTTAGAGTGGTTAGGCCCTTCTTGTGTGGCCCTCCTCTCGATTTGTAGACACCGAACGACGTGTCGAGAAAATCTCTGATAGGCTTCAAATTGTGGGTGATGCCCTTTTTGGAATCAAGGTAAATTACTCGGTTGTCTCGGTATAATTACGAGTAGAACCCAGTGATACCTACACAGGTATGTCGTCATGGTCATTGAACCTAACTTCGAGTTGTGATATATAATAGAAATCAATGAGTATAGCATCTAGATGAAGCACTTACCCCGGGTTGTAGGGTAAAAGTATGAATTTTTTGTTCAAATGAGTCAGCAGTACTTTTTCCATGTACTCGTAGACGACCTCTTTATTTTCATCTATGGTTTTCTTGGACACCATGTGTGGATCGGTGAAACCCACCGGTTGCTCCCTTGCTGTTGCTTCCAGGATCATATATCTACATATACAAATCAAGAATGATTATATATGACATTTATCGGTGCATCAGAAATGTAGATGGTGATTGCACACACTTACATTGTCTAGCATCTTATGAGTGAGGCGTCGAGCACTCTAAGGTTGTATAGATCGAACAAGTTGTTGAAGCCGACCATGAAGATTCCATCTAAAAACCGATGTAAGAAATACTCCTCCTTGAAGCTCACCGAGATACTCATTATCTGTTGTGCCACCAGCTTGTTGGCTTGTTGCATGAACCAGTCTTGCAATCTAACATAGGCTAATGAAAGCGTCTCCTTGCGCTCAAATGGTATAAACGGTTGCCCCAGCTCGAATTGCCACACCAATGGGGCAAACGGAAAGTCATCGGCTGATGTGGTCAATTTCGATTTGCCCTTATCTCCGCATCCCCTTCTACCAAACTTTGTCTTCACAGGAGACGAGTGGGCCCTTACTGTAGTAACGGTCTGCGTGTGATCGAACATGATAGCTAATTTGGCAGGCCCCTTCAGTGCATGGCATGGCTCCAGTAGTGATGATAGCTCCAGCGCATCATGTGGTGCCTCTTGGACTACTTGTAGCTTTAGTGCTCCTGGGTGGGCGTCGAAGGAGATGTCCTTCTTGGCCCACTGGATGAATGTGCCGATAGCATCCTCTAGTGTGACGATCTCGTCATTTGGGGGGATGTCCAGCGTGACGGCCTTGAAAATTTCATGTACACCATCGACATGGACCTTCACGAGTCTGCCTCTACTGAAGATGATCATGCACGATCGCCTTACACGGATGCATACGCATGTCCCCAAGCGACCTCAGAGAACAGAACTGGCGGTGCCTTACTTGCAGATTGCAAGGCATGGGCACCTACATAAGGGTACATAAGTAATTAGCTAACACGTCCAACATTAAAAGTGTAGGTAAGGAGCATTGCAGACATGTTACCAGGGTGTCATCACGAAAAAATCTGGCTTCATCCATGTCCGTCTCAGGGGCGGACGCGTAGCTGCTCCGACGGTTGGTTAGGCTAAACTGCACATGTACTTCTTGGGCTAACACGTTCCGTTCCTGCCTCTCCTCAGCCACCCTTTGCTCCAGCCTTTCCTCGAGGCTTCGTAGCAGATTATTGAACTGCGCTCTAAGCCTTTCCTCAACCCTTTCCTCAATGAGGGCTACTAGCTGTTCCTCATGTTCAGTTTTGCTTCTCTTCCTACTCTGGTACATGGCTGAGTTCTGTGGGAATCCCAATTTCTAGGGAACGAAAATATCTAGGTGTCAGCGTACTTTACGCCAGGGTACCCTCTTCGCTGCACAAAACATGCGTGGCCTACGTGGCGCCCAAAGAAGCGGTGGGTGTTTACACCGTCTCACGAGACGCCGGTCCACGTGGCGCGCGGGCGAGCAGGTGGGCGACCACGCCGCCGCCTTGGCCAAATTTCACGGCGGCTTTAGCGGCGCGGGCGAGCACGCCGCCCATCGGTGTCGGTCCACGTGGCGCGCGCGGCGGTGGCGACCACACTGCCGCCGGCGCCCGGCCCACGTGGCGGCTCGCGGCGTGGGCGAGCACGCCCGCCCATCGGGTGTCGGTCCACGTGGCGGCTGGCGGGCGATTGGCAAACGCCTGCTCGTCCCGCCGCCATGCAAAAGGAGGTGGGATACGATGGTCGCCTCGCCTCCTTCCCTGTCAGACTGCAGTTAGGGACAGTCTCGCGTGTCGTGCACGCCGATTCCAAGGAATTCGCTACAAGCCCGCTCCTCGACGCCACACCTACCCGTCAGTAGGGTCACATCCCTAAGAACCGGGCGAAAGCATGCGCTGGCATTAATTAAGATCAAGGAACGGACAAGCGCATAGAGGTGTAATAAATGCATGTAAGGTAAGCATGATGACGACCCCTTCTCTATCTGACTCGTGTAAGCCCGTGTATATAAGGGCACTCTAGAGCATATGAGGGGAAAGGGGGGAGAAAAAAGGAGAGGTCAACAGAAGAGCGAGTGATCCCAAGCTTTGTAACCAAGTTCAAGATAGGCAATCCAAGATCAGGCAGGACGTAAGGCTGTTACCCTTTCGCAAGGGGGCCTAAACCTGGGTAAAATCACTGTGTTCATCAAATTCATGGGCACTAGAATTCGTTAGTGTGAGAGGTACTGGGGTTTCCCTCTGCTAGGGTTTGCCAACTACCAAAGACACCCCCCTGCCGAACCAAACTCGGTCTGTAGACTTGGGCCTGTCCGGTGGAATACGCCGACAGGGGCGCGCTAGGTAGGGGCTAGTAGTTGGTTTTTCCTATCATCTCTCATGAAGTTTGGTGCTTTCTTCGATCTGTGCATCCGGAGATGGCGGGTTCGCAACATCGTGAAGGGGAGAGTCGGCCATGCTCGTAGGTGTCCCGCAATCTCGCCGATTGCAAGACCATTTCACTCCGCTTCATTGGCACCGTGATGCTCCGTGGCAGCGATGGAGCATCCGGTCGGGCGCCGGTTAGCCATGGAAGCGCCACTCCGGCTCGGAATCTACTTGCATTGCGTCTCCTCTGGACCACCCTCCCGCTGAACTTGCAGAGACTCTGCCACTCCGTGGGCGGGATCTCGCCGGCCTTGTGGGTGCTGCCCAGCTTCGGGTAGGGCCCCCCGGCCGGCCGGATACCGGTGGTACTCCGCCACCCAGGGTGCGGGCTGAGGGCTCGCAGCGTTTAGCCGCCACAGAGGCGCCCTGCCAGCGGCTGGGCTGGGGAAGAGGCGTGAGACGCGCCGGTCCCGGTTCCGAAGGGAACCGTGAGGACCTAAGGAGTCATCTTGATGACACCCGCGGGCGAAGCGGCGATCTTCGCGGCCGTGTGCCACGTCGCCCAGCTCAGGAGCAGGGGCGCGGCAAGCGGGTAGCTTCTGAAGATGAGAGTTCCCCTCGTGGCTCTCACTTACGATCTAAAGAGGGGGGCTATTCCTCCGGTTCAGCGGAGAGTCCCATCCCTCGCTCTCCGGGCCGAGCTCCCGGCGTGGCGGCCGGGCTCCATTTATGGCGTCGGATATTAGGCGTTCTCCCGGCGGTTACGCCGTGTGGAGTGGAATGAAAGGTTCCGCCCAGCATCCATAGAAAATTACGACGGCACTACCAATCCGGAGGAGTTCTTGCAAATTTATACAACGGTGGTACGAGCGGCTGGTGGATCTGGAAAAGTTATGGCCAATTATTTCCCAACGGCCTTGATGGGCTCTGCCCGTTCCTGGCTGTTGAACCTCCCGCGAGGGTCGGTGCACTCGTGGGAGGAATTATGCGGCCTTTTTATCGCTAACTTCGTGGCTCCTTCACGCAATGGCGTGGAGGATGATCTGCATGCCCCGAATAGCAAAAAGGGGGAGTCGCTATGTGATTTTATCCGGCGGTTCTGCCATTGCCGCAACACGATCCCCATATTTCGAGCAATCGGTCGTCATCGCCAAGAGGCGTCATGATCGCGAAGATGAAAGAGAAGATGGCCACCCGCACTATCGCCACCACCTTCGAAGCTGTTTTCTCGCGACATAAGTGCGCTGCGGTGCGAGGCGAGGGACCGTGGTCCGGTCCCCGTGGTTGCCGAGTAAAGATGAAGCCGACCTCGGCGATCCGGCCCGTCAAGAAGGCGCGGAAGCGCGAGGCAGGAGAGACCAGGCGGGTCTTGGCCGCCGAGCGCGACCGCGATGACTCTGGGTCGCCAAAGCGTGACCGCCGTGATCAGCGCGGCAATCGCCGCGACCGGCGAGATGATCGCCGTGACCGGCGTGATGACCGCCGCGGTCGTAGGAACGATCGCCGCGGGCGGAAGGAAAGAGGGCCCTGGTGCCCAATTCATCGAACTGACACTCATGACCTGGACAATTGCCAGGTCGTGGACCGAATGGTGGAGCGGCGGATCAAGGAACGTTGCCCTCGCGACGATGAGCGCCACCCTCACGGCGATGGTCATGGTGAAGACCCGCCCCGCTGGCTTTCCAGCAGGCGGATCATACCCTGGCGTATATCTATGGCGGTTCGTCCGCTCTTCGCTCGAATACCTCTTGCAAGCGGTTGAAGAGGGAAGTATGCGCCACGGGATCAGGTTCGGGGTCACGTCGGATGCTGAAATGGTCGGAGGAGACGATCACCTTCAGTCAGGCCGACCACCTTGATGGCGCCACCGGCCTGGGGCATCTCCCGATTGTGGTGTCGCCCACAGTCCGGAATATCCGGCTGGGTCGTGTGCTAGTGGACAGAGGGACTTCTCTCAGCCTCCTGTCCTCTATGGCATTTCTGGCTCTTCAGATCCCGCAGCAGGATCTGCATCCATCGTTGCCTTTCTTCAGAATAGCCCCGGGGGTTAGTGCAATTCCCGTGGGTCAGGTGCGTCTCCCCGTCACCTTTGGGGAAAGGGACAATTATCGCACTGAGCTGGTGGACTTTGAAGTCACTAATTTTGATCTCCCATACAATGCCTTGCTTGGCCGACCGGCGTTGGCCAAGTTCATGGCGGCGACCCACTATGCGTACATGGTGGTGAAGATGCCAGGGCCTGCCGGCCCCATAACCATCCGGGTGGACCAGTCTGAAGCCTTGCGCTGCCACAAGTTTGCGCTTGACATGATTGGCACCACCTGTGCCGGGCGTGCCGATGCCGCCTGTGCAGGAGCCCCTCAAGCCCGGACCCGCGCCTCGCCTGGCTCTGCCGGTGAGGTTAAGGTGGTCGCCTTGAGTGAGGGCGAACCTCGGAAGACTGTCAACATTGGCGCCAACCTCAGCGCCAAATAGGAAGACACGCTCGTCACCTTCCTCCGGTCTAACTGCAACATGTTTGCTTGGCAACCGTCTGACATGACTGGGGTCCCCAGGGAGGTGATTGAGCACCGATTGGCTACACTCCCCGAAGTGCACCCGGTTCGTCAGAAGATCCGGTGGCAAGCTCCGGAGCGGCAAGATGCTATTCGGCAGGAGGTGGAGAAACTATTGAGCGCAGGAATCATTAAAAGTCACTCATCCCGAGTGGCTTGCCAATCTGTGCTCGTCAAAAAATCAACGGAGGTGGCGAATGTGTGTCGACTTCACCGACCTCAACAAGGCTTGCCCGGCGATCCTTATCCCTTCTGTGAAGTTGACCTCATTGTGGACTCTACGGCGGGTTGTGAGTTGCTATGCTTTCTGGATGCGTACTCTGGGTACCATCAGATTAGCATGGCGGTGGAAGACGAAGAGAAAACTGCTTTTGTAACCCCTATGGGTGTTTATTGTTATGTTAGAATGGCCTTTGGTTTAAAGAATGCTGGTTCTACTTACCAACGTGCCATGCACATTACTTTTCGTCCACATATCGGACGTAACCTTGAAGTATATGTTGATGATCTGGTCGTGAAGGTTAAAAAGGGCGAAGAGTTGATTCAAGACCTGGAGGAAACCTTCGCCAATCTTCTAAGAATTGCCCGAGGTTGAATCACGAAAAGTGCGTGTTTGGCGTTCCTCCCAGAAACTATTGGGGTTCTGGTGTCCAACCGGGGTATTGAAGCCAATCCAGACAAAATAGCAGCAATTGAGCATATGAAGCCTCCAGCGCGGCTCAAGCAGGTCCAATGCCTGACCGGCCGTTTGGCCTCCCTAGGACGGTTTATTGCCCGACTGGGAGAAAGAAGATTACCTGTTTAAGTCAAGAAGAAAACTAACCATTTTGAGTGGGCTGATGAAGCCCAAGAGGCCTTTGAAGACTTGAAGCGGTACCTCACCTCTCCTCCAGTGTTGGTTTCCCCTACACAAGGTGAACCGTTGCTTTTATATATCGCTGCTACTCCTGAAGTGGTCGGCCAGGCTTGAGTGGCGAGAGGAAGGTGTCCAAAAGCCGCCTATTATGTCGACAAGGTATTGCATGAAGTCAAACCCGATACCCACAGAGCCGTAAAATGCCAGACTGCGGTCCTGGTGGCATCTAGGAAGCTGCGGCATTATTTCCAGGGTGAGAAGTTACTGTGGTCACGGCCTACCCACTGCGAGAAATCTTGTACAACCGTGAAGCAAAAGGCCGCATTGCTAAATGGTCAGTGGAACTGGGAGAGTTCAACCTTAAGTTTGTCCCCCGCACTGCCATCAAAAGTCAAAAGTTGGCAGAATTCATCGCCGAGTGGACTCCCGCCACTCCTGAAGTGAGAGAAACCCCCGCGTCGCCTCCCTGGACCTTGTTCTTCGATGGTTCGTTCAGATTGGAGGGCGCAGGGGCTGGTGTTGTCCTAGTCTCCCCGACTGGTGACGTTCTTCAGTATGTTGTTGCTCTTGATTTTAAAGCCACTAATAATATTGCCGAATATGAAGGTCTGGCCGGCGGTTGCGATTGTTTGCCGATGCTAGGCATCCGGCCTTCAAGTCAAGGGCGACTCGCTAGTTATCAATCAGCGAGGAAGGAATTTCAATGCCCCGACCCCACCATGGCGGCGATTTGGCGGAGGTTAGGAAAATGGAGCGACGCTTTGAAGGATTGGGATATATTCATGTCCTCGGCGTGATAATCATCTTCTTGGACGGGCTCGCAGCTTGCATCCTCAAGGGCTTCGTCTCGCCGAGTCTTGAAGAAAGACTATCGCGACCGTCCATCGCAGCCCACGATCCAGTGGGAATGATGGTGTCATTGTCATGACCCCGATTCAGAGGGAACAATGGTATGGCCGTCATGACCTCCGACTGTGGGGAAGGTGGTGTCTGCCCCTGCCTCCGCCAGTGGAGGGAAGGCCCGCGCCGCCTCGGCCCCAAGTCCTGAAGGGAAGGCGGCGGTGTTGCCAATGCAGCACCAGGGGAAATGCTTGGCCCAGCAAAGTACCCGGGCGAACACCGAGTGCTCGCTACACTTGGCCGGGAAGGTCAGTGGATGGATCCGATCCTAGCCTTCCTGCAGGACCAAGTGATCCCTGACGATGATGCCTCAGTTGAGAAGATAGCACGTAAGGCCAAGTGCTATACTCTAGTGGGAGGGGACCTATACCACCGGAGCAAAAATGGGATTCTACTGAAGTGCATCACTTGGGAAGAGGGGAGCGCACTGCTCTCTGATATCCATGGAGACGTGTGCGGGAGCCATATGTCCGGCCGAACGCTGGTAGGCAAAGCATTTCGCCAAGGATTTTATTAGCCTACTGCCCTCCAGGATGCTTGCGAGCTGGTGAGGACATGCGAAGCTTGTCAGTTCTTCGCCAGGCAAGTCCACCGACCAGCCCAAGCTCTGCAAACCATCCCGCTCTCTTGGCCGCTTCGCGTCTGGGGCTGGATATCTGGGTCCGTTCCGCGAACCCACGAGGGCTTCACCCACCTCTTCGCCGCCATTGACAAATTCACGGCGGGTTGAAGTTGAAGCGAACGCGCCATTATGGCTTCCGCCGCTATCAAATTTATGCATGGGATATTCACGCTTTGGAGTCGCCAACCGCATTATCACCGGCAAAGGAACTTCGGTTCACCAAAGGCGGCATTTACGAGTTCTGCGATGAGATGGGCACCAAAGTATGCTTTGCTTTGCCGCCCACCCCAAAAGCAATGGTCAAGCTGGCGTGCCAATGCCTTGGTGTTGAAAGGCCTCAAGACAAGGGCGTTTGATCGACTCCTGGCGGGGCGCCTGGATCGAAGAACTCGGTTGTCTTTGTGGTCGCCGTGCACCACACCCGATCGAACTCTTGGCGAGACGCCTTTCTTCTGGTGTATGGGGCGGTCATTCTCCTCTCGAATCGCTGTCGTTCGGCTCTCCGCCCGTCTCGGTTTTCAGTGAAGAAGGCCATGAAGATATTCGGCAAGAAGAGGTCAACCTCTTGGAAGAAGTTCGTGATCGGGCCGCCCTTCGCGCCGCCCGACACCAGCAAAGCCTCAGGCGATACCATGCCACCCGGGTCTCTGAGAGAACACTAGCAGTGGGCGACCTGGTCTTGCGTAGGGTTCAGACGCATGTCGGGTTGCATAAGCTGTCTCCCCGGTGGGAGGGCCCCTTCAAGGTGGTCTCAGTATCTCGGCCCGAGGCGATCCGGTTAGCCACTAAAGACGGCCAGGAACTAGCGAATTCCTACAATGTGGAGTTGTTGCGGAAGTTCTATCCATGAAAAATTGTAAGTACTCGGTGATTCGCTTCGATCAGCCCTGGGATGGACTTGTCCTCCAGCTGATTAGCGGCCACTAGTTGTTGATAATGTTATTATCTTGAGGATTTTCTACCCTATTGCTACTCCTCTTTACGTGTCCCACGACGCTTTCTTGCGATGGATGTTATTGGTCCCTAAGTTTTGGCAACCCCTTGTTGGTCCATAGTTATGCCTGGTATCCGTGTCGGGTAAGGACGGGCAACCAGGAAGCGGATTTGGCACGGTGCTCAAATGTGGTTCATACACCTCGGGTTGGCTCTCAGAAGCACCGCTGGTCGTTACCGCAAGCTCTGCTGGCCTAGTATCCTTCCTGGGAGTTCACTGCTTTACCGCACATTGCCATGGGCCGTGTTTTGGGAAGACGGCGACAACATGGAAGCCAAAACGAGTGAACCAATATTACCCCATGCGCAGACTTATGTTGTCAGGATCTATATTGTATGTGCCCT
Organism: Guadua angustifolia; assembly: GCA_036346375.1. Lineage (NCBI taxonomy): Eukaryota > Viridiplantae > Streptophyta > Magnoliopsida > Poales > Poaceae > Guadua > Guadua angustifolia. Next base: position 25,273,120 of record CM070522.1, read on the forward strand.
GCATGGTATTCATCCGCCTTTGCAATAGCTGCATATGTGTATGGGTCAAACTTTAAAACTTTGGCTCGATTCGAAAAGAAAAATCTAATAGTGCATGAGGGCTCATTTGGTCACCCGAGCTTGGGGGCCGGGTCGAAGGCTCGCTAGTCGCCCAAAGCACTTGGGGGCTGGTCGGCTCAAGGTCTACCGGTCACCCAGAGCTTGGGGGCTGGTCGCTCGAAGGCTCTGACTGGTCGCCCAGAGCTTGGGGACTGGTCGCTCGAAGGCTCCGGCCGGCCGCCCAGCTGCCTGGGTTGGGCACCTGCTAATACATAAGCCAGATAAGTGTTTCAAGTAACACTCCTGATTGTTTGCTTATGTGTATCTTTGAAAGTAATTAAATTATGCATGGTTATCACGACGCCGCAAACCCGACAGCTCCTTGGTGATAAAGGGAAAGTCTTCAGTGTGAGCGTCTAGTAAGGCTAAGTGACCAGAGTGTAAGTTCGGCACGGTACTCCAACACGGCTCGTACACCTCGGGTTGGCTCTTAGAAGCACCGCTGGTTGTCACCGTTGAGCGGCGCCGCCCAGACCACTCGAACTTATCATCTTCTGCGCCACACTGGAGTATGATTCTAAGAGATCACAAGGATTTAAGTTTCGAAAAGGTTTAAGCCAATGACAACCCTGCATAAAATCTTGACCAAGAAACTATTCGTGTTCAAGCACGGACTATTGCGCCAAAGCCGTCTTTGCCTAAGTTCTATGTAACTTGCGCAGACAGCTTACATTTGTGGTTAGTAGCATGCAACATCTACAGGAATTTTGGGACGTTGCCTGGACTTAAAAGCCTAACTGGCGCCTCAACTGAGTTTCAAGTTGGTCACCTAGCAATTCCAGCATGCAATATCAAATAAGCGCAGCAAGCAAGCATGAAGGTAAAACTAGAAAACGTCCATTACAGCTAAAGTTTGTTAAAGTGTTTATACAGATAGAGGAGGCTGATCAACAAAGGAAGTAAAAACAAAAAAAGTGGGGTGGCGGCTCAGCCCTTCACTCATCACCCACGTCGATGTCGCCGGCGTCTTCTTCCTCCGCCACCGGGGTGGAGACATCCATGACCAATTGGCTGACTTGCATTGCCGGCCAAATGCTCAGCGGCCGCTCGCACGCGTGCCTCTGCTTGGGCGGCGTCTCCCATGAAGCCGATCTCCATTGCCACCATCGGGTCCAGGGAGGCGTCGCGGTGGCCCAAAGATGCCAAAGACGTAGGTTGCGGTCATCACCGCAACCTCTTGCCTCCTGGCGGAGCATGCGCCGTGGCGGTGGGCAGCCCGGGCGCCTCCGCGGCTGGTTGGTCGCAGAGGCGTCTTTGCAGGCGGTGTCCGGAGGGCGTCTCGGCACCACCCAAAGGTTCCGAGCATCTTTTGATGCCTTTGGAAGGCTCCCTTGAGCATGGTGGCGAGATTGCGCTGGCGGTCACCAGACTCGGAGGCCCTCTGCTGCTCTCGCCCTCTCCGCCCTTTCGCGCATGGTAGCTGTGGCGTCGCGGTGGCCCTTTCTTGCGCCACCATCGTGTCCGCCCTCTCCCGCTCCCGTGCGAGCTCGTCGATGGCCCCCGTCAACTGTCTCACCGTCCGGGCTCCATGCCCAGCGGCCGTGGCAAGAAGTGCGCATAAGCGGTATGGCAAATTCTTGAGCTTCGATGAAGAGCTCGGCGGAGCGTCTTGGCGGGGTGGCGATGGCGGTGCCGCGGCGAAGTTGGCGGGGTGCGCTGGTGTCAAGGCCGCCTGCCTCTGTCTGGCGATGGCGGCGTCGCGGTGTCGGGCGAAGTCTCCACCGCCAAGAAAGCAGCGGCGTCTGCTCCCTTGAGGCATCTTGGGGGGCCGTCCTTGGCATCACCCTCAAGCTGAAGCTGGCCTTGGGGACCTCATGTCCGCCTTGTCGAGTGGCGGCGTGGGTCCCCGTGGCAGAAGGCGGTGGCGCTGTGAAGGTTGAAGCCGGCGCCACGGAAGAAGTCGGAGAAGGAGAAGACGATGAAGCCGTGGGCGGCGCGGCGCGCGGCGGTGCCGTGGGCGGCGTTGGTGCCGGGCGATCGAAGCGGTGGTGCGGGCGCCAAGGTGGCGATATTGACGCCGGTGGTATCTTTGGCGCCGCAGGTGGCGGCGCCGGAGCTGTTGATGCCACAATTGGGGCGGTGGGTGCAACCGCCCATGCGATCACCGCCACCCTTGAACTGGTGGCGGAGGAAGTTTGGTCCGGGCGGCCCTTCTTTGCATCCGGACCTGAGGTGTCCGAGACAAGTGGTCGCTGCCGCCTTCGTCGATGGGAGGAGGTGCATCCCGATCGCCGGAGGCGCGGCGGCACCTAAAGAAGACCGGTGGAGTCCATTGGCGGCAGCAACCTGACGATCCTTAGGCGCTCCATAGACTCCAAATCGGCGAGTGGCCGGTCTTGATGAAGGGAAGTCTGCATCACCGATCGGGGCGGCATGAGCCTGAGAGCCACGTGTTGATACGTGGCCCATCCAAGTTTCCCCGCTGGCCAAAGTTAAAAGAGATTGCGGTTGGTAGGGAGCAACACAAAGGGGCATGAATGCGAAAAAAGCCAAAAATTATAGTGAAGACTTACGGTAGGCAAGGTGCGGGTGATGTAAATGCGTCCACACAATGTATTGCCATCTTTCGGGCGAATACGGCGACGAAAGTGAGACTTCGGATACAAAATCACGACAACCAGCGCCCATTAAACCGGCCCCGCAGTCGTTGATGCGGCCGCCATTGCGAGAGCTCTGCCGTCTCGACGGGCAAGTTCGCATTTCGGTGGCATGGCGGCGTGCGGCAACCCTGCAACATCGACTCCATGTCATCGCTGACGTCAGACCATTCGCCGCCTCCGAGCCTTCCAGCTTGACCTGGCCGAAAGGGAGATAGCGGCAGCCATCCGTCCCAAGACGGAAATGGCGCTTCCCAGTGAGCATGCTGCCGAGGAAGCGCAGAGGAAGAAGTAGCGAAAAAGTGGAAGATTTGGCATCACCCCCATGAACATTTCACAGAGGTGTGCAAAGATGGCGAGAAAAAGAATGGAGTTGGGGGTGAGGTGGAGGTGATGGATCTCATAGAAGTGGAGGACGGTGAGGAAAAAATCAGAAAAAGGCGGCACCAAGCCCGCCATTATGCCCACACGAAGATGATGATCTCGCCGGAGGGGCACTGTGGCATGGGGGTCCCGGCCCGGAAAAAGAGAGTGCCCTTCGGCACAATGGTGTGGAGTCTCCCCACTGTGTAGGAGTCCACTGTGGAAGTGGGAATAGAAGGCGGAGCGGAAGAAGCCATGAAAGCAAAAGTGGCGAAAGGCAAGGAAAACTTAAAACAAGAAGATGAAGTTTGCAAGGAGTGCTAAAAGCGTGAACTGCCTGGTGCGGATGAGCTCAGATATATCCCCACTACGACCGACGGTTCACGAAAAAAGACAGTCGTCGCGCCGTTTCGGTCCCAAGAGAAATCAGCGGATCACGGAAGAAATCGAGCGATCGCATCTCGATAAGTGATGGCCCCATCCAAGAATGCACCAAAGATTTAATGTAAGATCTCGAGAGGCTCGATGTGCGTTCTTAGGTGGGCACAGGGACTCTTGTCGGCGTTTTACGCCAGGTACCCTCTTCGCCGCTACAAAAGCATGCGTGGCCTACGTGGCGATCCAAAGAAGGTGGGTGTTTGTTACCCCGCCTGGAGGACGTCGGTCCACGTGGCGCGACGGGCGGCAGTGGCGACCACGCCGCTCGCCGGCGCCCAGCCCACGTGGCGGCTTTGGCGGGCGGTGGCGAGCACGCCTGCCCATCGTGTTGTCGGTCACGTGGCGCGAAGCGGCGGTGGCGACCACGCCTACCGCCGGTGCCCACCTATGTGGCGGCTTTGGCGGCGAGTGGCGAAAGCACGCCATCCATCGGTGTCGGTCACGGGCGCGCGTGCGGCAGTGGGCGACCACACCGCCGCTTCGCCGGCGCAAAGCCCGCGTGGCGGCTTTGGCGAGCGGTGGGCGCAGCACGCCGCCCATTGGGTGTCGGTCCACGTGGCGCTACGAAGCGCGGCGGTGGGCGACCACGCCGCTACGCCGCGCCCGGCCACGTGGCGTCTGGCGGCGATTGGGTGAGCACGCGATGTCGGGACCGGATATGCATATCCGAAACCCTCGTGTATACTACAAGAGTCGAGATCACGCTAGTGCACACAATGAAACATAGATGACATATCATTCCATACATCGAAATAACTAAGAAGAACAAATTATTATTGAATAAAGCAAACGACCTTGTGGTCAAGGTTCATACACCAATGCCTCTTGGCTAAAGAAACAAATAAACTATTGCGGCGAAATAAAATAACTTGGGCCATTCGACATGCCACAGGCAATCGTCTAGGGAAAACGCCTTCCTAGTCGACGTAGTCTTCATAGTACTCCTCCTCTTGATACTCATTACCGTCCTTCCTCAAGAATCTGAACAACGGGGGCATAAAGCCGTGAGTACAAAAGCGTACTCAACAAGCCGAGGAAATGATGCAATATATTCATGCACGGCTTGACAAAGGATAGTTATATGGTTCATTTGCGAGAAAGCAAGAACTTGAATTTAAATACACTAAATAGATTGAAGGCGGTTTGAATAAAACAATAATAAATAACTGATAAATCAATGGTAGACAACATGAACAGAATGACGAGGCATCACCCTACATCATTCGAAACAAGTATCAACCACACAATTCAACAGTATAGCTTGAGACAACAAAACAACAGTGAACTCCCTGTTCACATCCCAACCATTCCACATTTCAAGAAAATACTCTATACCCCGTGTGAAATCCCGGCTTGTCCATGACCGCCGGACACGGCTATTCAATAGTTTACACTCTGCGAGAGGTTATGCAGCTTTACCCACAAGACATGATCATCCCTTAATGCCAAGCGCTAAGAACACACTTCCTTTGGTGTGTCGGCGAGAGAGATCACTACAAAGCCTTTACAATGCATGTCTAAACCCAAGATCGCTTCTAAGGTTTCGCCTCTCGGGGCCCCTCTTGAGCCATGTGGGTCTACCCGTCCATCTCGGACCCCACACCAACAAGCGGCAATAATCAAGTCCGGACATTGCAAATTAATCGCCTAGGTCCGTCCCATACCGGACTTGTGGTTGCCGCGGTTAGGCCCAGTTCAATGGCGCACAAGATTAAGTCCTTAAGTTGTCTCGTGCAAGACAACCACATCCCAATGTGCTAACAGACCCCTTTCTTTGCACGATCAATTGCCTAAGGAAACATTTTGTTCAACCCAAAACCAATGGCATCCCCGCCATGGTACAACAAGTTTTACAACAAGGGTCAATGTACCACAATTCAATATCTCATTAAGTCAAGATTAACATTAGCTCACGGAGATTTGAATCCCATCGGACAACTAAGCATGGCTAAGCATAGCTACGATAACCCAATGCTGGTACTATGATTATGTCCAACTAATAATGTCCCAACCTATGGTTAACAATGGATACATGGCGTACCAATAATCAAAGGGGCATACTCAAACAGGTAAATAGCTACTCCCATAAACTAGCATTGTTACACAAATAGCATGCAATTGTATAAAACAAAGTACTTTTGCAAACATGGGTTCAATATGATCAAAGGTCTACAACTTGCCTTGTTGTTCAAGTGCTGATTCTTGGTCTTCGAAGCCTCCGTTCGCTCCTTCGGGATTCGCGTCTACCGGAAAATAAAGCAACGAAACCAAATAAATACATAACAGAGGAGAAAACAAGATCAAAATTGAAAATAAATGGCTCTGGAATGTAGATCTCGATTTTACAAAAATTTAGAAATTTGAATCGGCTCAATCGGAGTTCGGACGAAGGAGAATGGGCTCCTGGAAGATTTAATTCAGAGAAAATCAGAGAAATTCTCAAGGGCTGACACGTGGCAGCTTGTGATTGGCTGGGATTTTCGGGTTTTTCGGAAAATCAGAAAAGAAAATAAAATTTTCGGCTGACATGTGGGACCCACGAGTCAGAGACTCGGTCCACGGTGAACCAAGCGCACCGAGGCGACATTCGGGTGATGTGGCGCATCATGACGACGTGGCATGCCACGCGCGCTAGGGCCGAGGTGGCGCCGACTTGGCACACACGCGCTGCCACGCATAGCGATGACGCAAAGACGGGTGCGTGGTTCGCCACGCTGGCAAGATCTAGGACGTTGGCTCGAATCGGACTGCCACTGGGATGAAGATGGCGGGGATGACGCGGCTTGATCCGAGACGCTTGAGGGCGATCGGACGGCGGAGAGCTCGTGAAGGAACTCAACGGCGAGGGCGCGCACTTACCGAGCCGAGGAAGATGACCCACGGCGGCGAATGGCGGCTGATCGGGCGGAAGGAGTCGCGGATCTGGGAGTTCGACGCCGAAGTTCGATGGTGCAACCGATCACGGCGGAGGACGACCGGAGGTGAAGAAAACGGCGGCGAAAGTCTTGAGGCGGTGGGTGAACTTCGCGAGCTTGTGCGAGATGATGGCGCGGCTCGTCTTTGCGAGAGCTAGGGCAAAGTGGCGCAGCAGAGAGGCGAACCATGGGATGACGTCCTCGGGGTCTTAAATAGCCCCGGGAGGCATGCAAAACACGGAGACCGAGGAAAACGGCGTGCGGCGCGAGGACTCAAAAGCGGCTAGGGTTTCATGCGGGCGCAAGAATGAGGCGACGTGAGGATCCGGTGCCGACGCCGGTCGTGATCTAAGCAGAGCCAGCCGTCGGGCCGGGCTTCGGACGGACACAATGTTGATGGGCCGGAGAGATTCGTCCAATGAGTTTTCAAAAATAAAAACAATTTCCGAATTGATTTACTTCCAAAAATTCAGATAAATCCAAATAAATTCAAATAAATACCGAATAAATTCAGAAAAATCTCCAAAAATACAGAAAAATTCCTTGAAGCACAAGGAACCCAATAAAAACTGAAAACCTTTAATTTGATGCATAGATTAATCAAATTAAATCTTACAATTATTAGAAAATTCAATTTAAGCTTTGATTAATTCGAGAAAAATACGAATGGTTCATTTTTAATTTTTAAACATTCCAAAACTCAAATTTTGGGATGTTACAGCACGCCCTGCTCGTCCCGCCGCCATGCAAAAAGGAGGTGGGATACGATAACCGCCTCAAGCCTCCTTCCCCGTCGCTGCAAGTTAGGGATGTGTCCTCAGGTCGCACGTCGATTCCAAGGAATTCTACTACAAGCCCTTCCTCTGACGCCTCACACCTACCCGTCGCAAAGGGGTCAAATCCCTGAAGAACCGGGTGAAAGCATGTGTTGGCGTTAATTAAGACTAAAGGAACGGGACAGCGCATAGAGGTGTAATAAATGCATGTAAGATAAGCATGATGATTTAACCCTTCTCTATCGACTTCTGTGGCTAAGTGTATATAAGGGCACTCTAGAGCATATGAGGGAAAGGGGAGAAAAAAGGAGAGGTCAACAGAAGAGCGAGTGATCCCAAGCTTTGTAACCAAGTTCAAGATAGGCAATCCAAGATCGAGCAGACGTAAAGTCATTACCCTTTCGCAAGGGGCTCAACTCGGTAAAATCGCTGTGTTCATCAAATTCATGGGCACTAGAATTCGTTAGTGTGAGAGGTACTGGGGTTTCCCTCTGCTAGGGTTTGCCAACTACCAAAGACACCCCCCTGCCGAACCAAACCCGGTCTGTAGACTTGGGCCTGTCAGGTGGAATACGCCGACACTAGGCCTCTAGTGCGACCTGAGTGCTCCTTGTTTTTCAAGGCCGTGGAGAGTATGTCTTTCTCTGTGTTCAAAGTGAAAGAGCCCTTTGAAGATTCCATGCTCAACGATATTAAGCATTGGAACACTTCCTCATCACCAGGGTTTGCAAATGACACACCATCCGAAGAAGTGTGACGTGACCACGCTCTTACGCAGTTTCAGGCACGCTGGTCCACGATCGAGGCAAATAGCAGTGCAACCTCCTTCTAGACTACCTCGTCGTCCTTTCTCATCCATTACGCCATCTTACCCGCATACCCAGTTGAGCCAAGTCTGTGTGGGTGTGTGTTTTTTGACTGGACGGTCTTGTGTGTTGCGCTTTGAAGCATGAACTCTTCCGTCGTCTTCAACTCAACAAATTGTCCCCAAACGTCTTCAAAGATGAACCCGTACTTCTGGAATGGAGTCATTTCCTTATTGACGTAATTAGCAACGAGGACGTTCTTGAAGTTCTTCCATGCCTTTTCTGCCACTAGCAATGCGTACCGTCGCAGTGCAGGCATGGCATCTTGTGGAAGCTCGAATGACGCGAATATTTACGCACCCGTGTTATTGCGCCCTCATCATCGCCGTCTTCCATGATGTATAGGTGATGGGGATCCATTTACGCCCAACGACCCCGCACATGGTCCGAAAAGCTGCTGCAACCTTTGGAGGCGCGGTAGGAGCCCCATCATGCGGATCGATCGCCGTGATGGTGTATTGGCTTTGAGGCCTTTTACTAAGCCCTCTTGCACTATGTCTGCTTCTTTCTACATTGGGCGTGTCATCAGATCCCTTCGGCGTCGAGGATTGAGGAGACGCCATCTTGTATGATGCAAGGTTAAGCTACAGTAAGTAAGTTAAGAGAAGCAGATTTAAGAGAAGATAAGTTAAGAGGTACACATGCAATATCAATCGGACAAATTGAATGAAGATTGTATTATATTACTCTCAAATAAGGGTTGGTTGATGATTTTAAACCTTCAAGCTTAATCACGAATGGGCTAACAATTAATTCAGTGAATAAGGCCTTAAACCCTTACCATCTTAATATGCAGATTAAGCACTTGCTAACTGAATCAACAAAAGACTACCAGTTTAGCATTTTAACAACATGATTCTATCGTAGTACAACAACACTAGAACTGATCCACTCAATGAAGCACACCAGTAACAGTTAAGATAACAAAGTGTATGTAGCTAAGTATGTAAATAGCACATGTACTGATATAACAATCAAGATATAATCTAATCAGCATTTAAGCGTATGGTTCAAGGCCTAGTTAACAGAAATAAATGTTCTAGTCATTAGAATACCCATTATCATCATGGAGCAAGCAAGGCAACAAGAAAACGGAGGAGTAAGGGAGGAGGGCACCACAAATATGAGGGGAGACACCACATAGGGGGAGGGGAGACACCACCGTGGGGGAGGGCACGGCCGAGGAGGGAGGCGCTGCCGAGGGAGGAGACCATGGCCGAGGGAGGGCACCACCGAGCTAGGGTGAGGGCGCGGCCGAGTGGGGAGGGCGCCGCTGATGGGGATGGCACAGAAGAGGGGGGAGGGTGCTGCCGACGAGGGAGGGTACGACCGAGGGGGAAGGGCATCGCCGGGGGAGAGGGGCTCGTGATAGCTAGGGTTGCAATAAACTAAGTGTGCGCAGAATTTGGTGAAATGGCAAGTGCGCGATTTATTGAGTGGGGCGGGAAGACCTTTCCAAACGGTTCTGGGATTGAACCATTTAGGATAGAGTCATCCCAGACGGTTCAATCCAAGAACCGTCTAGATAAAAATGTTTAACCCAGATGGTTCAATCCTAGAACCGTCTGGGATGGGCCATTGTATTATTTTCTTACCATGCAAACATATATGTCATGTATTAAACTATTAATGATAATACATACATCTCATTTTGTATAATATACACCTGCTAATTTTAATCAATACATCTCAGTAATTAATACATGTCATTAATTAATTATAATACAGAAACACTTGGTATATATACATGAAGTCCTCATAATGACAACACTTGCTTATTCTTTTGTACAAAAATTAGCCCTTCGCGATGATCAATACGTGTGTAGCTAGCTTCCTCTGGTTGGTCTTCCTGGATTGTGACGCTGGTACCAATAGGAGGTAACTCGTCGAACTGATTGTATTCTTCCTCATCTACCACATTCTCGACTCCGACAATCCTCCTTTTTCCCTGAAGAATGACATGGCGTTGCTTGTTAGACGGGTCGGTTATATAGAAGACTTGAACAACTTGGTTGGCGAGAACGAATGGTTCCTTTTGGTATCCGACACGTTCGAGGTTGACAGTTGTGACGCCATACTTGTCAACCTTCACCTGCTACAGGTTAACCCAACGGCACCGAAATAAGGGGATCTTGAATAGCACATAGTCGAGTTCCCAAATTTCCTCAATGAACCCATAATACGAGCTCCTCATCAATCCAGCGGTATTCAGCACATCGATGCAACACCGCTGTTCTGGTTTGTGCTCTTCATGTCCTGATCCCTCATGTAAAATGTGTACCCATTTAAGTCATATCCTTTCCATGTTACAACCGTAAAAGTTGGCCCTTTTGCCAACCATGTCAGCATATCACCTAACGTGCTTCCAGTAATGGGTTGTCGCTCCTTCAGCCATCTGTTAAACTGAAGGTTATGCTGTCTGATGATCCAATACTCCTGCCGCGTCGGATTCTCTTGCCGTAGCCAATTCTTGTGCTCGTCAATATATGGGGCCACAACAGCCATGTGTTGCAAAATTATGAAATGGGCTTTCGCGCACGCAACCGGATTAGACGTGATTGCTTTCCTTCCGATGGTCACGATGCCCTGGTGAAGGAGAACGCGTATGCTACACTAGCCAAAAACAAAATTTTCTACACATTCAACCAGGATACATGCGAGTCAAAGATCATGGAGTATTACCCTTGGAGCACGTTAGCAGCGGAAGTAGAGTGGGTGAAGCCTCGCGTGCTCGAAACATCAGTCGTGGTCGAACGTATTCCGATCGCCTCGGCCGAAAGTGCTTGCGAGATCACCCGAGTGCTCGCCGAGTGGTCTCCGGACCGCCCGGTGCTCGCCAAGTGATCGCTGAGTCCTTGACGTCTCCTCGCCATGTGGTGCGATGCGATGGATGAAGATGTGCACGCGCAAGTTGGAGAGGGTGAAACGATCGCCGATCAGCGCCGAGGACGATCTGCAACCCGCCTCTACGGTATCCACACGTCCAGGGTGGAACGCCAGCGCCGTGTGCTAGCACCACGCCGCACGACGGCTAGGGTTTCGGCAAGTGTAGGGTCGACGGCTAGGGTTTCGTGGTGGGGAGAACCTTATGGTCACACACCCCCGCCTTTATATAGAGTGCACTAACGGCCTTCTACGATAGAAGCTCACTAGGACTCACTAATGGATCTTCTACAAAGAAATCCATTAAGACGCCAGAGATCCAAATCGTGTAAACCCACTAATGGATCCAATCCATCGGACATGATCCAACCCGTTAAGTGTGTGACCCGTTAGGTTCATAAGAACGGCCATGGCCTGAAACCTCTTTTCCGACCATCGAGACAACGATGGTTCCTAGCGAGGACATGTTGTCCCCGAATGCATTGAATGATCATATCGGCTGAACCTTGATATACTCATATACCAATCCTTTTGCCACGCGATACGGTCCAAAGCTCAAGGCAAGATCGTGCCATCCTTGTGATAGCTCGACCCATTCACTCGTCAATGTAATGGATATAATTCATGTTTAACACTTTAATCACTTTGGCATGGCCATGCACTTTTCCTTATCCATCCACACCGAGGGCCCAGATATCTCTCCGTTATCAAGGAGGGCAAATTCCATCTTGATCTCTTATATCTCACATCATGTTTCATGGCATACTCGTAAGCTACCTTTATAACTCCTATTACGGAGGCGTTTGATAGCCCCAAAGTATACAATTACACATGCTTTGAGAATCAATAAGAATCTCGGTCAAAGGATCGTATAGGTATACCACTCGAGACTACACTCGATGGCACTTCTAAGATAACAATCTCATCGGTGTCTCGAGTGGGTCTATCCAACCCCATGTTCTCTAACATGTGCCCACATTATTGATTTGATATCTCCATATCTATGGTATGTGAAACATTACCATCAATCAATACATGTGCCGTCGAGATCACTATTGTCCCACATAATGATATGTGACCAGGATCCTTTAGAATAATATCATATAACCAATGTGTTTCACAATTAAGTCATACTCAATAAACAAAGGAGTGACATTTATTCATGGAACTGATAAGTACATGAACATAGACGTATGATACAATCATCTCACATGATCGCCTCTAGGGCATATCACTAACACCCGGAGCCTCCCCTCATTGCGGGATCGAGGCACACCTATCGGTTCGACCTGAGCCATGTAATCCACGCAGAATTCGATGACCTCTTCGGTTGCATAACCTTCGATAATGCTACCCTCCGATCGAGATCGATTCTGTACATAGGACTTGAGAATTCCCATGTACCTCTCGAACGGGTACATGCTACGTAGGAACACAGGCCCGCACATCTTTATCTCCCTCACAAGGTGAACAATGAGATGGACCATGATATCGAAAAACGACGGAGGGAAATACATCTCAAGATTACATAGAGTTATTACCACCTCGGCCTACAGAGCATCAAGTTCTTCAGGATCGATGATCTTCTAAGCAATTGTGTTAAAGAAATAACACATTCTTGTGATTGTATCCTGAACCTTAGTCGGTAAAATATTTCTAATTGCCACAGGGAGCATCTGTGTCGTAAGCACATGGCAATCATGGGACTTCATGCCAATTAAAGTCAAATAATGCATTGAAACAAGTCTCTTCATGTTGGATGAGTAACTGGACAAAACTTTCACACCATGCAAGCACTGGCACAATTTGGTTTTCTCGGCCTTGGATAGACTGTAACAAGTAGGCTCGCAGTATGTTCGGCCTTTATCAGTCTCTTTCAGTGTTAACTCAGGTCTGATGCCCATATCGACCAAGTCAAGCCGTGCATTTATATCGTCCTTTGTTTTACCCTTAATGTTCAGTAAGAGACCAATCAAGCTATCACAGACATTCTTCTCTACATGCATCACATCGATGCAGTGTTGAAAATCTAGGTGCTCCCAATAAGGTAGGTCTTAAAATATTGATCTCTTCTTCCACATGCTAGTCTCATGGGTCCTCGATTTACGTCCCTTTCCTAGCACAACATCCAACTTCTTAACTATATCATGAATGTCTGTCCCGCTTAAAGGCTTTGGAGCTAAAGCGTCTTCGGTGGTGCCGTCGAATTGTTTCTTCATCTTGCGGTATGAGAGACATCTCCGAAGGAACCTACGGTGACACAAGTACACGGTTTGCGTGAATGATTTAGCCAAACACTCTCAATGTCATCCAAACAGTGAGTACATGCTTTGGCTCCTTTTGTACTCTGCCCCCAACAAGTTAGCAAGGGCAGGATAATCATTTATGGTGCAGAACAACAGGCAGCGCAAAGTGAAGTACTCTTGTTTGTGAGCATCCCATACCTGCACCCCAAGAGCCCACAATGTGTTGAGATCTTCCACCAATAGTGCTAGGTACACATTTATATCATTCCCAGGTTGCTTCGAGCCTTCGATGAGTATAGACATCAATATTTACTTTTGCTTCATACACAACCAAGGAGAAAGGTTGTACACACAGATATTTACAGGCCAAGTGCTATGACAGCTGTTCATGTTACCGAAAGGATTCATTCCATCTGTAGTCAATCCGAACCTTATATTCCTTGGTTCCACTACGAATTCTTCAAACCTCGTATCGATGTTTCTCCATTGCGTCGATTCAACAGAGTGCCTAGTCATTCTATCATTCTTACGCTCATCTGAGTGCCATCGAAGCAATTTTTCCTCTTTTGGGTTCGTAAATAAAAGCTTCAAATGGGGAATTATAGGCAGATACCATGCCACCTTAGCGGGAGGTCCTTTCTTCACCTTCATGCCCTCGTCATCATCATCCGATCTATCTTTACGCTTGTACCTGGATGCGTTGCATAGCAGACATTCATGCAAGTTTGCGTACTGTTTGTGGTACAGGATATAGTCATTCGAACAGGCATGTATTCTTTCTACTTCCATTCCCAAGGGACAAAGAACCTTTTTGGCTTTGTAGGTGGTTGTCGGTAACTCGTTTCCCTCTGGAAGTATATCCGTTAACAGACCTAACAGTGCCGTGAAACTCTTGTTGGACCAACCGTTGCTTGCCTTTAATTTCAGTAGTTTCAGCTCGGATGACAACCTTATGTATTTGGACTTGCAACCCAGGAACAAAGATTTCTCCAAGTCGTCCATCAAGTCCTGGAATTTTACATACACCTACTCATCACGGTTCCCTTCTGCATCCCATAACATCTGATCCAGATTGTCATCGAAAGTACAATCAATATCATCTAGAGTATCGTTGACTTCGTTGATGATATCCAGAGTGTCGTCGACTTCGTCCACGATGGTAGTACTACTTGGTCCCTGCATAATTTGCTCTTTACCATGACTAGTCCAACATGTATATCCCCTTTTGAAACCCCATATAATCAAGTGTGCTTCAATCTGCACTGGGTTTCGAAACATCCAGAGATTCTCATAGTCAATGCATGGACAAGGCATAAATTCCACCCCCTTGTTTGACATATCTTCCTCTGCAGCTCTTCTAAAAGCGGAGACACCATTAATGTACTCGATGCTCGCACGGTTCTCAACATACATCCAGCTTCGGTCCATTTACGCTACATATGTAACAATAGGTGTTAAACGATGAATTAAGTACTCTAGAAGTGCTCATATGCACATGTGCTACAAATAGGCTAAATTTCAACTTGCCGATTAACCTATATAGCTCCTAACATTGAAAAAGAATGAATAGATATGCCTGTAAGAACCAACTACTAATTTAGATCAAAAGGCACAAATGGATCTATATAAGGTTATAGCAAATGTGTCTACTTTACATCACAGAGAACAAATGGATCTACAACAAGCTAGATGTAGAACATAGATTCATTTCCCCCAAGTTAGATCTAAAATGTAATTCAAATTTGAAGTAATTACTAAGCTTAGACGACCTAGAGCACAAGGATCTACAATTACTACTGCAAATCAAGGGTCTCTTTCACTAGAAGGCCTCTCAATCGCAGCCACCTCAGATATATCTAGGAAACCCTAAAAATACAGGGGCGGTCGAGGCTCTCTGTTGTTTTATAGAAAACAAAATTGATCATCACAAACGGTTTTATTCAAAAACTGTTTATGATGACACCGACATCACAGATGGTTTTTGCACAAAACCATCTTCGATGTCTCTACATCACAGATGGTTTTTGGATAAAACGATCTGCGATTATGTCATCGCAAACAGCTTTATCTACAAACCATCTGTGATGTTGCTTCGTCTTCCCAATGCAGACACGCGTAGTGTTTTGAGTTGATCATTTCGTCTTTCGAGAGAATTAAAACCATCTGTCCAAATTCCACTTGGAAGACCGTGTTCCAGATGGCGTTTCATTTCCCCAGTACAGATCGTTAATTGCAATTCCGTGGCTATAAGAAGAGAGAGGCTGATTGGCCGCCTCTACACTCAATTGATTAGCAAAACAAAGAAATCCCCTTTGATCCGACGCCGCCATGAGCAATCAAATGAGCCCCTCCGATGCCTCATCTGTTGGCTCCGCTAGGCCTCCGACGAAGGCTCCGCCACCGCCACCGCCACCGCCTTCTCCTTCGACAAACCCTTCGCCTCCGGCAAACCCTCCCCCTCCGCCACCTCTGAGACCCCTGCAGGAATGGCTGCAGCACCACATCGATGCCATATCCATGAATCTGCGGCGCACATTACACTCGGCACGCTCGCTCCAGGTAGTGTCGGGCAAGACCTCCGCCCACCTCTGCCAGAAGCGCTGCGTCGAGCGAAGCGTCCCGCACCGCCTCCTCTTTAACAATGATAGCTACGACTCGTCGGAGGGCTATCGTGACGGCTAAGAGCTAGAGGATGACCCCGACAGAGCCGGGTCGAGCGAGGACCAGATGGTCGGA
The DNA here is from genome assembly GCA_036346375.1 of Guadua angustifolia. Taxonomy (NCBI): domain Eukaryota; kingdom Viridiplantae; phylum Streptophyta; class Magnoliopsida; order Poales; family Poaceae; genus Guadua; species Guadua angustifolia. The sequence continues at coordinate 25,289,039 of CM070522.1, forward strand.
GCGACAACTCCGACTCTGACAACGGCTCCGGTGATGACGAGTCGACTAATTAAGTAGTCTTTTTTAAACTTTTGTAGTTAAATTTTTGTATCCAGCAACGAACTAGTTAAACTTTTGTATCCAGTAAGAAGCTTTTATATAATGCAACAATCTACTTCTTATATTAATCTAGTAGTCTTTTGCAAGGCATGTTTCGCGTGTTTACTAATTTCAATTGATCATTACAAGCGGTTTGTGCATAAAAACGTATGTGATAAGGGAAACATCACAGACTGTTTTATCCGCAAACCGTCTATGAAGTTATACCTGTCATCACAGTTGGTTTGTCGATAAAACCGTCTGTGAAATTTCCCTCATCACAGACGGTTTTATCTACAAACTAACTGTGAACTTCTCGCTTTCATCACAGATAATTTGTGGCTGAAACCGTCTGCGATAATCAGATGTCATAGACGGTTTCAGCCACAAACCGTTTGCGATGTCCCCGAAACAGATCACAGACAGTTTTCTAAAAAAACAGTCAGGGATGACGTGTCTAAGATAACCCCTTTTGTAGTAGTGAGGACGCTATAGCCAGTGTTTCAAATTTTGTTTTAAAATTTTTCAGCACCCACTGAATTCGGTTATTTCAGAAATTTTGGTGTAATTTCGGAACAAAATTGTCGGACAAAAATTTGAACTTTTTGACAAAATTTGACTACAATTTTTTTTGGAAAAAATTTGAATTTTTAGGTAAATTTCAAATGAACCGACTGGAATGTAACTGGGACATGTATATTTCAGGATCCACCAAAAGAATTGAATTTTGGTGAAATTTAGACAAAATTTGAAATCCTGGCTAGAACTCACCATCGCCGAAGCCTGGGATGACATCCTACGTGGACAACACAAACCGAGCAAGTGAGGATTAAATAGTACATACTGATACTAAATACTACCCCCTCCATTCCAAAATATAAGGCACGCACGCATTTTAAGATTCAAACTTTGAAATCTTTGACCAATGATTTGTTTAACTATATAAAAATTTTGTGATATAAAAGTGATACTATTGAATTCATATTTAAAAGTACTTTGTAATGATAGTGATTTTGTTTGTATGAATGATATTGGATAAGAGAAATCAAAGGTCAAAATATAGTTTAGGAGACCGTACCAAGTCAAACCACGCCTTATATTTTGGAATGGAGGGAGTATGTACTAACTAGTAACTTGCAGCGGCAGGAACAGCTAGTAAGTAGGGGCGGCAGCAACAGCGTAGTGGCAGCAGGCAGCAGCAAAGTAGCAAGTAGTGGCAGCAGCAACAGCAAGTAGCGGCAGCAGGCAGCAGCAAGTAGTGAAGTACTACTTAACTAAGCGGTAGCAGCAGTGGCGTAGCTAGGATTTTAGTCATGGGTGGTCCAGCTTAACTTTTTTTAACAATATAAGTGCAGTATACCAACATTTAAATAAAAAAAATACCAAACACAATATGATCAAATAAATAGCTTTAACAACCATCGCGTGTACAGGAGTCGGCTGAGGAAGTCCTACGATTTTTTTTCCTACAGAAAAATACCTAAAGGCTAATGGACTGGACCAAGGTGGTCCGTGGCCCACCGGACCACCCTGTAGCTTCGCCCCTGGGTAGCAGCAGCAGCTAGTACCAGTACATAAGCAGCAGCATCTTGACCAAGATGGTGCATGAATATATCGATGCAATCGTCAATGTCGTAGGCCAACTCACGCACATTATCCCTCCACTTCTTCATCTTGACGTCAATATCATCCATGTTGCTAGCTTCTGCATTAGAGCGCGTTCATGCTACTTAGGTCACTCTTGAGAAACAAGGTCTCCTTCGGGACATGCTTTAGTACTAGCTTGTATATCCTCACCGAGCAGCATGGACAGCTTGGAGAGGAGCGACTTCATCACCCCTGTCGAAGAGCTCACCAATGAACCTGCCATGTTTGATCTCCTGCTCTCTTCTATATTAGAAATTGTGTCGTGTGGTGTGAGAATATATAGCGTAGCTCTTCCATCTTTCCTACTATGTATGTTCGGGGTAAGAGACTATTTACTATCTTTAGGAGGTACCAATTATCTATTGAGCTAGTACTAAAAGATACAAAAAAAAAATTAAAAGTAAAAGTACACCAAGAGATATAAAGAGTTTAAGATCAATTTGGTGGAGAGGTATTGGTACCTCATGCTACCTCCAAAGGATAATAAAACCTCTCCCGGGATAAACGATAATACCACGATACATGGAAGGCTGAAAGCTGTCACAAAGCTTTTTCTTAATAATCCTTGAACACAAACAACAAAAAAGGAGGAGAAAAGAATTTGATGAAACTAACAAAGAGATACAAAAGCCAAAAGAACAGACACCGTTGTTTCAAAAAAGGAAATAATAGACACCTAAGGAACGATGATCGTGGAAGAGATATGGACGTGAGAGAGGACACAAATAGCGCATGGCTAGAGATAGTAACTCAATATAGGAAGTGGCTATGGAGGTGCGTTGAGTGACCTGAGGGACTAAATACGAATCTAAAGATACTTAGTGGTGGAACGAGGAAGTGCAAAAGGCTATGCATACTACAAGCACAGGTATTACGATAGGAGCGACGACAACATACATAGTACAAAGTAGCTAAAAAGAGTGCAAAGAAAGCAGTGAGTGAAACACGGGGCCAGACTTATGAGGATCTTTATCAGAAGCTGAGTATAAAGAAGGGAGAGAAGAATTTCTCTAAAAGATGGCTAAACTCCAAGAAAGAAAGACAATCGATTTCAACCAAGTTAAGTATATCAAAGACGACACTAATAGACTTCTGGTGAAAGATAACGAGATCAAGAATTGCTAGAAAGACTGCTTCGATAAGTTGTACAATGGAGACAATGGAGATAGTATGATTGAACTAGATGATTCTTTTGATAACACCAATAGGGAGTTCGTTCGAAAAATTCAAAAGTCCAAAGTAAGAGATACCTTAAAAAGAATGGAAGTAGGTAAGGCGATGGGGCTTGATAACATTCCTATCGAGGTGCAGAAATGCCTTGGAGATGTGGATATTATTTGGCTAACTAAATTGTTTAAAAGTATTTTTAGGTCGAATAAAATGCCTAATGTGTGGCGAGAAGCACGTTAGTACCAATTTTCAAGAATAAAGAAAGCATCTAAAGTTATATTAATTACAGAGGAATTAAACTCATGAGCCACACAATAAAGTTTTGGAAGTGAGTAATTGAGCATGTTTAAAAAGAGCGACTAGCATGATGAAAAACCAATGTGATTTTATGCCTGGGAAGTCGATGTTATAGGTAATTTTCTTGACACGATAGTTGATGGAGAAGTATAGGGAGGAAAAGAAGGATATATACATGGTGTTTATCAACTAGAAGAAAGCTTATAATAAAATGCCAAGAAAGGTCACGTGGTGTGTGCTTGAAAAGAAAAATGTCCCAATAAATTACATTATATTAATTAAGGATATGTATGACTATGTTGTAACTAATATCAGAACATGGGATAGCTATACTATTGACTTTTCTATTAAGATAGGATTACATCAAGGATCAGCCCTGAGCCCGGCCTATATTTTTGTCCTAATGATTGATGAAGTCATGTGGGACATACAATGAGATTCCTTAGTATATGCTTTTTGCTAATGATGTGGTGCTAATTGATAAGAGTAAGGTAAATGTTGATAGAAAACTTAAGTTATGGAGGAAAATTTTAGATTAAGTAGGACTAAAACTGAGTATACAAGTTGTGTTTTCAACGGTGCTATGGCAACAGCGAGATTGATGAAGATGTGAGCCACAAGATATGAGTGGAGTGGTTAAAATGGCGCCAAGCATTGGGTGTCCTATATGATAAAAAAATCCCTAAAAAGTTAAAGGGTAAGTTCTATACAACGGCGATTAGACCTGCGATATTGTATAGAGAGGAATATTGGGCGACAAAAAGATAACATATATAAAAAATGAGCGTACAAGAGATGCAGATGCTACGGTAGATCTATGGTTATACAAGGCGAGATCGAATCCACAATAATAATATACATGATAGGGTTAGAGTAGCACCTATTAAAGAAAAGCTTGTTCAAAATCATCAAGATGGTTTGAATATCTCCAACAAAGGCCTCGTAAGGCACTAGCGTATAGTGAAATTTTAAATCATCTTGAAAACATAAGAAAATATAGAGGTCGACCGAGACTGATGTGGGAAGAAACAGTTAAAAGAGACTTGAGGGATTGGAATGTTTTCAAAGATTTTGTATTGGATAGGAGTGCATGGAAGTTAACGATCCATGTACCAAAATCATGACCTAAGATCAACAGTTTAGGGGTTTTATTGACTTTAAGTGGATGTCTTTGTTAACCCTGATCTGTTTGGGATAAAAAACCTGGTTAGCAACGGATACCTAAGGGTGGCAGCTGAGCCCTAGTTAATTCACCTGACAAACTTGCTGCGTAGTAAAACTTAAATTTCTTGTAATGAAAACGATCCAACTTCTTGAATTTATCCATCAAGAAATTATTCTCCTCCACCATCTTTTTAGACCAAGGTCGTTGAAACCAATGGTTCCTTGACGGTGACTTCTTCCAAGAATCATTTGACATGATCAAGGCTTCAAAAAGAAAACCAAAAGTTGCATTGTGTCATATGGAACTATTGATCGGTAGCTGCTGCGCTGGTACATGTTATGTACTTAGCTTTTGCCATTGTAGTTGTTGTGGCGTAGATTTTCTAGCCTTGTGTTGGCATTGATTTCACTGCATGGTATATAATTCAAGAGAAAATTTCATCTACAGCATAAATTTTGGTTTGATACCAATAAATACCACAAAACGTTTCTCCCTTCCAAGCAATACTACAGGGAGTGCTCAATTCTTTTAGGGTGTGTTTGGTTACTTGTACCAAATGGTATATGTATAAGATGGTTCAAAAAAAATATCATCTATATGTTTGGTTGCTTAAATGGAGCCATTTAGTCTTGAACAGTGTGATACAAATTTAAGAAATATTCTCTACAGATATTGAACCATTCTATTCACCCAAAACAATAAAACCAAATAGTATAAGACCATCCTATCCCATTCAACCTTATCCCACCAACTAAATACACCCTTTGTATAGCACTTCTGTCACTTCCCATTAGTTGTTTCTATTTTAATTAATTATTTCCCTACATGTTGATGTGGGATGACGATAATACCCCTGTGGGGCATACTGGCCAGGACACAAGTCCCAGCCATATTGCGATCCTGAGCTCACTTAATTTGCCAATCCATATATGACTAATAGAGGAGAGGCAAAGACGGGTGGATAGATATGCATGAAGGTGTTGAGGTGGCGGACGAAGGAGAACTTGTTGTGCTAAGACTATCACCAACGATTTCCCTTCCCACCCTCTGACGGGAATCCCTTCCCAGATTCCCTTTCTTTCCCAGAATGCATCTCTAACAGCATCCCTTCCAGATTCCCTTCCCATCCCTTCATCCATATTTTAAGCATATACTTTAACCGCCAAAGTTTGTACCGTATTTTATATGAGAGTGTACACTACAGTAATCCCGCAAATTAACATCGGCCAAAAGCCGACGTTAATTAGCAATTTGCCGATATTAATTGTAATTAACGTCGGCAAAACACTAATTAACGTCGGCTTTTGGCTCACGATAGTTAATCGACGTTAATTAGTTTAATTAACGCTCGGCAATGACGTTAATTACTAATTAACGCCGACCGCACACCGACGTTAATTAATGTCGTGATCGCCAATTAACGTCGGCTCTTTGTTTAGCCGACGTTAATTAGTAATTAACGCCGGCAGGCTGGCCGACGTTAATTAGCGGTGTTTTGTCGGAGATTTGTCGGACAAAACAGATGTTAGGTTACTAATTAACGCCTCGGTGACCCTGCCGACGTTAATTAGGCTAATTAACGCCGGTGACCCTTGGCGGCGTTAATTGGTAATTCGAGGCAACTTTTACCCTATTTTCATGTTTCGCCACACAATTCAATACATAATATAATCAACATTGACAAAGAATTCACACATCAACACATATAATTCACGAATATAAACAATCCAGCCGCAGTAACATGCATATAATCAAGTTATCGATCCATCATAATATCCAAATTGTCATAACATACAAAAAGGCCAAAGTGACACAACTACAAACGCATCCAAAAGTTCATTTGAATCATACACATCCAAAGTGACAACTATGAAACAATCTACAACTACGCCGCCATCTGGTTGATTGGAGTTCTAGCCGCTTGATCCGGAAGCAAAGAGCGCGTTGACAAAGTTAGTTGCATCGTCGGTTCCCTACACAAGAAAATGCAAGATTAGACAATAATATAAGAATGAATGTACCATAAGGAGACAAGTAAGAAACGAATCACGGATTCGCAGTCTTGCAAGTGTTGCAAAGTGAGTCTTCAGTAAGACGAGGACCCATTTGCCGTTGGTCCCTACATAAGGCAACAATTATAGCTAGATTGATCAAATTTTACTAGATTTACAAGTTTTGACAAAGTGAAGCTAGAATAGACTAGTTTTGACTAAGTGAAGCTAGAATAGGCTAGTTTACCAAACGGTTATCCAGTCTTGAATGATAGCATGCACAAAGGATGTTTCCATGTTGTAAATGTAGGCACAACCATTGCTTTTACATGAGCTAGCTAGCGATATGACCGAGACCACATTTTTCATACAATTAGTGTCAACTTCTCCTCTACAACCAAGAGACAAGCCAATATGTATAGCTCGCTTCTTGCCATTACAACTATCTACAACAGTAGCAATCTAGTAAAGAGGATGGCCATGGTTGCATCCTGAGAGTGAAAAAGAAGTAACATTTGTAACCAACTTCTCCTAAGTTTAGTGACGATGTGTTTTCATCTCGCCCCACAAAACATATGCTTATAAGTTTATCATTATTCGTTCCTCGCTACCACCAAAGAAACACAAATACTAGGAATCTCTCAAGAATGGCCATGGTTATCGTGTGAATCAAGAAAACAAAATTTTAGCATAAACATAACAAAGAAAAAACCAATTTCATAACTCTACTATCTGTGGAAAACATCTCATGAGTTGTATTTTGTATATCTTGATCGATGGAATATTTCGCTTTGGATAGTGAGTGTGCAAGCAAAATGCTTGAGTAGTTGAGTTCATACTTGATAATCTTCTTACCGGTGCTATGTATGTGTGAATACCGAGTTGCAGGGCGTCTTGGAGGATACATCCCCATTGTGGCGGTGGCGGCAAGGAGCAGTGGAAAGACAATGTTTTGCCCCATCGCCTGGAACATTGCCTACAAATACAATGTATAAGTATTTTGAATTAATATATTCTCTAAATGCAATAGATTGAAGACTCGGACTTACTTGAATCGCCGCTTGCTGTTGTGCCTGGTATGAAGCGTAGTACTCTTGCTGCGCCCTTGCATAATCATCACGTTGGCGTAGCTCCTCACGCAGCCTAGTAACCTCCACCTCCTGCTCTGAGGAGCGACGGCTACCAACCCCCGAGGTCTGGGACGAAGAAGATCCTCTCATTTCGACCACCGCCGAGTCGATCACTCCAAAGGAACATGAAGTACCTTCAAAATGCGTGACCACAAAGGCTTGAGCACTTGAAATTATGACTTCATGAAATTTTAGAAGGTATGACATCTCACCGTCCATGGGCCTTGCCGCCCACTAGCATGCACACTCGCCGTCAGCGGTTCCTTCCTCCAATCAGGTCTTCACCATGGCGCTTGACTATTTCTCGCCATATTTCTCCTACATAACCAAATCGGACACTTTAAATGGGAACGCAAATCAAACAACTTAATTTGAATTGGATCAAAATTGTGACCACTAACCACCGATCAATAGTCAGTCTGATCCGACAAATGCTCGAGGTGTGTCGGGTCTCGACCTTTATGACCTTCCACATACACTTCAATATCACTCAACAGAATAACAGGTCCGAGCCTCCTGTAGACATAAGTTAGGTGCATACATATACTTGGTAACATGTATTTTGCAAAAGATTGCTACTACCGGACTTACCATGCGCTTAGCTTTACGTATATGTCCATCGGCGCCATACGTGTGCTTTTGATTCTTTGCCTCGGCGATCTCGGCTTTTTTGACTTGGCGATGAACTCAGTGAAGCCCAACGCAAAAGAGCACGGTAAGCTTCTGGACGGTCCCCAACCATGGAATCATGACACTGCACAAAGATATTAATACATTAAAACAACATTACCAAGAAACGTTAAACTCAAATAGCTCCAATATTTGTTGTTTTACCGCCTGCATCTTCCTCGGTCAAGTAAGTTTACAAGACCCATGAGTCTGTTAATCCGCTGCCCTTTAACTTGCCTCAAGTAAAGATTTGTTGCTTGAATCCGAGCATTAGACAATGCATCTTTGGTCACCCGACGTGCATTTACATGGAAAACTCTACGAGCATGCTCCATGTTTGCACCGTCGATAGCAAACGATAACGCAACACGCAATTGTTCATCACAAAGAATAGTTAGAATAGTAAAGAATCGACAGTTGAACCAATACCAAGCGCACAGAGAATCTTACCCAAAAGTCACTCCAAAGCGCCTCGAGCATTCAAGTGCTCGGCATTAGGAGCAAGTAGGTAATGATCCAAACTAGTAGCAACAAATTGCTCGCCATTGGCCGCTGTGACCAACCCGGGGTAGTGCAAACGGCAGAGGTTAACTAGCACGTAGTTAACCTACCTATGGTGCCCTCTGCCGTCAAACCCCAAGTCATCCCATGAACTGCAAGACATATAAATGATATAGTTTCAGTTCGGAAAGAAATGAAATAAGACATGGTTTAGAAAATACAAACCTATCGCCAACATGTGTGATCACAACCTTGTCCTCCTCCCGTCTGGTATTTGGAGGGGGGCACAAGATGGCTCCTCCTAAACCTCAAAGCGGGCTCCTAGAGAACCCTGTCGTATCCCCACCCATTGGGTCCTCATCCCCTGGCCCACATCGGCCTCCCGATCCTCATCGATCCCGGCTACAACAACAATAATAATGAATGAATAAAGAAGATAATAATCAAATAAATTATGAGAATATAACATTCTAGTTTACTGCGTCAAGATCGGCCTCCCGATGCTCCTCAATCCCACTACAACAACAATAATAATGAATGAATAAAGAAGATAAGAATCAAATAAATTAAGAGAATATTTATCAAGATCAACATCCGTGGCGGCGCAGCCACTTCTTCCTCCGTCGTCTCACCTCGAAATAATACAAGACAGCTTATATTTATGTCATATTTATGTTTAGACATGAAGTACACATCAAAAGCTTAGTTACCTCTCCACTCTGCAAAGGAACATTACAACTCTTCAACTCAGGCTCCTTGGACTCAACAAAGCACACTGGCTACTTGCGCTTGGCGCTACTACCAAACAATTATTGGAAAAGAAATACTTGGACTTAATGGCCATGAGCAGCGTCACAAAAGCAAATTTGGGTCACTTTCGGTGTTCGTTCAGGCAATGACTCTTGAAGCTTTAAGTAGCTCAAAGAACTCCCAAACCTCACGTGTTGGCGGATCCTCCGAGTCTCGTTAATCTCTGGGCAAAGCTTCTAGCATCTCATCCATCCTATCGCCTACGCCCTATCATCTTCCTCTTCAACCGCAACCCGTGTCCTTGAGCACGTGACTCACCATGATGTACCCACAACTCAAAGCTTGGCATGAAACCGAACCGACACAAAAAGCGAGACATCGATTTCTTGTCCTAGGGGTGGAAATTACGGCACTTGTGCATGGGCACTTCACCTTAACAAGACTAGACATAGAAAGGCACGGTCGACAAAAGCGGTAGCCTTGACCGTCCACTCGATCGAGTGAGCCCCACTTTTCTCCCAACCTTGATACATCCATCGGTGATCGTCACCCATACTTGAGGCTATATAGGTTAAATCAATGATTATAAGGTTCATTTTGTTTCTATATATCACGACCCTACATCTATAGGAAAGGATATGTCCTAAACCATTCAAGAGTGGTGACAAAGCGATTTATAATGAAACTGCGAGTCAGAGATGAAATTCGGCAAGATAACCGCCGTTCTCCACCGCACGCCTTGATATGGTGCGGGGAGAACAACAGGTTATGACGCCGAATTTCATTCGTGACTCGGGCTCGTCATAAATACCGTGACTTTGTCATCCACTCCGAGGTATCCAAAAGGATAATTAGGACCAAAGACATCTCACATATGACACATGTGAGACATGCCGATCCGAAACGGGTGACGATAGGTTTCGTGACACTATGTGATTTCAAATCAAAATAAAAATCCGACGATAATCCATTACTCAAATATATATTTATAAGCACGTAATGGACTCCAATTAGAAGGTGGTTTGAGCAAAATAAAATAATAGCAGTTTGAGCAAAATGAAACATGAACATAATACGAGATATAACTATGAACAAACTATCCATAATGCCAGAACATAAGAGAACATCATGAATTCTACAAAGAATAAGCTTGTAAGCAAATAAACTCATGATCCGGCCGCAAATGAGCATGGCATCTAGTATGGGCAACAAACAACCTAAACAAACCAAAGATAAAGCTCATGTTTGATTTAGCAACTTTTGCTCTCAGATTTAATAATTTGATGGGTTGCTTCAAAGAAGCCCTCCAACACCAAATTTCACAATATATCACGTGTTTTATCAATCTGAAGTTAGTGAATCGATTCAAAGACCGCTTAAGAAAATTGACTCACTAATATTCAATTATGGATGAAAAGCTCTTGAACCATAGAATTACAATAATTTTGCCTACAATGGTGATGCCCAAATCGGTGAGAATAGAGCTCAGATTAGACCAGATGTCACAAGTTAATCAAACCACATGAAAGGAACTATTCTCTAGTTAGCATATCACTTGTACAAAGAAGAACAAAAGACTAATTGAATTTTTAGACACAATTATCTAAACAAGGTTTGAATCACAAAGAATAATCACTAACTAATCAGATTAATCTTGCCTCATTCAACTTAATCATCATCGAAAGCAAAGATAAGAGAACAAAACAAAGGCCTCTGATTAAGAAATCTGCCTCTAGCTCGATGGCTAGTCCTCAAGTTTCTCAATCGGTTCATCGAATCAACACTGCCGCTTAATTAACGTCGGCGGGGTTTTTGGTACGCGTTAACTAATTACCCCATTAATTAACTAATTACCCCACAAAGATTCCATAGAGCCATGCACGAGGAAGAGGACGCAGCGACATCGACCTTCAATCTTGTGGCCGCCGAGAGGAGGAGGATGCCAGGACGAGGTCGACGAGGTCGCCTCCGGGAGAGGAGGAGGACGCCACGGGGGGAGGTCGACGAGGTCGCCACGGCCCGGTGGAGAGGAGGTCGCGGCAGCGCGGCCAGCGGCGCGGCGGTGCAAGGCGGCGAAGTGGCGCAGCATGGCAGTGGCGGCGCGGCGCGGCGGCAAGCGGCGGCGGCGGCGGCGGCGGCATGTGGCGGGCAAGCGAGCGAAAGGCGATTTAAAATTTTTCTGGGCGGAATGGGCGCGGGCGAGCTAAACGCCACTTTATCTCAACAATTATCGTCGGCACGGGCATATGCCACGTCGGCGGCCGATAAGCGGCGTTAATTAGCTAATTAACGTCGGCCTGTGGTCAGCCGACGTTAATTAGTTAATTAACGTCGGCTTATTCCCTGGCCGACGTTAATTAATGTGGCCGACGTTAATTTCCCTGATTCCTGTAGTGGTATTTGACTTGTTTATGATGTATTCTGTACATTTTTGGGATGAAAAAATTAATTTCATAATAAATTCTCTTACTCTACATTTTCTTTCATGCTTTTCAAATATGCTAGCAGAGTTTCTTCATCCATCTACAGAAATAATATGTGTTATGCTGTCTACAATTAGAAAATATAACATATGTAGTTTCTGACAACCATATGACAACCACTGATCTCTTCGAAATGCCAACCAGTGCATGAATAAGGAATGAGAGCAGTGCAATTTAGTACAAGCAAAGCGAAGCGAAGCAATTTAACCTGTACAGATTGTTCATTATATAAGAATGGTAGGTTTCGGGGCGACAAAACACAATTTTCTTCAAAACGCCTCTCAAAAGTATCCTCACCGATGAAATCACTCCTACCAAATTCCAACTTTTTTTTTTTTTTTGGTTTCTAGTGGGAAAACAACTGATGGAATAAGCTGCAAATGATACACCTCCTTGACTTCAGTTTCAATACATGGAGTAGCACGCGGATTGATATAGAATACAGTCTAATGCAGCAGTTGACACAAAACTCATACTTCAAGAAGTTAAGCAGTCAAATCAATTAATTGTAACGACATGCATGTTAGCTGCTTATAGTCGCCAATTGATACAACTAGGTGGAAAAGCGCGCTACGCTGCGCCGGTTGAATTTCGATAGCATGCGCCGGGAAAATAAACTTTTTATTTTCGCAAAACCACTAACCGGTCAAAAATAGTCCAGAGGAAAAGGGGAAAAATTATCAGAGATGACAACATTCTTTTGTCGAGCCTAATACTTTACGTGTTCATCGAGTAATAATACATGTTCGCAAAACCACCCAACCGGTGAAAAATAGCCTAGAGGAAAAAGGCGAAAAATCTTCGATGAATCTGTTTTTTTGTGACCAAAACATGTTTTCGGGGTTTTTTGGCGGCGGAAACAATTTTTCGAGTTTTTTTGTTGCGTTTGTTAAAAAAATGGTCGTTAGAACGCCACGAATCCTCGTCGCTATAAATCTTGAGACGAATCTACATTTTTTTAAAAGACCCGATTATGACCGTTGGCAAATCCATAAGTTATACAAACCTTCGATGAATCTGTGTTTTTTGTGGCGAAAACATTGTTTTCGTTTTTTGAATGTTGAAAACATTTTTTCGGATTTTTTGTTGCGTTTGTTAAAAAAATGGGTCGTTAGGACCCACCGGCGATCCATGGACGAAAAACATTGTTTAGTTTTTGGGTGTTGAAAATATTTTTCCGATTTTTTGTTGCGTTTGCTTAAAAAATGGGTCCACTGTCGCTATAAATCTTGAGACGAATCTACTTTGGGTGGCGAAAATATTTTTTCCGGGTTTTTCCGGTAGCGAAAACATTTTCCCGAGAAAATGGAGAAAGGACACGAGCGTAAGCGAGGACTGGTTGTTATTTTTTGGACTGTTAGCTATCACGAAAAATTAGAAAAGGGCTTGTTCACGATTTGAAATTAACGGGAGGCTTTTACGTAAAATACCGCACTGTGGACCTAAGCGAAGAAAAAAAATATTTTTGTCTCACAAAAAATCGCGAAGGACCTATCCGTAATTTCGAAGAAACGGAGGGCTTTTTTGCAAAATGTCGCGGCGACACGTGGACCTTCCGGTTGCTCACCAATTCCTGCGGGTATAGGTATTTTTATTGATTTAACTTGCAACAAGCATGCCCTTTTTATCCAAAGCCCAAGCTAAAGTTCCAAGTATGTAGTCATGCAATGGAGGCAATGACTGTCTTTGTCAATCAGAGGCTCCGTGCAATCACCGTCAATCCAACTAAGAAAAGTTTCAAAAAAATTCTACAAGAAACGATTGGCGTGCACTGCAATCGGGGTTCCGTGCAATCCAACTAAGAAAAGTTTCAAAAATTCTGAAAAAATCATGGATGTACATCTCATCTTACCCCATCTACATATAAAATTTCATGATCAAATTCGTCCTATGCTAGAAGTTACAAAAAGATAAATTTCTGACAAACTTGAATAGTTCAAATGCACCTCAAATTTGTCTTTTTTGTAACTTCTAGCATAGGACGAATTTGATCACAAAATTTTATATGTAGATGGGGTAAGATGAGATGTACATCCATGATTTTTTTTCAGAATTTTTGAAACTTTTCTTAGTTGGATTGCACGGTGATTGCAGGAGCCTGATTACCTGGCGATCGTTGCCTACAATGGAACATGGGCGTCAATTGTTTCTGAAACTTTGTAAAGCAAGTCCCCAATCCCCAGGCTCTTCATGAGCATCAAACAGGAAGGCATGGCATGATAGCAGAATGCTGCATGAGTCCCCAGACATGTCTGCTATGCTCTCCTTTGCATGATGATGTTCCGCAGCCCCAAGCTTATGAAACCATGAAAACTCCATGAAAACTCCATAGCAGAAACCAGTGCAAAGCTTATGAAACCAGTGCATATGCATATGCAGTGCAGAGCTAATAAAACCAGGATCCACGCAGGAATGAGCTACTATGATCAATGCCACCTTTTGGTTTTTTAAAGGAAAAAAGTCTTCAGATTTCACTCGTCAACACATCCAGCAGAGTGCACTGGCTCCACCAAATTGCATTCATCCAAAATGAGGAGCGTGTTAATTGGATTACTAATTCTCCATCACATGGCAGTTTCATTCTGCTCAGTATATTCACTAATTAAGTCTTACCAAACTTTTTCCCTTCAATTTTTTTAAGTGCCCTTCAAAAAATTAAGTTGTACCAACTTATAAACAACTCTGAACTTTCAGCCTGGTACTGTTTCACTTCAGAGTTCAGAGAAAAAAACAACATATTAAAACGACTTCTTTTTGAGCTATGATAATATCTTCATTAATTTAAAACTACAAGGCCTTGATACTCCTTTACACAATACAACATAAAGAGAGAGCATTTATACCTCTATAACTGCATACTATAATATGATCATATCCTAATACGGTCAGGGGAAAAAATTTGTGCGCAGATGACTGCATACTATGGACCAAAGATCAGCTAGCATCAGATCATCATCTCCATTTGTAAAAGTGTTTTCGCATTGAATCTTCTAATCTGCAGCCACATTTATATTGCACCACATTGGAAGGAACAAAGTGCAAATCGACAGAACCAGGGTAGAGCCCTGTCACCAGCCACCCGGCAACAACCAACAAAAGTTTGAACCACAGAAAGCAAAACTGGCCGCTACTCTAAACGACCAAAATATGAATGAGATGAATTGTCGATACAGGTAGCAGCACAAAACGCTCGACTGCTGACATTCCTCACCGGTTTCCTTTGTGCGAAGCATGTGGGGTTTCAGGGTTTTTTGCCAACTAAATTGACTGAAGAGCTAGTTGATTATCTGAGTACTCCAGCGTTTTTTGCCAACTAAATTGACCGAAGAGCTAGTTGATTATCTGAGTAAACGCTCCACTGCCACATAAATATTGCACCACATCAATGACCCAACTGGTAGTATAACATTTGAGCAATTTTAGTTTTTCAAGAAGTGTGTCAAAGCTCTAGGTTTTATCACCTTGTAGATCAGATCGAAGAAGTACACTATGAGATCGAACAACTAGACTATCAGATCATCAATTTTAGTTATATCATTTGGTTTCACAAAGAAGAACAACTACACTATCACATCGAAGAACTTGATTGACTAAACAAAACCTCAGATCGAAGAACTAGACTATCAGATCGAAGAACTTGCACATCTAACAGATCGAACCTGTGGGTGAAATGGCGGCCACCCAGTACCCTAAACCAGGTAATCGACAGTGGATCGGAGCGCCGACTTCAAGCATTGACACCAAAATCCGGTCGCCATCACACATTCATCCAAAATGTCGCGCGGAAATTTCGGGGAAAAAACATACCTCGCGGAGACGCAGGTTCCTCCTCCGTCGATTCCGGTGAAGACCCCAACCGCCGCCCACTTCAGGAGACGCCGCCGCTGCCTGCTCCGCCAGGCGCCGTCGCTAGCCGTCGCGTTGTGCTCGTCGCTGCTGGCTCCGCCCCACTCCCTCGGTGCTTCCGACCTGGCGCGCGCACAACCGGCCGTTGCCTCTCCTCCAGTGGAGGCCAACCCCTGCTGCACTCCAAGGGAAGGGATGGCCCACACCTCAGTGACACGAAGCAGAGCCACGGCTAGGCCATCTCGCTGGCGGCAAGGTGAGGCCGGAGAAGGCTGGCCGGCAACTCGAGAAGCTCGAGAGCTTGGCAGAGTGCTGCTGGGTAGTGAAAAGATTGTAGGGAGCTACTTGATCGTTTGATGGCTTATATAGCTGAAGAGAGGCAGCGTGACAGTGGTATATGAATTGGGGAGGGTCTAATGGCGGACGGAGCTGTGCTTGATGGTGTGGAGTTGACTGATGCTAAGGCATGGTCTGGGCAGGGGTGAGCTGGGTTACAGGCGACAAGATACCAGTAATGGCGCCGCAAGAGTGTCACTAACTTGCGACAATTCAGAAGAAAGAACAAGATAACAGAGAGAAGAACAGAGATAAGAACAGGAGGAACTTAGATGAACTTGGAGAAGAAGCTAGAGTCCTGATCTTCCATAACTAATTCGACAGGCTTTTCAGTATTTAAACCTCTCCGCAGAGACCCCGACAGGTGGGCCAATCAACACATGCAACAGCAAGTCTTTACATGCGCACACAACAGCGATAATAGCACACGCAACACTGTAGCCCATCCGGCAAACAACATTCCCCTCCCCTTAAAAACGGGCTTGTCCCCAAGCCGGCGCCTTCGGAAATTGATGACGCAGATGCAAGACATTCTCCTGTGGCCAACGAAGATGACAAACCGGACCATCGGATTAGCATCAAGAAATTGCTGACCCCTTGTTTGATAAGCCGGCGCTCGAGAATCTCCACGAATTGGTTGTCTGACCACCTCAATGCAATGGACAGAGATCACCAAGACACATTTGCGAAGAAGGAACATGCCGCTTGAGCCGGGAGACATGGATAACCGGATGGATCTTACATCCTCTGAGCAGATCCAACTTATCACGCCAAGAACCCACTCGCCACAATAGTGTATGGACCATAGAAGCGAAAACAAAGTTTCGATTGCTTGAGTGGCTAATGATGTCTCGAGCATAAGGTCTGCAGCTTGAGGTAAACATGATCCCCGACAAGAAACTCTCATTCGTGAGCGAGACTTGTCGACTTGTGATTTCATACGCAAAGCAGGCTCTCTCCAAGTGTTGTTTGAGCAATCTGCATGACACGCTTATGCTCATCCAACCACTCCTGAACATCATGAATTGCACTAACATTCACATTGGATAAACCAAAGTGACGGGGCGGTAGTCAGAGAGCACTTCGAACGGAGATTTCTCAACAAATGGTGAAAAGTGGTGTTGTACCGAACTCCGAGAGGCGATAATCGAGATCAGCGCTTAGGGCATGCATGTACAAAACATCGGAGATAAGTTTCCACATGCGATTCAAACGTTACGCTTGCCCATCCGCTTGAGGATGGTAGGCGAACTCATATTGAGTTGAGTATCGACGATCGGAACAACTCTTGCGTAAAGAGCTAGTGAACACCTTATCTCTGTCGAGATACAATAGCGATCGGAAGCCCATGAAGTTTGTAAACTGATTGAAGAACACTTGAGCAACTTGTAAAGCCGAAAAAGGGTGCACCAAGGGCAAGAAATGGCCATATTTTGAGAACTTATCAATAACCACCAAAATGGTTGTGTACTTGTGAGATGGAGGAAGGCCCTCAATAAAATCCATGCAGATTGTATGCCATGCTCAAGGTTGAACCCACAAAGGTGAAGCAAACCCAAAGCTTAACATGCTCAACTTTGGCTTGTTGGCAAATGGCACATTCTCGCACATATATTGGATCATCTCTTTCATTTTCGCCAAGCAAACATCATTTTCACCTTGTGGTAAGTGGCTTGTGCTCCCGAGTGCCCCCCTATACCACTCTTGTGCGAGCTTGAAGAATATCTTTGTTGAGCTAGAGGATTACCTCCCACCCAAATTTCATTTTTATTGTTATGAACATCATAGACGAGAATTTTCAAAATTTTATGGTCGACAACAACTCATGTTATGAACACTTAAATTATTTGTTGAACATATATAAGGGCACATACACCAAAGTTCGATGAGAAAATAAGCAATAGATTAGATTATATTAGAAGGACATTACAACATGGATTTAAATTGTTGACGAACTAACTAGAAAGCAAGCGTTCGTCATGGTGGAACAAATGATCGTTCCGCCTATCGAGGTACAGCCGAGAATGATGTAAGACATTTTACGCATATTACGACCGTGTTAATTTTGCGATTTGTTATCGGACACCGCCGATCCCTACTATGAAAAGAACTTCATGGGGATCCAGCATCCTCCCAACTATCGCCGATTGGGTGGCCTATGCCGTCGTCTCGGTGTGTAACATTTAAATTTTTTTCTTTTTATGTGGATTTACGCCTCCCATATGGGCATGTCATCCCTATTCCCGACGTCCCCTATGTTAATACCACTCGGGTTCCGGTTGGTCTGCAAGAGCGTCAAGGATGTGTTGCGTCTTTGCGGACCTCGGCACTGCTTCCCTTGTCCCTTCTTCTTGAGAGGAGGAACCCTCTTGCACCTCGGTGTGTTGTCCGTTAGCGGAGACATGCGGAGACGCTTTGCTCTGTTTATTTCGCTCAGACTCCACTATATGGTGCGGGAGGTGTGTGTTGGGCTTATGCTTGGACAACCGAGCGTGCCTGTAGTCAATGCAAGATGCCGCTTTGGTGGTTGCATAACACCGTAGGCGTACTCGAGTCCGGCTTTTACGGGCGGTAGTGGCACCACGTAGATGGTTGCTCCCCGTTATCCCATGCAAAGTTGCTGAGATGTGGGTGGTACATCTCGGGTCCACCCATTTGAAGTACCAAGACTTTGTTCATCCTCGGCCAAGGGCACCCGGTAGAATCTCGGTCCGCTAGATCACGTGGCGGTATCAACCACCGCCTCCAGACCATGTCACATAAGCGTCGGGGCTTTGGGTGGCCCCTGGAGGAGGTTCCTCCTTTGACTTGTTGATGTTTGCAAGTGTCCTTTTGAACTCCTGTGCGATGAACTGGTTTAGAACTATTACTTTGTGAGTTCAACATGAGTATGTCGCATGAAACTCACCGATCGATTGGCCCCTTGCACACCGCCCTAAGCTCTGGTCGATCTAGAAAAGGACATATCTGGCGGCCTCTCCCGGGTGAAGTTCTCGGCGAAGCGGGGTAGTTGTCGTGGCGGTTGTTGAGAAATTCAGAGTCACGTCATTAGGCCCGTCGATCCATTGGAAGAAGCAACACCGCCCTCGTCTTTGAGAAAAGAAAAAACGATGCATGAGATGGTAGTGTTACCTGTAGACATGTGGGCGCCATGGGTTTACCTCGTCACGTGCGGAACGCAGCGATGAAATAGCGGCGCCGTCTCTCCATGGGTAGATTGCATCATCTTCGCCGGTAGGTTGCAGTCGCATTTGGGTCGGGGCAACTCCGGCAGAATTAGGGCATCGACGCTACTGGCATCCGGATATTCGGGCGGAGGACTTCGCTTCTTTGAAGAGGCGATGAAACGACATTGTGTCCTAATTTGTGTAGATTCAGCTGACGTTGATTGCTGGTTTGGCTGTGTTGGATGTCTACCCTTCGGCCATGTTTTATAGTGGTGGTGAGGGGTTACTCCAGACGACGTGTCACCCATCATCAAAGCTGCGTGTTGTCGTTTTAGTCTGAAAAGCGGGGTGCAGCGTGTTGTCGTCTCAGTCTGAAAAGCGGGGTGCAGCGTGTTGTCGTCTCAGTCTGAAAAGCGGGGTGCAGCGTGTTGTCGTCTCAGCCCGAGCAGCGTGGTCCAGAGTGTTGTCATTTCATCTGGCAGCGGGTGCGGCGTGTTGTCGTCTCTGCGGCAGGCGTGGTCAGTGTTGTCTTTTCGATCTGGCGAGGGCGTGGGCGGCCTGACAACGAAGACAAGAACGCCGCGCAGCTGCGGCGTAACCTCGCCCGAGAAAGCTGTTGTGTGCAGCGTGTTGTCGAATCGATCTGAAAAAGTGGGCTGCAGCGTGTTGTCGAATCGGTCCGAGAAAGCTGCAACGTTCGCGTTGTCATGTCGCATTGATATCGAAAAGGTAAAAAAAGCGTGAACATCACTATTAACATTGTAAAACAGTACGAACAAAGTAACAAAGCGAGAACAACACTCTAAACAATGTAGAATAGTATAAAGTCAGTACAAAAGTAGGACAACATCCTATCAACGAGTCCCTAGTCGGCCCCACCCTCCTCGACGACCCTCTTCGATCCCCTCGTCTTTGAGGCCGGTGCATCGTCAAGAGGCGAGGTGAAGCGCTGCGATGGCCCTTTGCTCTGCGATGGCACCGCCCGCCGTCAATCTGAAGCAAGTATGTTATTTGCCGGTCGGCGGTCGCGGGAGGCAACGTGTACCGAAGGTACAAAACTCCGGTGCGTGAAGCGTAGCGGTGCAGAGGGCTGCGTCGCTTCGTCGGTGCGAGGCAAGCGTCTGGTGTGCACCAATGAAGAATTGGTCGCGAAGAACTCACCGCTTTCGGCGTGGCCCGAGTCGTCGGACCGAGAGCGTCCTCCACCCTCAGCGTAGCTGCGGCGTTCGGATAATACCTTTTAATTGTAGTTACGTGATGCTAAAACTCAACGTAAGTAGCTCGACTTACGGCGTGGGGACCATGGTGCGGCGCGTGGTGCTGCCGGCCGGACCCTCCACCCACGCTGGGCCCGGAGGCAAAGGTGTGGAAGCGCACTCGCCTCCATTGTGTAACGAGGAGGGGTCATTTGTAGGTGTAGTAAACCTGTGGCGTCTCGAGTGGCGCGGTCGATAGCGTCGGCGTGGCGACAAGAACCACTGCTCCACGATCTGGCGGCCGTCCACCATCGTCCCGGGCCTCGCCATCTCGTCGGCGAGATGGCAACTCCGCCCGTAGCTGGACAAGACATCGGACCCGTCGTGTGCGGCTCCCTAGCGTGGTCCACCCGCCACACACGATAAAGTGATATGCATATGGACATAGCGTTAAGAATCTGAATGTAATTTACAAAATTAATACTTACCATGGCGTGCATGGCCGCTCTCGCTCGCACGGGTACAAGTCAACCACGCTAGGAGCGTGGCGCGGCCGAGCCTCCGCCACCGATGAGGAGACGAACACGCGTCCGGCACGCGTGCCGGTAGCAGTCTCGCTTTGGTGGGACGAGTCGTCGTAAGGTGTGGCCTCATCGACGACGTCTTCTTTGCACCGACTCCTTCAAATACCACGGCTCCATCCTATGTAGCAAGGTGGGCGGGCTCTTGGAGGGCCATGGGTGGCGACCACGAAAAGAAATCGAAATTATTAGACATACGACGTAATTATTTCACATATTTTAGTTCGGATAACTCACGTGTGTGGTAGTCGGTCCAACGAAGAGTCAAGGAGTGACTTTGGGCTCGGGTGCTCCATCCCTACAAGTAAGCAGGAAAGCAAGATGCGATTAGTAATGTAAATCAAAAAATCGAAGAGTTGGACATAAATAAACAAGCGACAAACATATTACGCAATTCAATACAAAAACATGACAAAAGGTACAATCGTAGATAAAGCGATATATATTACGAAATTCAATACAAATTACATAATTCACTACATAAACATGATGGAAGGTCCAACATACTACTTAAATACCTAACATAGGATAAAATGGTACATATTACACAATTGAATACACATTACATAATTCAATACATAATACTAAGGGCATTATGTTGCCTTGTGCCCGTACTCACATGCTTGAGAACACCTCCTAACAGGCCACCCACTTGATTCATCCATGTCATTGCGAATGCGCCTAGGCTATGGGCGGCCACCTACTGGTGCACACCTCCGTAAATTTGCATCCGGTAGACATATGCGCACATCTGTGTTAATGGTAGTGAAATCACCATGTGCTCGAAAACCACGGAACTCACCGGACCAGGTGTTGACAGCATGACCCTTCAGGTAGAAAGGGGACACGTACTGCGCCGTGCTCATCCCAATTTGACCACAAGCTGCGATCACATGCGAGCAGGGAATATGAAGAAGTCTTGGCTTGTTGCAGGTGCATTCACACCATCCAGTGGCCCCTTGGCCTAGGTTAACCTCATGTGTAATAACCGCTGTGTCGGTTCCCAATCCCCCTTTACACCGGAGAGTCACTTCGAAGCGGTACTCAGTGACTCCGAAGCTACGCACCATATGCAGCTGAGCTTTACTGGTGCGTTCCTCCATGTAGGCCATCATCCGCGCCTGATCTGGCGTTTGCAATGTCGTGGCATGCGATCTGACCTCGCATGCCTTTTCCGAAGTACCCAACGATGCCGCGTGCGGCATGCCTTCGGGATGGCCACAAGTGGTAGCGACGCAGCCTCGATGACCCAATTGTAAACCTCGGCTATATTCATTGTCATGACACGAACTGTTCAAACATATCGATTAGCACGATAACTCTAATTGTTCAATCGTCACGGCTATTTTAATTTAGTATACTAACTGGCGCCTCCGGTGTCATGGAGCAAAGCCCACTTCTCCAGCAGCTCGCCTCTATCCAAAGTCGAGAAACACTTAATGTTTCTTGACGATCGTCTCCTCAGATTTGGAGGATCGAGCGCTCCGAGGGGTGATAGCCTTTTGGGTGGGCAATCGTTCGGCGTTGCTGGTTGCTTCTTCAGCTCTTCAATCTGTGCGGTAGTGTGCTTGTCCAACTCGGCCAATATCGCGTTGAACTTACGTGCCTGGTTCTGCTTGCATAACCTCTTAAATAGGTTCATCAGCTTCTTACTCTTGAACCGCTGAAAAATTTGCTCCCAAATGTCTCATGCACCACATTACGCATGTCACGCCATGGAAAAAGGCTCATCAAGGTCCTCCTGTAGAGTCTTAATTGCCGAAATGATACCTTTATGGCGGTCATGGATGATGCACACGTTGGGCCGATCACGAACTACCCCGAACTTCAAATGTCTGAAAAACCACAGCCAGCTATCCCGGTTCTCACCCTCAACAAATGCAAAGGCCAATGGAAGTATGTGGTTGTTCCCATCAATTGCAATTGCCGTTAGAATCTGCCCCTTGTATTTCCCAGTCAAGAATGTACCATCGACGCCGCAATGAATGGACGGCGATGCACGAATAGCGCAATGCAAGGACTCAAGATGAAAAAAGCTCGGCGAAATATCGAGACCCCGTTACCATCCGCTTCACTTTCTTCAAAAGCGGTGTACGTGCCCGGGTTGGTTTCCTTCAAGACATCAAGCACACGAGGTAGGTTACAATACGAAGCCTCATATGTGCCAAACCTCTTCTCTAATGCCTTTTGCCGCAGACGCCCGAGCCATCGAGTAACTTATCCGGTACTTAAATGTTCTCAAGATTGCTTTACGAATATAAGAACACTCAATGTCCCGCTTCTCGATGATCTCATTGAACATCACGCTAGCGATTACACCACATTCAAGTTGCGGTGTTTCACCGAACATTTTCTAGTCGCATGTGTGCCCATCTACTCGTGATGCAATCCAAAATGTCTCGCACTTGACATAAGCATGTACTGAATTCACATCCTTCCGGTTCGCATTTCACGTATCTATCTCGATGGACAAAACAACTCGAACTCTCTCTGCTGCGATAGTGCCCACACCTCACCGCCAACTTCAACTCGTAATTGTTTGCGAAAACTTGATTCAGTAGAACGGCATTGCTACCATACTCCCAACGCGACTCATGCCCCACAAAACTTCCATACTAGCTTTGTTTTTCTGTTCCACTCGTCGGGGATGGGTACATCCGTTGCCCAGTACTACTATGCATTTCATCATCTCCTCCTCTTCCTCATCTTCGTCGATGTCATCATCACACTCCAACATTTCAGCTTCATCTTGCCTCGCCATATGGTCCACCAACCCAATTGATCAACAATTTGCTCGATTTCCTCCCTTCATCTGCCTCGACCTTCGCGTGTCTTGCATCCTGTTATCATCCTCCTTGCTACCTCGGTAGGCACCACTACTGAACTTGTTCATTTGTAGCCAACGTCTTGCTTTACGCCGCTAATAATCACCTCTTCTCTAGGGCACTTTGCACAAAGGCATTACACATTCAAGGCTAGATCCTTGCACCACCTTAACCATTTACGCCACAAGTCGTCCGATCTATTTTCTTCAACTCCCACAGAGTGGGTCACCCTTACTACGCGTGAATACGACTTGAATGGTATGAGTAAACACTTGCATCGAGGAAAAATATTTGGTCAACCAAAGCTTTATATCACGGATGCTAACTCTATCGAGACATAAGTGTTCGCCATTGTATTTACAAAACTGCTCAAATCAACACCATTTTGCCCAATTTTTATTTCACCGTCGCCATAATATACCTAAATTTCACTTGCATCCGACATTCTCATGACGACATAAACAAAATTAATTTCTAGATCACCGCTAACATTTAATATCACTAACTAAACAAAATTAATTTTTATAACACTCGTAACATGTCATATCGCTAACCTAAACTAAACAACGCTAATTAACAAGAATATCTAACTACAGTGACAAAATTTTATCACTAATTAACAAGAATATTAACTAATTAACAAGTAATATCACGATCGAGAATATTACTAACATTGAATATCTAAATCGCTAATATTCTCGCTAACGTTGAATATCTAAATCGCTAATATTCTCGCTAACATTGAATTTCTAAATCTAAATCGCTAACATTGAATAGCTAATTCACAAAAATATTAACTACACATCTAATTATTTATAATAGCCACTATCAAATTAAAAAAAATTACAAATCGGCAATTTACCTTCTTTTTCTTCTTCTTTCTTCTTCCTTCTTCTCCCTCTTCTTTCTTCTTCTTCCTCCTCCTCTCTCTCTCTCCACCTCTCCCTCCCGGCGCTCTCCTCTCTCTCTCCTCCCTCTCTCTCGCGCTCTCTCTCTCTCTACCACGCTCTCTCTCTCTCCGCGCTCTCTCTCCCCTTCCTCTCTCTCTCCCTCTCCTCTCCCTCTCCCTCTCTTTTCTCGCTTGTGGCCTCGCTCTCGCTCTCTTTTCTCCGATCGGCCTTTCGGTTGATCGATCTCGCGCGCAGTACTAGTCACGATTAGTCGCCACACCGCTCGGCGACTACTTAGTAGTCGCCACACGCTCAGCGATTACTAGTAGTCGCCAAGCGGCAGCTACTACTAAGTAGTCGCCGAGCGGTGTGGCGACTACTCCTGACTGGCGACAACCGGTCATCACCGGGGGCGACACGCTGGAGGATGCGGTATAGTCGCCAAACCGTTTGGCGACTACCCTATTATCGCCAAACCGTTTGGCGGCGACCCTATTATCGCCAAACGGTTTGGCGACCGGATATTATTTCTGTAATTTTTTAAATACCTGTATTAATGTCGCAATTTCGAATTAAAATAATATTATTTAAAAAAAATTCTTGTAACAACTCTGCTGAAGTTGTTAGCTTTTGGTATGTACTCGGTTCAGGGTATAAAGCCCATGCTGGAATGAAATGTGATATGAATTCTGCAGTATTTCCATTAGTCTTATACCCTAGATAGTAGTCTAGCTAGTTTTCTTTTCCTCTGGCGTTCTTGTGTGCGACTGCTTGCTGATCTCAATCTGGCATATAATCCTTCCGTCAGTTTTGGATCATCTGTTCTCCAGTTTGAGTCCGGATTCATCTAGGGTCCTGACACTACTGTTGGCTCGAGTTGTCGACAGTTGAACCTTGACCGATTGATTGCTTTCATGCCTGCCATAGTTCTTGAGGAGGTTAGGTTTTGCTGAGCCGCAATTATGTTTCGCATTAGGCTATTGCTTGCCGCTGACTAATTCATCGCTCTCTTCTGCTAGCATCCAGGAACTACCATTGTGACGGATAGTGCGGCTTCAGATGGCCTGGCTCTATTTACTGAAGAGATACTTGGCAGGTGCTAGCTATATATTGGTGTTTTGTTTGATTACAAGATCATTTGTTTTTCCTTTTTCACTTCAGGACGGAAGCATCATCATTTCAAGCTAGGGTACAGGAATGTGACACATGGGGTAATTCATCTGGTTAGTTTCCACTTTCTGTGTAATTCATGTAGCCCTGAAGCAGGACGAAATGTAAGTTATTGACAACCTTTCAGAATTTCTATTGGTGAGGAGTCACATTTAGCCATGGAGCGCTAAGAGAATCACTGCCTCGATGATGGAGTATATCTTACGGTAAGGGCCCTTGTTCTGCTTCATGCATTGAACTTTTCAAACCATCAGATTATGTGGGAACTGGACAACCCATATTGCCATTTAATACATAAGGCAAGTGCCCTTTTGTTACCTGACCAAGATGGTTAAATACAGCAGATTTGCATGCACCGGTTACATTTGATCCCAAAAAAAAAAAAAAAACTGTGTGCCTATCCCTATTCTGAGGATAGCTTCTCCTTTTTACAACAGCTCCAAAGGTAAGGCAGTGTCTTAGTTTCTGATGCGCTGTATTCCATTTGACCTAGTTTTGTCGAAGACTAGAACATCTTACTCTTTACAATATTACCTTCAGACTTATCTTTTACCTGTCATGCCTCTTTTACAAGCTTTCACCTTCATATTTGCCTTTTATTTTTCCTCAGGTTCAACTTTCAAATAGACTTGTTACCGCCAGAACATCAAATCCAAACATTGGTACTAAAGTTTTGACTGATTGATCAAGGACCTTGAGGAGTATGCTGTGACAGTGGAGATAAGATCGACGATTGATCAGAACCATGCAGGTTTGAAAGGAGGGTACGTTAAACTCTTAGCTTGCATTTATTTCTTTTCCGAGAAAAGTGCTACTACCAAATTGTACATCACTGCACTGTACAGTTACTTAGAAACAAACTTTCCCATTTCAGTGGTCAGTTAGGGCAGATGACATGAGAGGAAAGTTAATTCCAGACTTTCTAGCCCAAAATTTCCTGGAAATGAAAGAAGAGTTATGCTAGAATATGTGAATGGATCATGTTCAAGTCTACAACGGTAAATTAGTTTTATTTAAAAAAAAATATGAAGTTGCCTCTTCTACTTTATTCTGTGTAAGCATACATTTGTTAATCCTGCGATTTCATCTACATAGGAAATAGATGCAATGATTTGATTAAGGATGGTTCATTTCTAAGTTCTAATCCACATTAAGGAAATCTGTGTCTTGCAAGAATAGGATTGGGGGCATGCCTACTCTTCATGCCCTTGGATTATTTTCTAAATGTTGGGGATGGCTATAGCACAAACTTCTAGCTATAATGTTTTCCTCAAAGTTTCCTCACCCTACATTTTTCCCACTCAGTTCTTATTTCAGGTTACTTGCTATGCTGCTTACTATATCAGCTTCTTTTTTGCCTTATTCAGATATACTGCCTTTATCGGCTTCTTCTTTGCCTAATCCAAATATACTGCCTCCCCAATTGTGGAATACACATCTTGGTATTTTTATCAGAGGCCAGTGATGGGCAAGGATTGTTCCTCTCAAGTGAGTCCCTCATCTAGAACTTAGAGAGATCCAAGGCCATGTTAAAGAGATCCACCCAGAAGAAAATGGTGAGAGATATGGTTCCGCCTGGTGAATCATGTATTGGTACATGTTGTGAGCTTAATTTACATCATGTGTATTATTAGGGCAAATATCATTTTGCTCTCTTGTATTTATTATGCTCTGCAGATTAATTTGATGGGCCAGCTTCATCTTTTGTTCTCTGTTGTGACTACACTAGCTCCCCTCCCCTTCTTTACTTGCCACAGTAGGCTGTATGTCCATGCCCATAATATTACATTCTGTTTTCCTGAAATTACTTTAAGGTTTAAAGTTTTCCATGCTTCCATAACATCGAAAATTATTTCCTTTCTGAAGGTGGTGGAAACAATTCTGCTCCAGCAGTACCACTTGTTGCTCTAAGAACTCAGAATGGGACTATTGAGGTTGTCTATGTTTTGGCTAACGCAGTTTCTGTCAGCTTTGCTGTCAATAGCAATGCCATCAAAGGATTAAGATGGCTTGGAAACTCACGTCTTGTTTCATTCTCATATAATCAGGTGCTTCCATGTTCTTACAATTTCTTGCTCTTGTATATTGTGAATTGTGATTGAAAATCAGTTGTTTATCTACTTTGTCAATGGGGTTACCAATTCACTCGTGGCAATCAAAGTTAATAATAATGATGCTCTTCTTGTGACTAGATGATTGGTTTTCAGTGCTGCCTCCATGTTAGTTTTCTCGTTGATTTGACTAATACAGGTTAATGATAGAAGTAGAGGGTACATAGATAAGCTTGTTATCACATGCCTTAGAAGTGGGCTGAATCGCTCATTCCATGTACTCCAAAAGCCTGAACGAGCACCGATAAGAGCATTGAGGGCTTCTTCACCTGGAGGGTTGGTTTTATGTTTTTGACCTATGGTGATCGCTTTTATGTGCCCATAACTGTTTTTTACCATTTACAATTGAGTAATATAAATCTCGGTACATTTGTTGCCACTATATTTGTCATGATTTCTCGAGCATAATATTCTTTCCCAGGTACCTTCTGATTCTGTTTCATGATGCTCATGTTGAAGTGTGGGCTATGACAAAGAACCCCATGATGGTATTCTTTTCTCTGCCTATATTTATGCAAACTGAAAAGCAATTATCTGTTCTTTCAGGTACTTAGGTCAGTTAACATCACCATGAATCTTGACATAAGCCTTTATAATATTGACTTTCAGAGTCCTAGATATTATACAGATGAATTTGGATGCATCCTTTTAAGTAGCTCAACTTTGTACTGTGCATTGCAAATTACATAAACAAATTCCCAGCAAGAATCAAGGTTACGGGCTACGGCCATTTGTGCTTTCTAACTGTAGTAGACTTTTTCGTAGCTCTAGAGTGAACCCTTCTGTGGAATGCGTAATTGTTGCTACATAAACAAATTACCAGCAAGAATCAAGGTCACGGCCATTTGTGCTTTCTAACTGTAGTAGACTTTTTCGTAGCTCTAGAGTGAACCCTTCTGTGGAATGTGTAATTGTTGCTTACTTTGCATGGTCATTTGGATAAAGACAAAAAAGATCAAAAATAGTAGTGGTTTACTATCATGCGTCCAGAAATACATAAATTATCTATCTCAAAAATTATCATTTGGTCATGTGGTTAAATTTCTGGTTTACATAAATTATCTATCTCAAGTACGTCTCCAAGAAATTAGGAATTTTATTTGTACTAAACTGCTAATGTCATAGTAATATCGAAATTTGGAATAAAAATTATTAATTGGATTTGTATACGAATTTCAACCAAAAACTGAAATTCAGAGTAAAAATAACCACATGAAAGAAAAGAAGAGTAACTACTACTGGCTTAGTAGGTTAGTTTCTTACAATTTGCTGATTCAAATTTGCAATGAGTTCAATGTTTATAAATGGTGAACACTTTGTGATTGTCTGTTTCTAGGTGCTTCATTTATGTTTAGTAGATGGTTGACTTCAACTATTTGGGAAATAGCAGCAGACCGTATTGGGAGGAAGCCGGTTGTTGTGTTTGGTATTTTCTCAGTGTTAGTAACATTTTGCCTTATTTTTATATAACACCAGTGTAGATTAAACTGTGGCTTTGTTTGCTTCTGTATTTCAATTCCTTTTATTTCTTTAGGTGAGTCTCTAACTTAGGGTGCGTTTGGTAGAGCTCGAGCTCCACCAGATCCGTGGATCTGGTAGAGTAGTATTTCTAACTCCATCAGTTGTAAAGTGGAGCTTTGAGTACATTAAGAGTGTTTAGATGGATCATTTTGTTTACATTTTAGACCAAAAATATAAACATGGTTCATTTTATTTTAGCCTATAAGTTTCAGATGTCAAGTGAAGCTGGGATTGAAGCTCTACCAAACATGTCCTTAATTTCTTGCTAATATCTCGGGATGGTCTTTAACACTTTGTTTGGGCTTAGTGTCAACTTTTGGATGGCAATAGCTACAGGGTTTCTCCTTGGTGATTTAAATGGTTTACTTGGACCAATAAAGGTGTGGTGAATTTGTTAGCTCTTTTTTGAAAACTCTTTTATGTTAGATTATGTATATTTAATGTCTTTGTGCCTGACTTTTGCAGGCTTATGCTATTGAAGTTTGCCGACCTGAACATGAAGCTCTAACATTATCACTTGCAAGATATTTGCCATAAGAATGCACCATTAGTTTCCTTAGTCTCATTGTGTTTGATTTCGACATTCACTTTCTTGCAATTTTAGGTTAGCACAGCATGGAGAATAGGTCTCACCATTGGTCCTGCTCTTGGAGGCTACCTTGCAATGGTATGGCGGAGAAATTTCACAATGTTATGCTATACTTAATTGTCAATGCTAACTGGTTCCTTTTATTGCGATCGCAAAAAATTTCCAAATGTCTTTTCACTGACTCATTCTTTGGAAGGTATCGTTTCGTGTTGACAAACTAAATTACCTTAGATAATTGATTCTGAAGACTTATTTTTATTCAAACTTGCGGGTTCCCATATTTCTTACCTTGCTTATGCACTTGATTTTTTTCTTCTTTGTTCTCATAAGTTGCATATGGATCTTGGTATGTGATATTGCCGATTTTTGCACACTTTTGATTGTGCGACCAATGTAATTGCAAGTCTATAATTGCATTTGCTACTGCTTTTTTTTATGCCATTTTGTGTACCCTATGGGAAACCTTATAATGTGGGCTTGAACACAAATTTGCTATATTGTATATTCATAAATATGTCCTCCTGAACCTCTTAACAATTTTTTTTCTAGGCAATCTTAAAAGCAGTTTTCCCAGACATACTGTTCAGAGTTCATAATTGATCTTCAAAATTTTCTGAATATGGTTCAATAACTTTCAAAGATTATGTATTGGTCTATTTTTCCTCTGTTAAACTCCTAGAACTCACATAATTTTCACTGCTTGTCTTGGATTGGCTACCACGTCGTGGCGCTTGCCCGCCCACGTGTCTAGTATACCTTATGGCTAGAAGGTTTGGAGCCCATACAAGCCTCCAAGTACCATTTTTCGTGAAAAAGCCCTTCAAGAATTCTAAAATCATGAATAGGTCCTTTCACTGCTTATTTTGTAAAAAAGACTCCGAAAATTCTAAAATCGCAAATAGGTCCTTTTGTCAACTATTTTGCAAAAAAACCTTGTGATTCTGTAAATTCGACCTTATGGCTCGAAGATTTGGAGCCCATACAAGCCTCCAAGTACCTTTTTTTGTGAAAAAG
Organism: Guadua angustifolia; assembly: GCA_036346375.1. NCBI lineage: Eukaryota > Viridiplantae > Streptophyta > Magnoliopsida > Poales > Poaceae > Guadua > Guadua angustifolia. The sequence goes on from CM070522.1 coordinate 25,320,166, forward strand.
CCTTTCAAGAATTCGAAAATCACAAATAGGTCCTTCCATTGGTTATTTTGCAAAAGGACTCTGAAAATTCTAAAATCGCAAATAGGTCATTTTGTCAACTATTTTGCAAAAAAACCTTGTGATTCCGTAAATTCGACCCAGACGCCGGTTTTTTCTATCCGAAAGATTCTAAAATCGTGAACAAGTCCTTTCACCGGTTAATTTGCAAAAAGAACCCGTAGTCCCGAGAAAAAAGAAATTTTATTTTTTGTAGAAAAAATTTGGGTTAATTTTTTTTTTCGGACGCGGCATCGTCTCTCTATCTAGTTGAATTGAAGCTTGGGTGGGAGGGAGGGAGGGAGGGAAGGGAAGGGAGCTGATCAGGGGGACGGGCATGCAAGGATCGAGATTCTGCGGGCCGGCCGGCCGGGCATCACGTACGTGCGTATCTGCTGGCTCTCTCTCTCTCTCTCTCTCCACCTTTGCTTGGTGTGGCCGAGGAGCAATGCTTTTGGGCGACTTGCTTTGCATCTTCTTTTGCTTTTCTTTCGTGTGGCTTGAGGTGAATCCTTTTTCCTCGCCATGCTTATCCTTCAATTCTTCGCCATGCTTTACCTGCTGCCTCCTCGATCGCTTTGGCCTTCACCTCCATATTCGCTTGCCTCGCCATCGATTCTTCGATCGCTTCGATTCTTCACGCCTTTTCTCAGCTGCGTGCTTCACATGGCACCAGAGATCCTGAGGGCAATGTTTTCTCATTATTTCTTCTCCCTCTTTCTCTCTCTCTCCCTCTCCAAGTAAAAGCAGTCCCCCAACATGTATATATTACTAGATATAGATATACCACAGACGATTCGTAAGGGTTATTACAGACGGTTTTATAAAACATCTGTATCAAAGTGTTAGTAATAACAATCGTTTAGAACAGTTTGTGATGAGAGGACATGGCATATAGTTCTAGTATATGTTACAGCCATGTGGCGCGAGCTACAGCTATGCCGTTCCGTGTGCTGGTGCAGGTGGGGCCCACGAGGTGACAGGTTCGTCTACGCGGCTAAATTGTCGGGTCTTCCTATATTTCTCATCCGAGCTCCGAGCTGGCCTTCACAATAGTATCCTTTATTCTGATATGCAATTTTTCTCTTTTAAAGATCTTCCAAACGCGTTTTTACTTTAGGATTATACAGATCAAATGCAGGTCAGTATACAATTAAATAAAATAGTAGTAGTTATATATCTCAAGTGTAATAAAGTTATATATCTCCAAGTGTAATAAAGAAATAACTAATTAAATTATAGTTTATCAGACAATATTTAATACGGCTCAATAATTATTTTCAGTTAAATAATATATTGTCAGCATCCACGTCATATTACAAACCATAAACGCAAGTTGGTGCAACTCGGATGGCCAGTTTCTCTTTTTTCTTCGGTTCTAGAGACGACAAAGTTTTTTTCTTGCATGTCGCTGTCTTCTTTTTGCCATTGTCACGAAGAGACGTACATAGGTTCTCTTTTGTTTAAGAGAGGTTGCTTTTATTTGCAGAGAGTAATCTTATTAATTCTACAACTCTAATATCTATTTTTGTTAGATCTACACCGTTGTAATCTGGACTCATAAAAAATCTATAGTGTTGGTCTTTATCTTTTTTCACCAATTATGTAGTAATTTTCAATCTACAAGAGCAAACGTGATGCACTACTTTAGAATTATACATAAAAATCGGTTCACTTTTCTCATTATAGTCGATTCTACTGGCGATACAAAGTCTTTAGATAGTGATGAGGATGCACTATTAAGATCGGTTTTGGCCCGATTGTGATAGAGTTTCCTTACAATGAACCGATTCCACAAAAGAACCGATTGTGATGACTCTCATAGGGGTATGCTTTATTTCATATTCTCCAAAACAGCACATATTGACAGTATGCACATATATCTGTATCACATTCGCAGTACAGAACACGGAATGCATATATCACATTCACAGAACACAAACACTTTAATTACAACACATATCACATTCGGTGACAATATATAAACATAAGCATGCTTAACAATAAGTAGTAACAATATACAACATAAGCATGCTTAACAATCAGTAACAATATACAACATAAACATACTTAACAATCAGTACTAATTAATATTGTTTACATATGGACTAGTATGATGATTCAGGTTCTCTAAACCTGCTGTCCTCCGATATAACTTCTAACCAATATCACTAGTATAAGTGATCTCGTATGGCGTCCAATGCTTTGTTGTCTAAGCTCTTCTGGGGGATATTGAGCTCCTGCAAAAGCAGAATGTAGTGCAGTAATTTAAGTTTTAAAATTTGTATGTAAAAAGCTATGTGTATTATTATGCATGTATATATACCTTAGGGAAAAGATGTGAGCTGTCGATCAGGAGCGCTATGTGGTGCATGACGTAGAAGCCGCACAAGTCATCGCTGCCCTGTTGATGACACTATGAATGGAGAAAGAATTTAACATACGAAGATTACATGTTAAAAAAAATTAATTGTATATATAGTAGGCACTTGTACCCTGAAGTGTTTCTACTACAGCGTCTTGCCCTTTTCAGCAGCGTGTTTCCCTCCTCCATCGACGTAGGTCGAGAAACCCCTACATACATTGGAGAGATGCCACTGAGTCAAAAAAATGAATGTAGTTAAATTCAGAACGTTTTAGGCTACAGTAATGTACTTACTTCTCCAAAGGAGGCTTGATCGTGTAGACCATCGGTCTCTTCTGGGTCGACTTTAAAATGTAGACCGCGTTTTCACTCGGAATGAGGACGAGTAGAACCCAATGGTTGCTTATTAAATGGCATGCAGTGCAAGGAAATAAATTCGCATACGATGTAAATGCGTACAAATAATTGAAGGGTAAAGTACTACTTACTCCTCGTGGTACGAAAATAGAATGAAGTCCTTCTTCGACTCAGCATTCAAAACTCGTTTGATGTAGCTGGCAAGGAAGTCCGGGTGAAGCCGTGCCACGATCGCAGACACTAGCTCAGGGTCGACGAACCCAACTGGTTGTTGATACGTCACGGCTCATTGTCTCATTGTCCTACAACTCGTATTGAACGTTAGAAAGCATAATGCAAAATTTTATAAAAGTCATCAGGTGTATGGTGCGTTACTCACAGCGTCCAAGATCATAAAGTAGAAATATCGACAGCTATCGGTTGGTACATATGGAATAGATCCTCAAAACTGATTGGGAATGTCTCATCCTCGTCGTGGTGGAAATGTCCCTTTCTATATCTCACAGTGAAGTCGACTCGACTCTTGTCTTCTTTGACCTTATCAATGTACCATTCATAGAGCAAACGACTAAATTTGCCTAGAGCATTCAATTGGTTGGATGCAATCAAGGGTTTTCCATGTACGTAGGCCTTGAAATCATGAGAGGTCTTCTCATTGCCTGCCGACTTTCCTTTCTTCGCAGAAGAAGTCTGCGAGGTCCTGAGATTAGCAACGACATCATGATATACTTTCGCTTCATGCACAGCCAAAGAGAGAGATTGTAGATACATAATAGAACTGGCCAGGTGCTATGACGACTGCTCATGTTACCAAATGGATTCATTCCATCTGTACTCAAACCAAATCTTATGTTCCTCATTTCGGCACTGAACTCCTCATATTTCCAATCGATGTTTCTCCATTGAGCCGAATCAGCAGAATGTCTCAACTTGTCATCTTTCTTTCAAGACTCATAATACCAACGCAACAATTTTGCCTCTCTAGGATTTGTAAAAAACTGCTCCAACGGGAAATGATGGCAAGTACCACAATACCTTGGGCGGTGCACCTTTAGTGACCTCTTGACCGTCGCTGGCCTGACTCTTACGCTTCTTATCAGTACGCTTCTCCTTTTGTTTGTACCAGGGCACACCACAAACTGGACAAACGTGCAGCTCCTAATGTGCATTACGGTATAAGATGCAATCATTCGGATATGCATGTATCCTTTCTATTTCCATTCTCATGGGACATAGTAGCTTCTTCGCTTCATAAATGCTTGTTAGCAACTCATTTCCCTCTGGAAGCAGATCCGATAGAAGAACTAGAAGTGCATTGAAACTTGTATCTATCCAACGGTATTTTGCCTTCAGTTCAAACAATGTAAGGACCGAATCTAGCTTGATGTATTCTAATTTGCAACCCGAGAACAGCGGTTTGGTATCGTTTTCCATTAAGCTTTTAAACATTTCGAAATCTCTTTCCGTGTAACTTCTCTCCACATCCCGCGACATTTGCTCCAAATTGGCCTCCTCAAATATTACACGCTACAACTCATCATCGGGGTTCTACCATGTCTTCATTGCATATCAGAAAGGTACTACCAGTCTCCCCGGGATGGATCCAACACTTAAATTCCTCATGAAGCCACGTCGAATCGTGGTCCTTAATTTGAGCTGAGTTGTTAAATCTCCTAAGATTGGTGCAATCAATGTAAAGATAATATATGAAATTTACACCCCTCTTCACCTGTCCTTTTTTGCAATTTGTTTGAACTCCTGAACACCCCTCTGAAATTCGTCACTCACACGATTTTTCTGATACATCCATTCATCATGGTTCATCTGTAATTAGACTTTACATAATAAAATTAAGGAAAAACTGAAGTGACAGCTAGCTATTTCAAATATTGAGACATCATTTCAATTAATATTACCGTTACAAAACAACGGATGGGTTTCAGGATATATAAATGTACTCCTGAACGATAGGCAGCTTCTTCCCTAGTTAAGAGCTTCCAATTCTTTAGTTAGGAGACATACATTGCAAACTTCAACAGTGATATCGAATAAACTAATTATACAGTGCAGTAGTTTGCAAATTTTTTTGATTTCAATGAAACAAAACAAGGGTACCATCGATGACTCCTAATCTCTAAATAGGTTAGATCCTAATTCCATTCGAGGATATGTGGTTCAGATAAGTTCCTGATCAGCTATTGTATAACTCTAGAGAAAATTTCGGCAGCATCTCCCCGTTGTTTTCCAGATACACGTCTCGACAACAGGTCAAGAGGGGTGTATACCCGGAGAACACCATAGGGAGATGCTACCGAAATCTACTCTAGAGTTGTATAGCAGCTGATCAGAAATTTGTCCGAACCACATATCCTCGAACTGTCCAAAGAACGTGGACAATTCGAGAATGCTTCTTTATAAATATGCCATTTCGATCAGCATATTTATAAACAAGCACACTCGAACGGGAGACGTAGGTTCCGCAGCCTAAACTTTAATATTCATCATGTGACACCAACAATATAATTCCATATTAATATGGGAGCACTACAAATTAAGATAATTAGATATACATGTGTGCTTGTCAAATAAAGCGTGTAAAATATGATAGGATATATACACAGCACTAGTGTAATCTAAACTTTCTTCGCAACATATCCAAATTATGTAGTGCAAAATTGAAGGGGTTTGAAGGAATGCTCACATTTTTAAGAAAACCACAAATTCTGCAAAATGAGGGGAAATCTCCTCCAGCTTGGCTTGAAATTTACTCTCTTAACACCCACCCTTGAGGATTTCAATTTTTTCTCATCCAAATATTACTTCCAACCACAGAATATGAGCTGTTTTCTCAGGTGGCAGCGATAGTGATATGAGCACTATTGGTTTCCAAATAAGAAGCGATAGTGATATGATCGTGTATATCATAATCGGTTCTTATGCTCGCATCACAATCGGTTATTGTGTAAAAAGCGATAGTGATGATCAAACACATCACTATCACTTCTTACAAACACATGTATGATCATCACTATATTACCCCTTCTATCACTACAACAGGAATGAGCTATATCAACATACACATATGCTGCTATATCTACGTATATGTGTTGCAAGCATCGCTAGCAACACATATTATAAGTGATGTTATATGTGGTGTTGCTGAGGTAGCTCCCTACAACACAAACTAGGTATTGTTATACATACGTATATGTGTTGCAAAGTAGCAACACATTTTTTAATATATAACAACACATGTTTTCAACATAGCTAACATTTGTTAGCATCACATAAGTGGTCTTTTAAGCACAAATAAATATGCATGTAAAGTATGATTTATTTATTTGTTTCATATATATGAATAAAAATATATTTATCACAAACAATTTTTATTTGATAATACAATACAATTCAACATGAACAATGATCAATAGGTATATTGCATTGAATTTAAACAAAGGTGTTGTACATTGTTGCACATACGAAAGAAAAACAATTGATTTGTTCATTACACAAGAACTAAGAACATGATCCGACTAAGTTCAAAAATATGAAATATGACATACTACTACTATATACTATCACATCACTATATTGTCATGTGCAAAAACAACGAAGAAAAGAATATGAAACAACAACTAGACTACTCCTCCTCCTACTACTAAATTCCTTGCTTCTTGATCCCTTGATGAAGTAAACATCCAAATATATAACTCAACCATTAATTTTTGAGCCTGCAAAACAACAACAAAAACGCATGTATGTAAATATTAAAGGACACGAGTGCAATAAAATTGAACCAAGATATAATTAACATACATGAACTATCTTATTATGCTACAGTTAAGGATAAATGCTAATCTGAAAGCATGACTAAAATAAGCACAAAAGCAAAGGATTGAAAGTGCATTTATCACAACTAGTCATCTAGATATTGTAGTTAGAAACTATCAAAAACTTTTGTAGTCTATGTAATGTCATTGGCAAGCTAGTATTAAGAAGCTTCGTTTGACACAGTATGATTAGAACATCCTAATTCCTAAAGACCAAGTCTTTGCAATATTAACCTTAGTCCTCTTCCATATGTAATGCACATCCAGCTACAAGATTGAGATGGTAACCAAGATTTTTGGTTCAAACTAAGTTCATCATCGAGCACCGTCCACCACATGTAGCCTAACACGCCAGAAAGCTCATCATCGTGTAGCAATGTCCGCTAAAACATGGAAACATAAGAGTGCAGGTGTGTGACTTGTGTCCAGAGTGGTGAGATCTTTAGGGTCTAGATCACACGTCGAGAGCATATGGAGGACTAATGACCCACTTATGTCACATCAGTGACCTACATGTGAATTTTGACACACCTGCACAAGTTGAATGAACCTCCATGGATTTTACTCTTTTTTTAACAATACTAGAGATCGCATCAGCATGTAGGAAAATGGAAGATCTTGAGTAAGATTGTGTACACTTACACACTGAAGGATGCAAATCAACACAAATGAAGAATTTATCCCATTTGCCACTGCACCAACAAAGAGATTAAAAGATTAATAATACCAACAAAGAGATTAAAAGATTACTAATACCAACAAAGATATGATGGACTCACAAGATTAAAAACGTTTACACCAACCTAGTCGAGGCGATAGATACCTTCGTAACCGGCTCTCCTTGGTTTGATGTCTTGGATTCCTTCATAGCCTCTCTCGTGCTCGTCTTTGCTCTTCCGCTTGTCGACTTATCATACTCCTCCCCGCTCAAGGTTGAGGAAAAAGTCGATGGGACCAAACTATTTCAGATTGAGTTAATCGGTACCAAAAGTCCAAACTCCAAAGTACTAATACACCTTTGATTCGGGTAATGGAGATGGTAAGTCCAACCTATTTCTAAATCGACTTCAGTTCGATGAAGTGTCTTTGAACAAGATAGAATTAACCAACATGGTCACTGCCACTATAAAGAATTAAGCCAACATAAGAAGAACATGCATCCACAACCCACCCAAAGAAAAAGGAAAATCAGTTTTGAGCTAAGTGATGTAATCACAATTAGGAGTTGGTCCAAGAATAAATCAGAAAAGTAAAGGCCCAAATGACCGGTAAAATGTGTCAAAAGACTATCATTAGAATTTAGACCGCACCACTAACCATTTGTCCCACACGCACATGCACACACAAAGAGAGGAGAGAGGGAGAGAGCAGAGGATTAATCCCATCCAATCAACCTTTAGAGTTTAGAGTTACTTCAAAATAACAAACCTAGCTAATCTGGATTGTGAAGTCAGAACATCATGGTTTCATTGAAGCTAACAAACTAGAAACCAGTGCAATTTTGTTAAAGTCAATCCATACCACCATGCGATTCTTTGTTCTTATAACTCATGCAACTATACTTTCTTGGTTCTTAAATGGTCAGTTCAACCGAATCCTCCTATCTAAGAAATCTAGTACTATCACATTCTTGAAATGGCCCAAATTTACTCGTCATACCCAAAAATCTTAGATGATAAAAACCAAGGGGGATTCTTGCATTACAGAGAGTGCAATAGCAACATCTCCCATTAAATGTCTCAAGGATCCAAGCAGGTTGGAATTGGAATGAAAATAGCAAGTTTCAAAAATATGAGCAGCTTGAAATCGGAATGGACGGACAAGTTACAAGAATCTGAGCAGATTGGAAGAGGAACATATGAACAAACAGAACAAGACATCTCAAGAAGAGCAGATATAATCACACTTCACACCACAATTAAACCTCCTCTCCTATGAGAGTGGCAGAACAAAGAGCACCCATACTTTCGCTTCTTTCTCTCCATCCTCTTCACTTGCTCCTTGGATGTTTAACCAAGAGGAAGGCCAGGAGCCCAAGGCAACAATTCCATGGTACAACATTGCAAGAAAACAAGGTAATCTAAATTGTACTGGTTGCAGCAATGACACAAATTAGCCCGCCCTAACAAAGTTATTCAATCAATAACTTCTCCCGGGAACACAACATGTCTTGAACTTTTAAAGCCACTCTCAAATACCAATCAATTATATGCCTAAAACAGTCCAAGAAAGATCCAATTCGATGAATCCTAGTAAATTAGAAAATTGAGTGCAATTACATTGAATTAGATTATATCTCCACGTAAACCAATTGTAGATATAAAAATAAGATTATATGGTCTACATCTTGTTTAAAAGTGCATTTACCAAATTCAAATCTTAAGAAATTAAGAGACTAACTAACCAAGGACATATGCAAACTAATTTAATTCAATTTGACAAAAAAATGAATCAACAAGCAACCGTTGACCAACACAAATGAGCATAGTCTACCATGTCAACACCGAATCGAGTATTTTTACACACCTAAAGCTAGAGCCTTGAACATCTAACCTTGACCCGATTGCTTTATGAATTTTCTTCCCAAGCATATAATCCATAAGTAGAAGGAGTCTGGATGCGAACGGAAGGTAGTAATGGTGTAAGGGTAGGGCACTGCTTTCAGAACCTATATACAACAAGTGAAGATTGGACTCGGAAGTTAGGATCAAGAAATCATGGGGTAAACTGAAGGGAAGGGGAAATGGTGATAAGAACGGACCAGCTTGTTGTAGACGTTGAGGAGGCACCAAACGATGATCATGGCCCCGAGCTGTGGGTATAAATCTGGACCCATACCCGAACTCGATGGGTACCCATGGGTAATTCTACTGCTACTAGGTCCAATCAAAATATCATGGAGAGTTATGATCAAGCAGGGAAATCTCAGGGTTGAAAGGCACATGCGATTCAACCTATCACAGGGAGCATCACTCAAACAACCAAACAAAACCAGGAGCATCACTTGTTCAACAACAATTCATTTTCTCTAGTCATAAATTATGGAAAATACCTTCCAGTTCACTAGTTTAGAGCTAACATCAACCAAACAAGAGACTGCATTGATGCATTCTAAAAATATCTTTCAGTTCAGAGCTAACGTCTACCAAACAACCAATACAATCTAATTCCAACTCTATTTGATAACATATTGCAATCTAAACATGCATCAGTTCAAAGTGACTCCATAATGAAGAGAACAAAGCATGAAAGGAAGATCAAGGGAGATATAAACAGAAATACTATCAAACATCACAGTATAACTAGCAAACATCACATACAATTTTATATGCTATGTCAAGAACATACTATCAAATTAGCAATCTGGTAACTTTCTACCAGAACTACCTAACCAGTAAGACAAATATAGTTTTAAGTATCAGTCCAAAGATGTATACCTAGAATTTGGTGCAAATTATTGATGAGACCATGAAATTGACCGAGCACACGGTTCAGTATCACGCGGTAAGCAAATGGGCACTAAACATGGTTCAAAGATATTTGGAAAAGTTGAGAATTGGAGCCGAAAACATTTCAGATCAATCGAGAATCGTTACTTTTTTATTTATCCGAATGGACAAACACCATTGACTGGGCCGGATCTGAGCTGATGACGAGCCTGGGGGCGGCGGCCGACGGCGCAGCAGGAGCATAGGAGCCCGGGGGATGGCTGCCGATGGGCGCCCGGCTGCCTCGGTCGGCGGTCGATGGGAGAAACAGAATGGAGGAGCTCGGGCGGCCGAGGAGTAGTAGGGGAGGACTGGAGGAGCCAAGAAGCGGCCGGTGGCGCAAAGACAAACGGAGGAGTTCCGGCGGCGTCAGCAAGCGCAAAGAAGAACGGAGGAGATCCGGGGGCGATGGCCGGCGGGCGCAGCAGGAGGGGAGGAACCCGGGGGGCGGCGGCCGGCCGGGGAGGCGGGGATTATGATCTAGGGTTTGGCGATTCATGTTTGCGCAGTGCGAGGTGAGGTTGTGAGCCTGGGAGGAAAAGCAGGTGCGCTTGTGCGGCTGGGTTGGTCTGGTCGCGCCGTGTGCGTTGTGCGCTAGGGTTGGCCGGTTGGTCTGTATGACAACTCACATGTGGGCCTGATATATATGACAAGTGGGCCCGATATGTCATAGGATGTTTATTGGGTATCCACGGGTACAAATTGACACCCATACACATCCTATTATCTTATCAGGTATCCGAACCCGAAAACCCATGGGTCCAAAGTGCTACCCATACCCGCCCTTATCGGGTCGGGTACCCGCGGGTACCCAAACCCACGAGTAAAATTGCCACCCCTAGTTTAGGGTTACTGCAACTTACAAGTATACAATAATGTATATTAGCCTCGGTCGGATATCCGACGAAATTGAAACGGATAGATCCGAAAAAATATTCAAAATATTCCAATCCGACAGATAGTATCTATCGAATCCAAAACCAAATCTGAAAGAAAGTATCCGAAACTAAATCCGAATCCGATCCGAACACATCCGGTCGGTTGGTCGGTTGGAAAATATCCGATCCGATTGCACCCCTAGGTCACTCTGGGCGATTTGGATTTTGGAATCGGGAACTCAGGGTCACCGCGTTGGGGGACTGTTGTCTTCAATATTTTTTTAAAAGTATGTTATGTTATTCTCATAATGCCTGATGCCCTTCAATGCAGGATACTCAGACAAGGAGAAGCCAAGGCACCACACATCTCGAGGAAGATTAATTAGCGCAACAGCCTCCATCACCCTATTTTGTTTATCCAAAATTTATATATGTTTCTTATCTCGATTCTTTGTTCACCTACCAACACATCTGACAAGTGTAGCAACATGACCATCAAGTGTTGTAGGGTAATTCAATGAATACTATATGTTTGAGAATTCTACATATGGGTGTTAGCAACACGTAGCATGTGTTGCAGTTAAGTTTTCCTACAACACAAACTATATGTGTTGCAAAGTGTGTGTTAGAATAGATTGGTCCTGTTGTAGTGTATGTTATCTATCATAATCATTTTTTCTTAAAAATTTAATAACTGACCCAGATAATGCGATGGTGATGTGCCATCCTGTAGTAGTGATGGTTTCTTTTGAATTTGCATATTTGGAATTTATGCGACATGTAGTTTTTTCTATTTACATTGGAATTTGTATACAAATACAGTTGTGATTTCCATAACATTTTTATTCCAAATTTTAGATATGTAGGGATTTTAATGTGAACCATAATAATTTTGATTTTATTTCATTAATATAATAAAATATTATAATAGACACGTGGATCAGCGACAAAAATATTGTGGTGACGACGGGCCGGCGACTGGTGGTGTGAAATCGAGCTAAGAGTTACGTTTTATGGTTTACAAAGGTCTACTGTAGACGACAAGTAGGATTGACGGTGTCGGCAGCGCGTGTTGATTTCGGAATTTCGGTCGGAGGAGATTCAAAATTCAAATTTTAAAATTCAAATCCGGTTTGATTTTCATCGAAATTTCGCCGAAATTACCCAAAATTTCGGTCAAAATGAACTGACCGAAAATTGGTTCAAACGATGTCAAAAAATTGAAATTTTTTTTGTAGGTTCCTCACACATTAGAGATGTTCTCATAAAATTTTCAGGTAATTATCAGTTCTGTGGATTTTTAAAAAATTAAAACATTGGTACTGTCTCGATGAAACGTTGATCGGCAAGTTTGAACCAGATGAAAAATAGTACAAACGACGTTAGAACATTTTGAAATTTTTTATGGATATTCATAACATATTTATGATATTTGTGTAAAAATTTTAGATGATGATCAAATGTGAGGAATTTTTAAAAATTCAAACATTGGTACTGTCTTGGTAAAGCGCTGAGCGGCAAGTTTCATCCAAATGAAAATTACAACAAACGAGCTTGTAAAATTTTGAAACTTTTTCTGGATGGTCCTTATACATCCATAATATTCTCATAAACGTTTCATATGATGATCCGAAATTACTGTAGTAACACTGTAGCAAAATCAATTTTTTTAAAAAAGTTTCAAATTCAGGGGGTCCGAAAACCTCGCCGAAATTTCGTCGAAATTTCTATCCCTGGTTGGTAGAGGCACTGTCGACAGCAAACGAGGAAGAGATGACGCAATTGGTGGCAGCACGGAGGGCAGCCATTGCGTCAGTACTGGCGCGCGGTAGAGGGTGGACGTGGACGCGTCTGAGGTGGACACAGAGCGGAAGCGACACGGGCCAAGTGGTGCTTAGGGGTGGGTATTTTTAAATCAAAACCGAATTACCGAACCGAACCGAATTAACCGATTATTTTGGTTATTTCGGTTTTCAGTTTTCGGTTCGGTTTTTATTTTGGTATAATCGGTTTTCGGTGTTTGGTTCGATTTTTCGCTTTTAAAAACCGAAATAACCGAATAACCCATGTACAATACCATTTTTATAGTATTCATTTTAAAACCACTAAACAATTTACATGTAATAATACATTTATGCAAATGTTTAGTATATTCATATATTTTATTATGCTTATATTGTAATTACATATGAATATTGTGTGGGTTTATCTATATTTTGTGTTGCATATGAGACTGATTAAATCTAATTTACCTAGTGTTATTCATATTTCAGTTAACCGAAAAATCAAAATAACTGAACCGAAATATTTCGGTTAATTCGGTTCGGTTTTTTATTTTTTATCCCAGAAATTCGGTTTCCAATTTTCAAAAACGGAATTATTTTAAAACCGAAAAAACCGAACGCCCACCCCTAGCGGTGCTCCCTATCAGCTTTTGCTATTCACGCGTTTTTTTCCTTATTTGGCCCCGCACCAGCCGCGTGCTGCCGATAACTATCGACCAAATATAGAGGTGGGCGTCGTGCCGGGTCGGGCCGGCCTGGTACGGGTCTATCGTGCTTCGGGTCTAAACCGTGTCGGGCCGCGACGGCCCATCGTGCTCATCGTGCCGGGCTGGGTTGTCCTAGCTCGTCTTCGGCGAGCCCAGGAATGGCCCATTTACGCTTCGTGCCTGCTTCGTGCCATGCCGACCCAGATCCGACCCATTTATACTATTACTACGAGAGAAAGTGATCACGAATTGATTTCTTTCTTTATCTGTCTAGGACTTCCCTCTTCTCTGGTCGAAACAAAATTCTATTGTGTTTATTCTTCTCGATTCCCTTGATGCAGTTGCTCTTTTCAGTCACATGCATGTAGCCATGCATTTACTCCTTGATTTTTTCACACACACATACAATGCATTGATGCATTTCCTTTTTTTTCTTTAGTCTATCCAGAGTTTTCTTTCTTTACTCCTTGATTTGCGCACCCACACATATAACATAGTTGCGTGCGTTTGTTGGGACGGCACGGCTCGTCTGCTGCGAGCGAGCCAGCCACCATCGTGCCCGATTGACAGACCCGACCCGACCCGGACAACCGTGCCGTGCCAGTCCGGCCCGTTTGAAACAGTTCCGTGCCGAGCCGTGAGTCGAACGTGCCTCATACCGACCCAAAATGGCCCGGCCCAGTGCCCTCCTCTAACCAAATGCATGACCCTGCCTCCCGAGAGGATTCATCAGGTGTTGGGTGTTGACTTCTTGTCAACTCAACTAGGCCATATAATATATCCCGAGAAGAAACAGCTCTTCTTTCCTGAGTCTTTTGATGATAAAGTTGTCTCACTAAGGGTTGATGGGGACGGGTGATCTCAGATCCGTTTGAAAGAGGACGACCGAGCTTTCGTTCTTGTACTCATAGAGCTCCGTAAGCTTCTCGGAACAAAAGTTATGGCCGCTTGAATTTGACCATCTCTGGAGTCGAAGTGATTCCAATTTGCTTTTCCCTCGGACCTTGAACTCCTTGTGGTTTGCAAGACTTCCCCAAGGTTCCTAAGAATAATCAAATCATCACAAGTATTAAATAGCATTCCATTCATATTATCACTAATGGAAAGGTCAGGAACGCATTCACTGAAGATTAAACTGTAGATGCGCTAGCTCGAGTAACCGGTCCTTGGATAATAGCAGCGTGTTCAAATTGATGTGTAGATGTGGCTATATCCATGGAAGTGATGTCCTCATCAAGGGTCTATTTGTTTTAGCTTCTGATTCTGGATTTTGGCTCTAAAAGTATAATCAGAAACTAACAGCCTGATTATAGAATCTAATTCTCACAATCCAGCCCACCCATATACAATAGAATCTACAATCCACTTCATATGTGCTTTTGGATTCCAGAATCAGCTTCCCTACAACCACAATTCAGAATCAGCTTTTAGAGAATCCAAAGCTGAAACAAGCAGGCCCTAAGATCCTACTAGGAATATTTTCGTGGCGTCACACGCCGCGCGTGTTCACGATTGTGTCAAAACGAAAGGTCATTTTCGCGAAAAATAACTGGAATGATCTAAACATAATTACGCCCTTTTTTGGCATTTATTTAGGTCCTTTAACTAAAGCTTCACGATTTTGTTAAACCAAAAGGTCCTTTTCGCAAAAAAGCTCCAAAGGATCTACAAGTAATTATATTTTTTAGGGTGCTCGTGGAAGGACGCCCGATGCCGCTCGGCAAAAAAATTTGACTGGATTTTTCTGCAAAAAATAAAATTATTCTCGTGCGTTTTTTTAAAATTGGTCGCATTGCATAGAAATCAAAAGGTCTTTTTCATGAAAAATAGCTGGAGCGATCTAAACGTAATTACGCTCTTTTGGTATTTAATTAGAATCATTTCATGAAAGATTCACGATTTTCTTGAACCAAAAGATCATTTTCATAAAAAAAGTCAAAATGACCTAAATGTAATTACTTTTTTTTTGGAGGGCATTTGTGTAGAGATGGCATGTGGCATAGCTAATCTGGCGGAGAACATTGCCATCTTTAATATAGAGATGATTTGGGGTTTTTAAGCTAACTCTGACTTTTAAAAAATAGCAACTTTTCGAAATAGCTCAACTTTTAAATGACATTTGACATAAACTAGAATCTATATATAGGCAACATATCCTGTGCACACGGGTCTTACCGTACACACACCGTGCACACCAACTAACAAAAGTCACGAAAAATTCTGAAAAAAATTGTAGATGTACTTCATAGATTACTCTACCTATGTATAAAATTGTAGGTTCAAATTCATTATATTTCAAGAGTTACAAAAAAGAGAAAATTCTGACAAGGCACATTGTGTGCACAGGATACGTTGCCCTATATATAACTAGCAAAAACTAAAAGCTGGGTTGAACCTACTTTTACGACTTATTGCTAAAAAAAATTAGTTATTTGTCAAACGGTTTCTAATAAAAAGTTACAGCCGATTTTCATTTCGAAAGTAAAAAAAAAGCTTTTTATAAAAGTTATAGCCCCCAAAAGGCTCTAAATCTTACCAAAATTTGAAATTACCCAATTTGAAGCTTGTTTAGTTTGCTTCCAATAGCTACCAATGTTTGTTTTACCAAATTTTGGTGGCGTTCATCAAATTTGACAAGCATTTGATTTGCTACTAAATTTTAGCAAAATTCTCTTCTCCATTGGTTCTCTAATTCATTTTCTTGCCAATCTTTAGCCAAAATGATGGTAGCCAATTTGGGGTATGTTTAGTTTACTTTTAATGGTTACCAATGCTTGGCTTATCAAATTTTGGTAACGTTAACCAAAATTGGTAAGCATCTCTAGTCCGCTTTTCTTACCAATATTTAGCCAAAACATTATCGGCTAATTTGGTGATTAAATTTTAGTAACATTTAGTAAGGTAAATTTGTCGTCAAACAAAACAGGCCTTTGATGACCAAATTTTGGTAAGATCTAGTGAGGCAAGTTTATCACCAAACTAAACATGTCCTTAGTCACCAAATTCGCTACCAATCTTCTGGCTAAAGATTGGCAAAAAAAATGAACTAGAAAACCAAGGGAGAAGGTAATCATACCAAAATTTGGTAGCAAATCAAACGCTATCAAAATTTAGTAAATCAAGTATTGGTAACCATTCGAAGCAAACTAAATAGGCCTTAAAGAACTAAGAGAGAAGAGAATCTTGCTAGATTTTGATAGTAAACTAAATATTTGCCAAATTTGATAAGAGCTACTAAAATTTGATGAGACAAGCATTGAAAATCATTTGAAGTAAAGCGAACAGGGCACTCTTCAGCTGGCACACCTGCTGCTGCTGCTTCGCATTCAGTTACCTTTGAGCTTCTATCCTGTTTCCAGCAACCTTGGGCGACAAATCGATCCCCACGTGCTACCATTCCATGGACCGCGCGCGGTCGTGAACTAGTGGTGTGCATCGCCTGCGTTACTTATATAAATCGCTATCCTTTAACCAATTAATCTTAAACACATAGGAAGTTTTAAGTTAGGACATCGAGCTAGCTAGCTAGCTCTGCTTAACTGGGCGCGCATGGCGACGGTGGAGAAGTGGGTCGGGTTGGGGTCGGCCATGGCCGGCCTCGGCCTCGCCTTGCTGTGGTCCAAGATGCCGGAGCGCATCCATGAGGAGGTGAGGAACTTCATCACAGAGTGGATGCCAATGGTGGCTTCCTACTTCAACCCCTACGTGCAGATCACCATCTCCGAGTACAGCGACCAGAAGTTCGGGCGGAGCAAGCTGTTCGACGCCATCGAGGCTTACCTGAGCGAATCGTTCACCGAACGCTCACGAAAGCTTACGGCCGATCTCGGCAAGGACAGCGATCTACCTAAGCCTGAGGTGACGCTGGACGATAACCAAGAGATCATCGACAAATTCAAGGGCGCCCGCATCTGGTGGAACCTGTCCAGGCGGGCCTCCAAGGATCGGGGCGTCGTCATCAACATCTGGCCCGAGAAGAGCGAACCGCGGCTCTACCGGGCAGTGTTCCACAAGCGGCACCGCCAGCTCGTGCTCGACCACTACCTTGGGGACATAGTAAGTAAGGGGCGCAAGCTCACCGCCGAGAAAAGGCAGATGCGGCTGTTCACAAACAGACGGTTTGAGGACATGTGGAGCGACGTCCCGTTCGAGCACCCGGCGACCTTCAACCACCTCGCCATGGACCCCACCACGAAGAAGGAGATCATGGACGACCTCAAGGCTTTCCAGGAGGGAAAGGCCTACAACTCGAAGGTCGGCAAGGCATGGGCGTGGCTACCTGCTGCACGGCCCCCAGGAACGGGCAAGTCCACCATGATCTCGGCCATGGCCAACTTACTGAAGTACGATGTTCACGACCTTGACCGACGTCCGTCAGAGCAATGCCGACCTGCGGAAGCTCTTCGTCGAGGCGACGGGCAAGTCCATCATCGTGATCGAGGACATCGACGCGATCGAGGTCGACATCACCACCAAGCGCCAAGGATAAGAAGGCCGACGGCGAGGGCGAGAACCAGCGGTTAGAGCATTCCGACAAGAATGACAGCAACAAGGTGACTCTGTCCGCACTGCTCAGCATTGTGGACGGGCTGTGGTCGGCGTCGTGGCGAAGCGGATCATCGTGTTCACGCATTTAACCACATCGAACGGCTCGACCGGCGCTGATCCGCAGGGGAGGATGGACATGCACATCGAGATGTCCTACTGCCGCTTTCGAGGCCTTCAAGGTGCTCGCCAAAACTACATCGGCGTCACCGACCATTTTCTGTTCGGACAAATCGAGCAGCTGCTTAAGAGAACGACATGTCGCCGGCCGACGTGGCACATAACCTCATGTGCAACAAGAGGAAGAGGGACTCCGACGAATGCCGGGAAGAATATCAGGACGAATGCTTGGCGGGTCTAGTGGAGACCCTGAAGAAGGCCAAGAAGGATTCAGCGGCCACCACATCCACACAAGAGCAGGGCTACGGAAACAGGCCGCGACGTACGTAGTGCCAGAGGAAAGAAGCTCAAGGCCTAGGGTTAAGTCTGGAGATAAGGAACGGGCCCAAACTGGGTATGGTATGTTTAATCTTGTTACAAAAGTAGTTTTGCACGTTCAGTTGATGCATGCATGTCAGTCGAGTCCTCCATGGTGCTCTTTACGTTTGTGTACTGTCAGTGTGCACATTTAGTTTTTGCAGTTGTACCGCGTCGTGTGGATCATGGTGTCCTCTTAGGATCGGGCCGTTATCCTGGTGTCGTGTATAATGTAAGGCATTCAGTATTTCAGTCGAGATTAAACTATTACTAGTTCAATGCCCGTGCGTTGCTACGACAAACAAAATTGCTAACGAAACATAAAGGTCAAGCAATAAAACAAATTGTGCTAAAAGATCAAACATCTATTTCTCCCGATTACAAAAGTTTCTATGGTTTCTCTCGATTACAACATACGTAGAGATGATATTCTTGGTATACATTCCGAAAGATCTTAAAACCTTGTCTATGATGTGAGTACTTCTTTGTAGACAATGTTTTTTGTGAGGTTTCCGTGAGTTTTATTAGATTTTCGACCCTTATCCTTCTCTTTATTTGCGGCGGCAAGTATCTTGATATTGCTTCTAGCGGTGGCTCTAGATAGTGCAACATACAATTGCCCATGAGAGAAAACCGGTTCAGGGAGGTAAACACCGACATTCGGAATGGTCTGCCCTTGTGCTTTGTTGATTGTCATTATGGTTGAGCCCCGACAGGAACCGCTTTCTCTTGAACCTAAATGGGAACATCTCGTCATCAGAGGGACATAGAGGTATTCGAGGTAGAAACACCCTCTTCCCAAGTAAGGTCGCCAAGCACAATCTCGGCGTCTATAGTATTCTTTTGGAATGCCCGGACTACAAGTCTCGTCCGTTGCATAGTCCATTTGCGGGGTCAATGTTCCTGCAACAAGATCACGACGCTTAATCTTGAGCTTGAGTATATGCGGAGGTAGACCGTTAGGGTCGTGGTGTTTAGGAATTTAGGAGGGTAGTAGCTATGGGGATCATCCTCTGCAGAATCGGCTATGGTACACCATCTCCTCCCCATGAAACATGTCAATCATCTTCATATTGATCGTATCAATGTACTCGCTCCGGTCGATAGGATGGCTCGAGATGTGATATAGTTGGCATCCGATAGGTTGTCATTCAAGATAGGAAAAACACTCAGATAAGTTTATCGATGTCTCATGCCATTTCACGTATATGGAACACAGATCTGGTCGGAAGCCGCACGAGCCATCCTCATTAGTCTCCTCGATACCATTCCCAATCCGCATAGGTACTCTGCATCGGGATCACTCTGGGCCCTCATGTTACGTCGAGTCTTAGCCGCGATAGAATCCCATAGGTATGACTTACGCAACGCTAAGCGTCAATTATTTGTGGCCTCGTCCCTCACGAACAACCGGTAGAACCCGCCTCAAGTCTCCACCAAACACGATCGTTTTTCCACCGAATCCAGATCACGTCGGTCCATGATGTCCCGCATGCTACCGCTCAGGGCCTCCATCGCCTCGCCTCGTCATGGAGGCTTCGTCCCATATTATCAATGATGCTCACTGAAGAAGCTTAGCGGTCCCACTTTGCTTTGTGAAGCTCTGGCATCGTCCCATTTGTAACGTTGAGTGGGATCTTAAACCTCGAGTCGCTGTCCTACCTCCGGGCATGATGGATGCGGCTACGCCCGACGTCGCGTTGCCACTTTGCTATCTTGCCATCACCTCGGATCTTCGCAAGCAAAGCTTTATATAGGAATGTCTTCCGGTTCCTCCCGCCATCTACGAAGAAGACACCTCCATCGCCATCGTCAATCGCAGATAATATGTCGACGTATGTCGCCATTTGCTCGGGGTTGAGGAGGATGATAGAGATATATGCTCATCGTCGACACGGATTGTTGACTCCTCGTGATATCTCTCGACCTCTATACCGACGTTGTCGTGAGACTCATCTATAACAGGAGAGGAAATGATGTTATGTCCTTCCCCATCGATTGCAAAGATATATCCGATGTCCAATTGCACCATCTGCTCAACTGTGCTGTTGGCATGCATGGGAACGGCGGTAGTCGCCCGACATTCCCTCCGTGATGCCTTTCCCATAGCCCACACACGCCGCTTGGCTCCACGAACACCAAGATAGTTGCAAAGAGCCTCCCGAGCGATGATGGCATCTGGAATAGCTCAGCCTCACTAAGGCACTCCTCTAGGGTGTTGTCGACCTCGATTAGTCCCCTCTTCTCGGCTTCACGGAAGAACGAGTAGACTACACCGCTCACGAATCCTAAGTTCTTCAAAGGAGGTGGCACAGTGCGTGGTTTAGGAGAACCCTTAGATAGTAACGCCCCTCGTTCGGACGAGCCGACACGATCCTGCCAACTTGTGTTCGTTCTACCCTCTTCTTCCACTGCTTTAGTCCTGGCTGCCAAATAAATACCACCGAAAATCACTCGTACAAGATCCTCGAGCCTCCTCGCATGTTTGGTTCATGTTGAAATACTGTCATCAAGATGGTCCTCTCGATGCCATATGGCGGGCAACAACATCATGAAGATCTTGACTTGCGGAGAACGAGACCATGTGCATGTTCGGTAGATGTAGCTGCAATTGCAACACGGGTGGGGAGATCTTGCTGAGGTCGAAGCTGTAGATCCTCCATAGAGCTTCTGGTGGGGTAACCCACCTAGCGTCCCTAAACCGCTTGATCTCGTCGATGTTTCCATTGCTATCGGGTTCATTTAGAGCTCTGAAGCTGCAGTCGTGGCCTTTGTAAATATACTTGAATAGGTATTTTCTGACTTTTATGCTTGAGCAAACCTCCACATTTATATGACAGTTGTACTTTCTCAGAAGGTAAGGGTTGTATAGCACTACCCACCTATTGTCAAGTGTTCGCCCTCGAACCTTTGCATGGCGGCCATTATCCCTTCTCCTGTATAAGGGATATGAGTCATTGCCTTGTATTGTAGATGCATTGAAATAACGTGGGTAGTAGTTCTTGCATCTACCCTCCGCATGCACACGTTCTTGGATTTAGGACTACGCATGGGCCATGCATCATATGCTTAATTACCATCTCGCATAACTCGGATACTTGTTCCGTCATCGGGAGCTCAGCGGAGATGAGACAATCAAATCCTTCTCGGACACGTGAGCTTGTACCTCCTTCATGATAAGAAGGAAGTGAACATGCGAAGACCCTCTTCGAACTCAATGACGATACATAAGCGACATCTTGCCAAGGATATGCTTCTTGAATAGTTGTTCCTTAAGGCTCTCAAGCTTGGCTCAATACTGAACGATGAGATCGAGGCGATCCTGTGGGGTCCGTCCGTGCTCTAGCTCTCGTATATCTCTTCCCATTTAGGGTTGCAAGTCATAGTTAAGAAGATGTCCGGCTTCCCTACTTTTCGCACCAAGGCCATAGCATCCGGTACCTTCGTTGCATATCTCTATCACCCCAATGAATGAAGCCGAAGCACGATCCTTTTGCTTACGACTTGTGCACGACTCTCTCAGACTCTATGCTATCAACCACGCCAATGCATGATCGGCTCAGATCTCTTTTGGTGGTGCTCGATGTAGTCCAAACCTTGCACTCTCCACCTTGATGTACATATCAACCGTCTTCTTTGGAATAGGCGCTTGTCAGATAACAAGGCGTTGAATATCCCACGACGCATCTGGAATTTGTAGCAGTAGTAGTCCCTTACAGTAACGCAAAGCCGGTTATTCGAATCTACACAAAAGAGAGACATAGTCAGATGATGTGTAAATAATCAGGACATCGATAACGATGAGATACCACGTTCATAACAATACTCACCTTGATCCTCGTAGTGACTATTGTTATTGTTATTTTCTGATGCCCGAATTACAGCTTCAAGGGGCACACCATGCTTGGGGATATGTGGATGCCATCCTAGTTCTCCTCTTGGGAAGAAGAGTGGATACGATAGGGGGTCGTAGCATCCATAGTGTGGCTTTATATCGTATTTCATTGTTGTTGCCATATAGGATTATGTCATGATTGAATTCTTTATGTCGCTCATTGCCCTCGACCCACACAAATGACCACTTACGCGTTCTTGGCACATTGTACACTCGTTGATCCATCTGTAAGTCGGTGTTAAGTGATACACGATATTCTCGGAGGCTTTCGCTTGGCCTAGACTCCTAAAAGTTTGAGAGTAGGGGTTGTCCCGAGGATGTTGACCAACCTCCTCACGACTTCTGGTCGAGGCTAGGTGAGTAACTGAACCGGTGATTCAGATCGGGGTCGTCGTCATAGAAATAGAGCTCCAAATGATTTGGACCGGATTCGCTCGGGCAAAGGAATGGACATTAATGGTAAATTTGTCCGTGGGCTCGAAATGTGTACACTCCAGATCTCATGTTGGTGTAGTTCTCATCGAGACTCACGCCTAAGTGAGTGAAGGAGAAGTGACCAGTTGAAGAATCTTATGTTTTAAAATGTTTAGCATCGTGATTTGCACTTTCACCAAAGCCTGCGAGTTCGGAATTGGCTCGATCCGATAGCCTGATTTTACTGATAAGATAACAAAACCCGCTCGTCTCATATGAAACCTCTTTGCACCGCAATGCTTGCCGATCTGCTCACCTTCAAAGACATGTGTGCTATCAGCACGCGTATATACACATGATCGAGGGATCTTGGACATTCGAGGTCATTGGAGAGTTATCTCGCTAGCTCATCAAAGTCCCCTGCTCTCCATTTCGTGCGTCATCTGGATGGATTTAAGTTAAGGGATTATGATAGTTGTTGGATTCCATATAAAGAAGAGAGAAATGACATCTGGACTACCTCCACCGCGAACATGTAGTACTCCTCATCCATATCCTCCCTCTACGATTGTTTCTGCACCACCGCCATTTTTCATGAGTACATGTTAATAACGGTTACGTAGTTACAAAAGTAAATATAATTATAAATATTACCATCATCTCGTAATGAATGATCGTTGAGGGACTCGCAAATAGCGGGCCATGCGATGATGGATCAGCCCACCGAAGCATCTCGACTATGGGCATTGCATTGCAATTGATTCGAGCATGGGGTGTCTCTCCTACTCGCATAGCTTGCATTACGTTCATGTAACAATGCTTGCCTATCATGTGGTGTAATTATTTGCTGGCTGATCTTCTATGGGCGCATAATCTCTTCTTTAGGAGCCAAACTTTGCCTCACGTGATCTTCGACGGGCATTAATCTCTTCCCTTTGTTCAGTGTTAAACTTTGACGGCGTGCTCATCACGCTTCTCGCCTCGCTAGCCTTTGCTCGTGTAAGAGCTGCATTCCTAGCATTTTGTCGTTGACGCCTTTGATTGTATTTGCTCTTCTGTAAGGTTTGCATTTCTTACAAACTGTCCACCATGACTTTGTACACTTTGTTGAGGTGTAATGTGAGCCACTACTTGACCAAAATTTTGGTGTGTTTGGTCCTCTGTCATGGCAGTGGAACTTTTAGCAACATCACGATAATTCATCATACCTGAATTGTACAACGCATGAATGAGCTATTTTGAGGAGCAGGAATGTTTGTGATTAGAACACACATCATAGGATAAAAGCAACTTGTACCATTTGAGCAATCGCCTTGTAGCGATACACCCAATGAGGGTACTTGAGGTGGAATTGTGTATAACATAGGTGTTTGATTATGCTCATCTTCTTCGGCTCCAAGACGAAAAACTTTGACTTTGAATATTGTTTCCATCACGTATAAATAAGCTAGCAGATGCTTGTGGCAAAATAGCAGTGCGAAGTCTCTTTGGAGCATGATGTGCATCCATCACTGCCAAAATGATATTTCAAAAAATAATATCACGCAGTTTTAGTTAATATCATGCAGTTACAACAATTGAAATCCATAGACATATTCTTAATACGACCCAAACTATATTCCAAAGATCTACTGGCAGCATGTCTCCCATGTTTACCTCCATTGATGGTGTTTGTCAGGTCTATGAACGGTTTCCTCCCACCGCTATTTTGCACCGGATCCATCTATGATTGTAGGCAAGGGCAAAGTAGCCATTCTATCCCCTTCACTGCCCTGCAATTGTTGTTTGATATCTTTGTCAGACCACTTCATATTTTTATTTGTCTTGATGGCTAAAAATTATTATTTAAGTGTTACCCTTAATCAACACACGTGTTACCCTTACACGCCTTATAGTACTATTTTGTGTATACCTAAGGATCGTGGGAGGGTTGGGGTCATTGATCTGAAATCTATGAACACGACCTTGCTAGGTAAATGGTCAGGAGATTGGAAAATGATGAGGAACAATGGTAGGATTTGTGGATGAATCTATTTCTCCATTTAACAAAGATTGCTTGTGATAAAAGGTGTTTTAATTTATACTCACTCTTGTAGGAATGTGAAGTCAATGGTAACAAATCAGCAATTACACCTCTTCAGAGGTCCCCACGGTTCCATCCAGATGATAAGAATTCGAGAAAGTCCTTAGTAGAGAAGGAAAGCTACCAGAAACAGCCCTTAGTAGAAATGATAAAGTAGCATGTTCGGATATTGAATCAAGAGTATAGCACATGAATGATCATGAATATAGCACATAGAAAAGTAGTAACGAATTTTAGCCATACTAAGCGTATGAATTAGTACCAGGAGGAACATCTCAGTTTTTAGCTAGTGCACTCGACGAGGCGCAGATAGCTACCACAAGTGCAATTTGACTTTTCATGAGCAGGGTGCCTATGTGCAACATCAGTTGTCCTTTCACCAAAGGAAAGCTAAAAGGCGCAGGTTAGTAACTGCAAACTAGGAGTCGACAAGATGGTAAGTGTGAGACTCGTGAATGTAAGAAGATCGCCAAGATAGACACGCAATTTTGGGCATGGTGTAGCCGATGTTAGGTCTCAAGGTCGAGCCCAAAGAAAGCTTTTGATGGGCCTTTTTCAGAGAGATAGGTGGTCAACTATCCTTAGTTGCGATGCCAAGTGGGTTTCAGGAGACGATCAAGGTTGTTCGAACAGAAAAAGAACCTTCTGTTGGAGAACCCGACTCGGGCGGCCTTTTTCAGAGAGATAGGTGGTCAACTATCCTTGGTTGCAAGGCAAGTGGGTTCCAGGAGACTACGGCTTGCCGAGCAGGAAAAAGAACCTTCTCGCTTGGAGAACTCCGACTCTGGCATCATAAGGACCCTCTTCAGAGATGACTGGCTTTCTGAAGTGGAAAAAGGACATATTGTTTGGTGAACTGCCTCGGGGCATCACAAAAACCTCGTTGACAATTTGATGATCATGAAACCCATGATGGAGTGCAACCTTTTGGTTTTGACAAAGGCAACAAGAGTAAGGACCTATGTGAATTGTAGGATCGAAAAGAATAATTTGATAAGCAAACATACACAAGCATGTCCACACAAACAACTATTCATGTCATCGTAATAATAAAAGATGTCCAAAGATCCAATTACATCATTTATCCGAATAATAAAAGATCATCAAGGAAGTCCTGTGTTCTCTGCGGTCATGATCTATCTGCTGCTCATGAGGAGAATAACCGACTCAGACCAGATTGGAGGTAAGACCAATCTTTGATAAGCAAACATACATAAACATGTCCCCACAAACAAAAAACCATGTCATCAGAATAATAAAAGATGTCCACCATCCAATTACATCATTTATCATATTAGCATCATCTATAGTCGCGGTAGTCCTAGTAACCACATGAGCTAGGTATTGCCACCTCCTTTCAATAAATCTTTTATGAATGTCGATCAAATGCTCACGCCACCGATTGTTGTCGAAAGCCTACAATAATAATTTAAAAATTATATTAGTAAAAGAGGGTTGTAATTTTCTTTTAATTGAGTCTATTTTGTCTTATTACAAAACACTTACTTTGAAGTTCATATTGTGTAGGAAGATCCGGAGCGAATGCTAGTTTAGTACCGTAGTTTCCACACAACCTGCTTTTTAAAACCAACATATTATGAGTACCTTTTTCTTTAATTACATATTACAAATAGTATTAATTATTTTGTAGGTTTACGTTTTTTACAGATTCATTGTCTTTTTCAAAGATAGTTGCTACAAGCACATGGTTTTTGCCTTGACCTTTGACCAACTCGAGCATATGTTGGGTTAAATGCTCATCCCATACTTGAACAACTAACAAGTTAAACCTACAATTAAACATAAGAAGAAATTATTTTAAATATTATGCACCGATTAGTTTTAATCAAACAATACTTATTTGAAAATACTATAGATTTACCTTGTGTCTAGAAGAGTGACCTCTCTATTCACTATGCGGCGTGGAAATGTTTCATAGTATTCAAGATCACCAAAATGAACGACGACTCCAACTACATCTGTATGAAATATTGTATGTTTATTTTGACATCAAAAAATTATTTGATATTATATTTGTTACGACGAAATTTTGTAGCATACCTACAAATGTTTTGTTCGGACGTCCATAAACGTCTTCAAATGGCATGAAATGTTTTGGGTAGAGAGGAAAATCAACTAATACAAAGATAAGGTTCAAGCTCATAGTGGTTCGTTAGCAGCACTCATAAGAGTTTTTGATGTTCAAACGCAACTTCCTCTTAGTTAATTTGAACCGCACACGATGAATGATGTACTTTTGGCCTTCATTAAGTGCTAAATTAAACCTATAAACATTTTTGTCCTCGACAAAAACTTCTATTTTGGAACCCTTTTAAGTTTAAAATAAACTATGTTAGTCAACAGAATAAATAAATTTTATAGGATAGAATTATTCATTGAACTTACAGGTCTCATCTATTAAGATAAATCAAGCAAATCACCGTTATCTTCAAGAGGAAATTTAACATCTACCAAGACACAAATGCTCCAAGATCATCTATATCCCGAATTCAATATTGTCGAACTCCTTGAATCTAAAAAAAGCTTATTTAAACATTTGGTCTACTTTTAATTAGATGAAAGAGATAGTCAAGTAAAACTCACTTAGGCACCACAGGACTTTCGAAAACAACGCGACGTTCTCTTTCGTGTTCGATTAATTGGTGCCATTGAAATTTATAGACATTCGATGTTATAAAACATTTAAAAATATTTTATTTAATGGTGACAGAGCATTTTCCACATTCACATAACATGATGGAGTTGCATAACGAAAAGAAGAGAGTCAACGAAAAGAAGAGTTTGTAACTGAAATATGCCCATTTGTCATACACAATTAAGCATGTATTTTCCTGTGGGTATGTGTTGAGCTCCAGACCCATGTTTCTAAGGATCTTCTTTATTGTGCTGCCTTTGGAAGAAGAAGAATAGGAAACTCTCTGGAAGAATGCTAGCGGAGGAGCATGCATCTAAAAGAAAAAACAGCAGCAGCACTGGCTAGCTGCACACAAGGACTGCAGGATGCTACTATGCAAGCAATGGAGAGCGGCCGCTAGCTGCAGTTCCAGAACAGTGGGTCCTGAACAGTTGTTGTACAGGTGACCAGGGAGGAGCAGGAGGACCACAAGGGACCAGATATTAATCTACGGCCTGTGCAGGCAGAGGCAGCCCAAATGGAAAGATGAGGAAGAAAGGGTTCCTAGACACGCATTAATCGGCTCTGGCCCGACCACACCAACGTTGATGATACAAAATACACAAACGTTGATGATACAATCAAAGCAAAACCTGCATTTTAATGTACTTAGAATCTAGAATTCTGTGTCATAAGATGTTAGCTAAAACTGTGGCATCCGTTAAACTTCTAAAGAAAAAATTCACATCACAATCTGATGGAAATATATATATATATATATATATATATATATATATATATATATATATATATATATATATATATATATATATATATATATACACAGATTACCATCAACCAATTAATAGTAACACTTTTGTTAACAAATTGATCACATTTACAAAATCCTACACCTAAGCTACCCTTTCGTTAATCAACAGTTGATATTTTTTTTTGGAGTAGAGGTACCTCAATTGCCTTCCAAGCACCAGAGAAAGTCTCAGATTAATTACCTCTACTTAAATGCCAATAGGCCATAACTGAAAAAGATAACTTGGTGGGGCTTTGCATTTAAATTTAGCCAACCCTAGCCAGATTACGAATTAGTACAATTATGTGACCCCATAAAGATGCATCAATCCAATTAACAAGGCTCATTTCTCCCATAAAATAAAAGTTTCAGTTTATGTGACGGTAGGGGAGAAACATACCTCTATGACTCCACCACACAGCCAACCAAAGGATAGGTAGTGGTAAACTTGTGCTGAACCAGGTTCAGTTTCAGGTGTACACTTGGCAAGCTAGCAGGGAAAAGATGCTCAATGTTCTCTAAATACATAATATCAGGAAACTTTACAATTTTTCAACAGTCAGCAACATTGGCAAAATTCTTATTGAAATGAGTAACAAAGTTTAAACTATGCAAGCATACAGACTGAAGGAAAACCAGAAACCACCAGTTTTGGAGTACATGCTAAAACTACTGAGACAGAACAATATCAAAGTCTATCATGCTAAATACCATTGAGACAGAACAATATGATAAGAGATTCATGGTGAAGAAAAAAAGGAAAAATCAGACTTTATCAGAGTTCCTTCTCGTGATAGCATAAATCAGGTGAGCAGCTTACTGGACAGCATCTTACACTAAAAAAAAAGTAAACATCTGATTTGTATTACTAAGTCTGAAACACCATAAAAGAAAGAAGCGCAAATTCTTGGTGTGAATTAAACAAAGTATAGAATGCATATCATTGTCAGAGGGATACATTTCTTGGAAATGGTAAAGACTGGTAAACTTTTGATTGTCAGTATCAAGCTAAAGTACATCCAAGCAACCAGAATTGAGATATTTTTCTTAACACATCTGTCTGAGGTCAATTAAACAGTCAAAATCACACAAACAAACATATGAAATTCAACTGATAACTGCAACACTGCTTTATCAGTCATATTTTATAAGTTGCATGGTCACCTACACAAACGTTAGGTAATGTGAGATACATGTTCACCCTGATCAATTCCACATCAAATTGGAACGAAACACACTTATCCCTACTATCTGGTTTGGGCCTAAATTTTGAAACATAATAAGTTCAAACAAACATAGGCAGTACACAAAGCATGCATTTCGAAAATGCATTAACCAATTTGAACACCAGATAAATAATACTAAACAATTTTAATACAAATAGTCAAACCATTACCAATCACTTATCTTTTTACAAACAAATCAGAATTTAAAAACATATAAACAAATATGACAATCATCTCATTTGTGTTGCCACAATCATCAAACTCCAATATAGACAAACACGAATGAGCACAAATCAGATTAGAATTAACAATGCAAGCAAATCTTTATACAGAGCTCAATTCCAGCAAAAAAAATATAGTTTTCTTTGTTTGGAATTTCTCTACATGCAAGCAAAAAAAATTGCACTATGACTGGCCCAAAATGTGGCATTTTCTTTGTTTTACCTACGGAGAAGCGGAGGGAGGCAGGGGCGGACTTCGGGAGGGCGCGGAACCCTCCGGAGTGGAGGAGGCACGAGGCGCCTGGCGGCCACCCCACTGACGCCATTAGAGGAGGTGGTGAGGCGAAGTGGAGGAAGGAGACGGAGAAGGAGGGAGAGGAAGGCGCGGGTCGACCTCGGCGAATGCTCTTGGCGACGAACTCCTCGACGCGGTCTGCGACCGATGGTGGGCGCGCGTGGTGGACGGAGAGGTCGAGCTTGTAGAGCGTGGTAGCCGACGAACTCCTCGCAACCCGGATGCTTGTTGAGCTTGCCGAGGTCGACGAACTCCTCGCAACCCGGATGCACCATAAAAGGGAAAGAGGCGAAGATTTAGGGGCGGAGATCGCGGGGCAAGCGAGAAGATTATGTCTGGCGGAGCAGATTGCATCTTAGGCGTGAGGAGGAGATTGGGCGAGGAGATTCGCGAGAGATTAAGGGCTGGCGCAAGACGAGACTGCACGAGGCTGGCGAGGAGATTGGCGCGGATGGATCGTCTGGGGTCAGGGAGGAGGTTGCGCCTGCCTGGGAAGAGGAGCCGAGGGTTAAGGCGGCGAGAGATTTGGGGGCGGCGTTGCGTTTGATCTGGGGCCGAGGAGCCGAGGGATTGGGGGGCGGCGTGACCGTGTGAAAGAGGAGATTAGGGGCCCTGCGCATGAGAGATTGGCTGGGAGTGGGAGCGCGTGTAGTTCTTTGGAGAGTGGGGCCACAAGGAAGAACGAACCACCACCAAGTGTTGCTTTATAATAGTAGATATATCATCATCATAGTCATAGGTATCTTATAACGGAAATAATTCCTCTAAGGCCATTCACAATAGGAGGTTTCATGGGGTGATTTCCAAGAGAGCCATGTCATCTTTGGTTGTATAAGGTGATCAATGAAATAGTCTCTCTGAATGCATGATTTCATTCCACAGTTTCCTAGACTACCCACAGCACTTAATTGTCACAGGATGTTATGATCAAATGTGCTTTGCGATTTTGTAGCCAAATTACACCTAAACATTGACTCATGTGCATCATGCATGGCAGCAGGTAAATTTTTCAGCAAGAGATACAAACTTTACAAAAGAGACTGGCGAAGGTTGAGCCAAAGGGCACTCCCAGCTACGCATCTAGCCAGGAGAAGATGACAGGACGAGGTTCTTCTTTCACTCAATGCTTTTTCTCACACATATTCCCAGGCCAACTTCATTTGGATCAGTCTCTACCATGCATCCAGGAACCCACACGGGATCGAGAATCTTCACGTGAGGATGAAACCGGCTCCCTCAATGCAGTGTCGCTGCGTTTCCAAGGCGTTGAAAACCGGGCGGACGTCGTTTCATCGTGATGAAACGGGTTTCTCCTCTTTCTTCATAAACTAGTTCAATGCCCGTGCGTTGCTACGAAAAATAAAATTGGTTTCGTTACCAATTTTGCTTGCCTTCAACAGTGATACACAACATCCCTACATAGAAGATGCATGACGTCCTACAATGGACTCATAAACTTTATCCTAACACTTTCCTAATTGAATACGAGCAGAATTTCTAATTCACATGGAATCTGTCTCCTAACTTATTTTGAAATAAACCTTCTATTCTACAGTTCTACTTCCTGGACTCTCTAATCAAATACAAACCTCCTATTCCTCCTGGATCCCTGTGCATGTCTGGCTGGCCGTGACCCTTGCCGGTTGCTGCTGTTGAGCACACCATGTTGTACATGCTACATCCTACAGAATTTTAGATGCCAAACCCAAAATGCAATAATAAAGAACTAAATACACAAGTACCTGTTCTAAGTGCAATTTTATTTCAAAACATTTTGTACAAAAAGCCTAACTCGGATGATAATATGACCCAAGGAATGTTGCTTATAATTATTAGAAATCCTAATCCTGATCAAAACTATATATATATATATATATATATATATATATATATATATATATATATATATATATAAGAGTAGATGCCAACATGAAAATCATGTTTATTGGCATAGATTAGAAGAGCACTCAGCTTATCATTAATTGGACACAACAAATAATATAAATAAATGTACCAGATCAATATTGCATGAATTTTCACTAAGAACAGATAAGACAGCATTTGGTGGGCTCTTTGGACTCCATGCAAATAGCGATGTTTCAACCTGCAATTGACATATCATTAGTTCTGATAGTTCTGCAGTTACAACAAAACATAAGACAGACCACCTCTTCAGCAGTTCCTCCTCCATGGTCACCATTTAGGGTTTGTCCATGATCCCCCATAACAAGAAGTAAAGTATTCTCATGGGGACCACCAGGCAGGGTTCATAAAACCGAAAATGAAAAACCGCGGTTTTCACGAAAAACCAACCCGACCAATTGAATGTCATTCGAAAACGGTTTTTGAGCGGTTTTTCACGAAAAACCACACACATAAATTTTTTCAAATTTTTTAAATTTTTAAAAAATTTTCTTTTAATTAGAACGATTTACCGAGCAGTTTTGGATCTCGAACCGGAGCGATAAGGTCGAAAACCGCGGTTTTCGCCGGTTTTGTTAACCACCCCACCGTGTGGAAAGACTTTTCAACGTGTCAATTACATTCTATATAGGAAAAATAGAGGGGCCCAATAAAATGGTTGTGGAGAACATAACATAGGTTAAAGCTAAATGTATCTTATTAATAATTAGCATAAAAAACAGATCATGTATTATGCATGAGGCAACTGGCCTTTAGGATCTGATTGTACTGCTACAACTTTTGGATCATTGGGATAGAGTCAACACCGAATATATGCCCTGCATGGTCCTAAAAAAAGTTGATCTCACATGTTTCCAGTTCAAAAAGAAAAAAAAGAAAAGGCTGAAATATGTAAGCTAATACCAAAGTGATTGCATAATAACTTACCACACCAAGGAAATGTGCAATAAGAACATCCCAATCATTTTTGTGCAATGATGGAAGCAAGTGCTCAATAACACCATTGTCTAACTGATACATACAATTCGATTGGTGATTCCATAGGAATTAAATGGAAGTCAAAAGCAGCTCAGCACAGAACAAGGACAGGAATGATACAGAAGAGTTAATATACTGTGTCAAGATCTTTAACATTAAAAGATGGGTATGGAAATGATTTGTTGAAGTGTTCAGGGAATAACTGTATCCATGTGTCATCCCCCATCATGACTACCCTCTTTCCATTTTTGACCAACTGATTGAGAGCAAAGAAACAAAAGGCAACACACATCGTCATGGTTAACTATATAGCATGTGCTACAAACTGAGTAATTTGCCTGACACCATATTTTACTAAAGTTGAGTGCAAGATGAGAAGAACCTGATGCATAATATTGTCTTCTACAATTGCAGGGGCTCCAAAGCTATTGTCAACATCGATAAAGGTAGGGAGACCACCAGTCGTGAGAGCCTGAGTATTTGCAGCAAGGAAGTTGAGCGCATGAAGCATAATACAGAAAATTATGACCATTTTGTATTGCACTGAATTGTGTACAAGATAATGGTTTTTTCCTTCGAGAAACTCCACTGCTCAATGTAAATCATGGGATCAACATTAACATAAACAGAGTTGATCACCTTAAGGCGTTGAAGGCTAGTGGTTGGTGGATCAGCAAGCGCTTTGAAGATCCTTGCAAAGGTCTTCTCATCGGAAGCCAGCTTCTGCAGGTGAGTTCAGTTAGCATGCAACCTTGGTGGAATCCAAATTACCACGAGGGAGCAGAGCTTTCTTTACTATTGTTCTTACTGGTCCAATGAGACTTGAGTTGCCCCAGATCATATATTCAGACTTCGAGTTAGGGTCTCGTGCAGGTGAGCAAGTTGCCACAAACAACTAAAACCAAGACAGTTCAGGTTCACTTTTACATCAATGTCAGTATGATGGGAAATTAGAGAAATTCATAG
The DNA here is from genome assembly GCA_036346375.1 of Guadua angustifolia. Classification (NCBI taxonomy): domain Eukaryota; kingdom Viridiplantae; phylum Streptophyta; class Magnoliopsida; order Poales; family Poaceae; genus Guadua; species Guadua angustifolia. The sequence goes on from CM070522.1 coordinate 25,354,080, forward strand.
AGTAATCAAGATCCTAATCAAGAATCATGTGCTGATGAGTATTACCTGATTGTCAACAGCCCTGAAGGAGTGAAATGGGCAGATGGGGAAAAACAAGGAGAATTAGATAACTATCTAAAGAAAAGGATGGTCACATCCTGATTTGAACAAACATACTTATATACAGATAAAATTAAAGAACATGCATCTTAAACTCTTAACGCACATAGGAGTGATCAAGTATGCCATTATTTGCAGACATGGTACTGTTCGTTCCTCACTTTTTTTTTCAAGTTAATTTTTCAGTACAATGCGATCCAGCATGTGTGGGAAGGAGAGGAACTGACGCAACTTCATGATAGCTCAGAACTTACCAGTGTGAACTGCGATAGGTTCTTGTCCAGCCGTGAAGGTATCAGATTCCCTGAGAGTGATGTCTCCTGGGATGTCAATTTCAAACAAATGCAGCTGAAATTGCCATTGTTCAGTAGTCATTACACAGGCCAATCCCATCCAGTCAGTTATTGCGAATTACATGTCAATATTTGGATGTAGAGATAAGATGCATCATGCCCCTTACTTTTCTGTGCTTGGCCTTCATCTGTCCATCCGGTCCGATAACACAACAAGTGTTGAATAGCTGCCCAGATGCCTTCTCAGGTATGGATCCACCTACGATAGTGATCTTTCTGCTAGAAGCTATCTCCGACAACATTGAGATCGATTAAGTAGGGGCAATTCCATATTTGCTGAAACAAAACAACATCAAAGATGTCTGTATGCCTTGTGTTGGTATCAAAAAAAAGAGGATGTACCCGGGATGTCGGAGTCCATGATGAGCGTGCGGGAGTACTCGCGCCACAGGCGGGCGAGGTAGCTGCGGATGGCGGGGGCGGGACGCGTCCTTGAGCGCTGACTCGACGGCGAAGCAGTAGTGCTGGAGCACGAACCCCCTTGGCGATGTTCTGCTGGTTGTCGCTCTAGATCCAAATCCACGGCGATGTTCTGTGGGGATACACATCACGGCGGATCGCTCCAGATCAGGGCGGCTGTCGGAGGTTCGGAGGGGAGGGGGCATTTGATGCGTGGCGCGGGCGAGGGGATCAAGAGCGAGAGCGAGGACTGCAGTGCGATGGCGGCGCGGAGGGAGAGGATCGCGGGCGGGGGGCCAAATCGGGGTGAAGAATGGACGTATCAGGAGCTGGATCTGGAAGGGGCGGTTCGATGTTGTTCGGGAGGAACGAGAACGTTGGAACTGAAGAAAAAAAAAAGTAGACCGGTTTTTTTGGCCAGACAGGTTTTTTTGTGGCCGGTTCAGTTTTGTTTGGTGGTGAAGAACGGATGCATCACTACCAACTCAAAATTAGAAGTAGTAGAGATATAATGCCATCTCATCATATTTGTCTACGTGGTACATCATTAAATGCCTATAAAACTCTTGTGAAATCCCTATTGTGAATGGCCTAAGCAGAGGCGATCATCGATTTAACTGCGAATGGGTCGATGCAGGGTGTCCGAGAGACTTCTCAGCGCTCATTCCTCACAGAAAATGGAGAGCCCAGCGAACCCCGGATGGATGGATGCGTGGGAGCCGTCCGATCACGATCATATGGTCATGATTGGGCATTTGTGAAGATGTGGGATCGCAAGGATCTGAACGGATAGCGCAGATCCATTCGCTCGGCCTCCGCCACAGCCAAACCCTAGCTCATGTTAACCTCCAGCCTCGCATGCTCTCCCTCAACGCAAACTCACGCGAGCACACCCGCCGCCTCCACTTCATGCCACACTGGACGCTAATAGAGCCAATCGTCGAGCCCGCTTCGAGCCTGTTCCTTGTCAATAAGCTTAAAAATAAATTCAATCTAATTTATAACTTTTGATTTTTATTAGTTATATATGACTTTTAGCTTATATAAAAACGGTTTAAAATAGATGAGCTTCCTAGCTTTTTGGAAATTGAAGGTGGCTTAAAGCCAAGGCGAAATCAAGCCTAAGGGCTTCAAACGTCAGTGATAGGCGCAGAGGGATGGTGATGGTCGAGACTATGGCGGGTTATGCCTAAGAGTATCTCCAAAGAAAGCCCATAAACCAAATTTCCTAAACCTTAAAATAGGGAGTTTAGTAAAAATACACATCCAAGAGGGCCCCTAATCCAAATCCTAAAATTAGGAGGCCCTAAATTTGGCTCCTCACCATTTGATTCCTGGAGCCCCTAAACCTTAAAATAGGGAGTTAAGTGAAGGATGGCTTGCATTAGTTCGCTGCAATTTGGCGTGTCTTTCTTTGAAATACATGAGAGGTTTCGAGATGATCTTATTGAGCATTTGTGGGCAATTCCAGTAACCCTAGCATTTGATTCATTGTTCGGAGTTTCTATTTATCTATTTATCATGTTTGGAAAATTTTAAATTCAAATTTTAAATATCATGTTTTTAAATTGTAAATGTTAATATGCTTATGTTTTATGTATTACAAATATTTTTGATTGAATTTTAGTGGTGTCAAATGAAGATTATACATAGCGGATATGTCAAAATAGGAGAAAAAAGTAAAATAGGGTTTTGAGATTTAGGGGATGTTCTTTGGACTTGTGTTTCAAAATAGAACCCTAAAAATAGAGAAGTCCTAAATCCAAAATAGGGACCTGTTTTAGGGGCCCTTCTGTCAAGATGCTCTAAGGGCTTCAACCGTCGGAGTGATAGATCTTGAGAGGGATGGCGATGGTCATGGTTTAGAGACTGTGGGAATTTTTTTTATTTAATATTTATTTTAAATCTTTTTTTCAAAAGTAAGCGTGATGACAAAAATTAAATCTACCCGCTGTCACCCCCAAGATGCGGGCGATCGCCTCTACTCGGGCGATAAACGCCACAGCTAATTGCAACAATTTCATTGTAATTCAAAGGTAATTAAAAATTAAAAATACCTACGCTGACCTCGGGCGATCGGCATCAGAGCAATTTTTTTGCAATTTTGTGGTAAATTGTTTGTACAATAATTGTTGCATTGAACCGAACAATTCTGAAAAAAAACTTCTTGTTGTATTGAACCAAAAAATTATTTTCCTTTGTTGGTGATAACGCATCCCACTTAGGGATTTTTTCAGTGAGGCTCGTATGGTCCGTGAATATAGCCAAAAAATACTGAGAAAAATCACAGGCGACCTACGCAACGCGGGCTACCACTTACATACGGGCGAGATGGCGGACGTTGCCCAGTCCGGTTGTGAAAAGCGGAAAGGCACTCGCGCCATTTAAAGCGCGGGAAATCGTGGCCACTTAAGGGTTTTCGTAGTCTCATGAAGACGGCGGATCAGATCCAAAAATACTGAGAAAAATTAAGAGCGGACGTGACGCAAGTGCGGCTACCACTTACGATGGGCGAGATAGCCGAACGCTGCCTCGGCGAGGAAGTTGCGAAAATCGGAAAAGGCACTCGTGGCCATGAAACCACGTAAATCGTGGCCACTTAGGGTTTCGTGAGTCCGTGGAACAAGCGGATATGGCCCAAAAATACGGGAAAAATCAAAGGCGACCCACGCGAACGTGGACTACCACTTACGTATGGGCGAGATAGCGACGCGTTGCTACAGAAGTTGCGAAAAATCGGAAGGCACTTCGCTGACCCACGAAACCCACGTAAATCGTGGGCCACTTAAGGGTTTTCGAGGGCCAGACGACGGCCGGATCATGCCCAAAAAATACTGAGAAAAATCAACAGCGACCACGCATAGCGCTGGCTACCACTACGTATGGGCGAGATAGCCGAGCGTTGCCCGGTAGGAAATTACGAAAATCGAAAAAGGCAATCGCAGCCATGAAACCACGAAATCGTGGCGGAAACTTTTGTATTTTATACAAAAATGTCCCGTATTCGTAAATATACAACATTCACGCGTAGATTTGCAAAAATCTCCACTGTTTTGAAGCTCTATGAATTTTAAAAATTCGATAAGTGCTAGTGTCCGATATGGCAAAATTGAGATAGTACCACCGTCTGAATTTTAAAAATTTATAAAGCTTGATAAAAATTTTATGGGAACATTAGTGATGCATCATAACCATGGACAAAAATTTCAAAATTTTATAGTCGACAACAACTCATGTTATGAACACTTAAATTATTTGTTGAACATATATAAGGGCACATACACTTAGAAAGTTTAGATGATAAAATAAGCAATAGATTAGATTATATTACAAGGGCATTACAACAAAGGATTGAAATTGCTTGGACTAACTAACTAACTAAAGTTAATCGTTTGTCATGGTGGAACAAATGATCGTTCGCCTATCAGGTACTGTACCAGAATGATGTCCCACATTTTCTACATATTACCCGAATTCGTGTTAAATTTGCGATTTGTCATCTGGACACCGCTCAATCCCTACTATGAAAGAACTCCATGGGGATCCGGTTCACCCAAATTGTCGCAGAATGGGTGGCCTGTCGCGTCGCCCGGTGTATAAGACATAATTTTGGTCTTTTATGTGGATTACGCTCTCGTGATATGGGCATGTCATCCCAATTCGCCGCTCCCCTATGTTAATACCACTCGGGTTCCGGATGGTCTCATGCAACGCGCCAAGGATTTGTTATGCGTGCGGACCTCGCCGGCCACTTCCCTTGTCCTTCTTCTTCGAGAGGAGGAACCTCTTGCACCTCCGTGTGTTGGTTGTTGGCGGAGACATGCGAGACGCCTGCTCATTGCTGCTCGCTCCACTATATGGTGCAGGAGGTGTGTGTTGGGCTTATCCTTGACAACCGAAGCGTGCCCTCGCATCAATGCAAAGCCCGCTTTGGTCGTTGAATAACACCGTAGGCGACTCAAGGTCTCTTTTTGAGGTCAGAGTGGCACCACTGAGAGGGTTGTTCTCCCCGCTATTCCATACAGAAGTTTGAGATGTGGGTGATACGCCTCCTGGATCCACCTAGTTGAAGTGAAGCCGCACCATTCATCCTCGGCCAAGGGCACCCCAGAGAATCTCCCGTCCGCTAGATCATCGTGACAGTATCAACCATCGCTGCAGCCATGTTCGCAAAAGTAAGGGCTTTGGGTGGCCCCGAGGAGGTTTCTCCTTTGACTTGAGCGACTCGCAAGTTTCCTTTTGAACTCCTCCGTAGCGATGAACGGTTTAGAACTACAACTTTGTGAGTTTAACATGAGTATGTCGATGAAACTCACCGATTGGTTTGCCCCTGCCCCACCGCCCTAAACTCTTGTTGATCTAGAAAAGGACATATCCTAGCTGCCTCTCCCACCGGTGAAGTTCTCGCCAAGCGGGTAGGCGTCGTGGCGCTTGAGAGAAATTCGTAGTCACGCCGTTCTACCGCTCCGATCCATTGGAAGAAGCAACACCGTCCTTGTGCCGAGAAAAGAAAGAACGATGCATGAAATGGTAGTGTTACCCTATATTGTGTGGACACCAAAGAGGTTTACCTCGTGAGTGCGGCACAACAAATGAGTGAGTGCTAGCTACCGTCTCTCCATGGGTAGATTGTATCATCTTCGCCGCAGAGGTTGCAACGTGTTGGGTCGAGGCAACTCCAGTAGAACTAGGGCGCCGACGCCATCGGGCATCCTGGATATTCGGCGGGATGACTTCGCTTCTCAAGAGGCGGAGTGAAACGACATTGTGCCCTAATTTGTGTAGATTCGAGTTGACGTTATTGTCTGGTTTGGCTGTGTTGATGTCTGCCCTCGTACTGCTTTTATAGTGGTGGTGAGGGTTACTCCACACAATTACAAAGACTTGTCCATTTTATGGCCTAGCATCCTCTGTGAAAAGTCGCACGACGTGTCACCCATCATCAAAGCCGCACGACTTGTCACTTTCTAAGAAAAGGTCGCATGACTTGTCACCCTTTGAGAAAAGCCGCCATGACGGTCACTCATCATCAAACCCACGACGACTGAAACCTTATGAGAAAAGTTGCACGACCGTCACCCTCGCAATCAAAGGCAATTGCCTCAGAGCCTTTTCAGCGAACTTGACAACACATCGGCAGCCACATGCCTTTTCGTGTCGAGTAGACAATACATCGCAATGTCGAGTAGTTTTCGTATGCATTTAGAAAATACATCGCAGCCTCGTGAGCCTTTTCAAAGCGGATTTGACAACACACTGCAATACAATGCCTTTTTCAGCCGAGTAGACAATACATCGCAACCAAGTGACTACAAGTCGTAAAGTAACCAAGAACCGCAGTTGTCAATGTTTTTTCACCTTGGTTCTTCCTGCATCGCCGTGGTTTTAGAACACATCAGCCTTCTATATAGGCACTTGAGAGCAAACACGAAAGAGAGCACGAGAAGTGCAGCGAATATGTCGAGCGGAGTCGCCAATGGTATCGGGCGACGCCATCATAGGGCGATCGCCCCATTTCAGTATGGATATTTACCATCGGGCAAAGGTGCCTCCCCGACATTTTCACAAAGATGCTATTTTTTTATCGCATTATACTTAAAAAACAATTTGAAACAAATATTAAATACAAATATGATGGGCCCTTATCTCCAAGATTCAAGCGATCGCCTATACCCGGCGATATTTATCTTTATAACCTTTCGCTTCGCCGCGCACGGTTATTAAAAATAAGTCGAGGTACCACCTATCTATTAGTCGAAATAGTCGGGCGTTGTTCCTAGCATTAAGTTGCTAAAATAAGTAAATGGTGCTATAATGATATGGCTAAGAAAAAGAAAACCACACAAATGCAAGCACTTAGTTCAGATAGTTAGACAACATGGTGGTGAAGATAAATAAATTACAAGCGCATAATCAGGTAATAAATCACCACGACGACGCTTCCTCGACCTGCCCCAGGGTACGTGGAGGGCGACGGCGCGACGGACGACCCTCCTACTCAGCTTCGCGGCCATAAGCACAAGGGTAGTGTGGTTCGCTTGCGACTCGTGTCTGGCTGGGTGGTGGGTCGAGGTACTAAAGGTAATACGAATCGCTCCACGTTGAAAGTATCCACGCCGCCAACGCTGCTGTGAGCCCGAGTAGCCGTAAGCACCGCGGGGCCCTCCTGCGTATGAGACTAAGATCGCCCGCCACACCCCACTCGCCACCGTGGGTCGTAAGAGAGATTTAAGGTTTCGCTCGCTCACCCCACCGTGGCCATCAAGGCTCTGTGCGGGAGGACATGAGGGCTCAGATCGAGTGACGCTCGCACTACAGCCGACCGGGCCGGGCGGTGTGCGGCACGGCTCCACTAGACGGGGAGGTGTTGCCGACGGCTGGACGCAGCCGCACACGACCTCGCCCGGCAGCGTGAGTAGGCCAGACACCCGCAATAACCCGCCATGAGCCGGCAAAATCTCCTGTCGAAGCGAGTGACGCGCCGAGGTCCGGGCCATCACGGACCACTCTCCGCACATCTCGCTTCGCAAGACGCGGCTCGCAAGTAATGCCACCGATATGAGGTAATTTACATAAAACATACGTAGGGTGACGGTGACCTTACGTGATAGTTCTCTAGGACATCTCGAAGGGCACGCTCGACACCGATGCAGCGAGCATGATACTCGGTGTGTACCTAACCTCGAGCCGAGTCCTGCCAACCACTCCATGTAATTGTCAGGTGGCCACAGACGGCGGGTCTCTCCCGTGTCGCCGCCGCCTCTCCCCACGCAACACCCACGGTGCCATGCGATGGCGAATGGAGTGCCAGTGGATGCCCGCCGAGTCATTCGCAATGCAAAACGACAATTTACATACAACATGCATTCGCGGGAATAGTAAGTATTGTGCTCGGGACACCTACTTGTCGCGGCATGTGAGACGATGTGAGTAGTTGGCGAAACTCTGGAAGAGGCATGGCGGCACTTTCGGTGCGGCGAGTACTCCCGCGCCTGCGTCGAAGGAGGACCTTACGGGTGAGCGTGAATGGTCATGCCGCAAAGCTTCGGACGCCCGTGAGGTGCTTCGGACTGGACCTCGCCAGGTGTCGATTCCCCGCGTCCTCTCCTGCGACTCAAACTCCGAACGAACCGCGTACACCTTCTTGACTGCGTGGGCGTACACCCCGGAAAAAAAAGTAGTGCATGTTATTAAAGTGTCCAAAGTATGGGGTTAGATACAAGGGGGCATACCTGTCGCTGAACCCAGTACAGGCCCATAGTGGGCCAGTCGATCTGGTGGTGGTGGTGGTCTCGGAGTACGGAGCCGGTCCAACAGGCCTGGATGGAGAAGTGCTCCCGGGACCACAGTGATGGTAGAATGCCCGTCAAGAGCGCCTTTGTCCCGGGGGACCTGCAAGACCCTGTGCAGGCCGGACAGCGAGCCGACCTTGCACCATCTGTTTAAGCGGCAAAGTTAGACATGTCCGGTCATAAGAGATTTAAGCGAAATGTGTTACCTCCTCCACGGGTGTCGGCGATAAGTTGGCGAACTTCGATCAGTGCCGGTCCACGTGTCCCCATGGGCGAGGGCGGGCAGTACCAACGAAACGAGGCAGCGAGTACGCCTCGGGCGCGTGCGAGTCCTCCGCGTCGGCCTCCGGTGGAAAAATCAACTGCGGCATTTGGTACAATATTGTCGATTGCTCGGTGCGTATCCGTTAAGTTACAATGAGCGAGGTACTAACCGTGAATGGAGCGACCATATACGACACCGTCTTGCTCATCCGACTTGGGGCGCGTCCGGGGGGGCTCGGGGTGGCGCACTGGAAGCGCGCCTCTAGGTGCAAACCCCGCGGCCGTGCGGCGGACACTGCCACGGCCGCGGGCCTAGGATGCGACACGTCTGCGGCGTGGGAGCCATCTCCCGAGGCCGGTGGAACGTGTGTCTCCGGCCTCCACGGATCCTGGCCTTGATCCGAGGACCGTCGTCCGAAACCGTGAGGCGTGTGGGCCCTCCATCATCTGCTCCACCATCGTGAAGCGAGTAAGGCGGCTCGTAACCTACGTGGTGTGTAGCATCGTTAAAATTCTATTAACAGTAAGCAAAAGAGTAGGAAAAGTCGCCAACTTCTTGTGGAACCCAGCGGGTCGATCCGAAGAAACTCCTTGACACCGAGACCGGTGTCTCCAGGCCGCCCTCTGCGGACAACCTAGGCCGGTGGGTCAAGTCCACTATTGGTCTAGCGCTCGGAGGAGGCGTCGTGACATGCCCAACTCGCGCCATGCGCCGTGCTGCGTGGTTACAAAAGCAAATTCATGGTTAGAAAGCAAATAAAGCAAACGGGACGATTAGTAAGTATAGGAGCCAAATAAAACAAACCGGATAATAAGTACATGGTAACGTTACAACTAGGAAAAATTAAATGAAAAGTAATAAAATGTTCCATATTCAAATATATCACGATCCGCACATACAACAAATTCTTGGTACATACAATCAAATATTACATTGGCGGGGACAACACATAAGCGGTACATAGAATCAAAAATTACATGAGGGACAACAAATAAGCGGTACATAGAATCAAAAATTACATGATGGGGATAACAAATAACGGTACATAGAATTACATTATCCACAATTACGGCAGCCAGACTCATCCATATCGTTCCTATGCCGTGTCCGCGGACGCTGACTTTCTGCTTCAACATTCGGATGTCCGGTCCCGCCGATGCCAGGAGGGGCCGTGAACGATCCATCGACTTCGGTACCGCACCTCGTTATGCCCCGTGTTGAAAACACTTTGCTTGTAGTAGTAGTGGGAATGTACGGACGACATGACTGAGTGTGTCTACTTTCGCGGCAATCACGTGTGAAACAAGGCAAAGCGGGCTTACCAGCGAGAGCACTTTCGCGGTCGGCTGCTGAATCGCCACAGATGGGAAGTCCTCTCCGGTGGGCACCTCGACCGGTCACCGCGGTGCCGTGGTACCTCCGTTCCACGCCACCTCTGGTGTCAGCGATGTGTCTGCCTTCCGATCTTGTTGGCCATGTGCGTAGATACAACTCGAATCGACGGCGATTGTCCGACATACATGCGAAGGCCTTATGCAGCTCAACGAAATATCTTTGGGTGCCTAGTAACACACCCTCAACAATGCCCTGGAAGGCATCTCGCGCCTTTCATTACCCGGTTGTAAATCTCCGCGGTTGGTTATCATTATTCCATAATGGAAACCGTCCTCGTCATTGCGAAGGACCATTTCTCCAACGACTCGTGTAGTATCGTCAAGTGAAACACTTTATGCTTGTCGCCAACGCCGAATGTTTGTCGTCGATTCGGGGGCGCCAAAAGGTCGGGTCATCTCCTTGCTCGTGGTACACCATAGGGTTCCTCGATGAACTAGTGCCGTCCTTGGATTGATGATTATACAGGTTAGTTCATCCAACGTCCTCCTAGAGTCGAACTTCCTCCTGGTTCTGTTTGTATAGCCGCTTGAACATGTTCATAAGCTCCTTGTTCTGGAGCGGAAAAAATTGGCACCCATGTGCCTCATGCACCTGCTCTTGGTCTGGCCACTTTGCTGCTCCCTCGGCGTGGAGCCTTGTTGCATATCCACGATCGCCCTCGGCAACCTGCATGTCGGTCATGGATGACACATACATCGAGCGGTCTGGACAAGCGCCATCTTGACTCTTTCAAGAAACCGATACCGGCTCTCCGTGTTTTCCCCCACGAAGGCCACGAAGTAGAACACGGTTGTTGGCGTCCATCGCGATTGCGATTAGAATCTGTTATTTTTCCTGTGAGAATGTGCAGTCCATGCAAATGACAAGCGATGTTGGAAGGATTTATGCATCGCCGAGGCGAAAAGGCCCTGCAAGACCTACTTGCCAGCCACGCACCATCCGGGAAACTCCAAAGGTCGATGGCCGTCGGGATTCCTACTTGATATTGCCTTGAGCAAGTGTGGAATATTCTCGTGAAAGCCTCATATGTCCCGAACCGTATTGCAAAATTGTTCTTTTTGCTCTCCATGCCTTTTAAGTAGCTAATCTTGTCTTAAACCTCTCCTCGGCGGCTCGATAATGGATCGAGGCTGCAGTCTGGTGTCCCGATCGACCATAAAACACATTTACCACCCAAGTGGGCGGCAGTTCGGTGTTCTGCTCCGCTTCCTCATTAGCGATTATGCTGTCACTATGGAACATTTCCGATGTCCCTCCACTTCCCTTGTATGCATGCACGCCATGGCACGAGTCAACCGCACTTCATGTCGTAGTTTTTTCTTCAGACTTCACTACCTGAATTGCCGTTGAAGAGACATTGACCGATCTTCACGCATCCATCACAACCTCCTTATCTTTTATATCGGCCCCTGGCGACCTCGTTCTCATGATACTCCCATGCATCTCGTTCCCTTCATGCATTGTTAGGTCTTAAATTATAATTAGTCCATGCAGGGGCAGGGCCCGGGATGTCGACGATCGGGATCGCCAACCGAAAGTGAGATGGGGGTTAGTGAGACACGGGACCAGTGCGCTTTGCTCGAGCCAGAGCGGAGGAGATCGCGTTGGTCGGAACAAGGCGACAAGCGTGAGGCGAGGTTTATATTGGTTCGAGCCTGTGGAGGTAATAGCTCTCTCTAGTCGCCTTGCGGGTTTAGTATTTAGCTGAGGATGTGTTCTGACTCAAGTTCAACAATGGCTACGTCTAAGCTCGAGCTATGGCGCGTTGTGTGTTGTCTTCGTGTCCCATGA